>JAPQVY010000068.1:23422582-24022582 GCA_028535165.1 Quercus tomentella
TCCCCCGCCCACCCTCAAGCCAACGGTCAGGCTGAGGTTGCAAACCGATCCTTGCTGAAAATCATCAAGACTCGTCTTGAGGGGGCAAAGGGAGTATGGCCAGATGAGCTACCTGGTGTCCTGTGGGCATACAGGACGACGGTGAGGACCCCTATAGGGGAAACACCTTTTAAGCTAGCCTATGGAAGCGAAGCAGTCATACCTGCGGAAGTGCACATGGCTAACCATAGGGTGATGTCATATCAGGATAAGGACAATGAGGAGCAACTCCGTTTGAACCTTGATCTTATAGACGAGGTGAGGGCAGATGCAGAGCACAGGGCAGCGAAGTACAAGAACCTCATGGCTAGGCAATATGATGCAATGGTGAAGCCAAGACGTTTTAATATAGGAGATTTCGTCCTGAGAAAGGTCTCTCTGGCAACCAAAAACCCAGCTTATGGGAAATTGGGCCCTAATTGGGAAGGACCCTATAGAGTCATTAACTTTAAAAGGCAAGGATTCTACTACTTGGAGGCCCTGAACAGGAGAAAATTGGAACACCCTTGGAACGTGGAGCACCTGAGGAGGTAATATCAGTAAAAGTGAGCCTGGACGAGTATCACTATGGACGAGCTTGGAGCTTGTCTTTCTACTTTCTTTCTACTTACGTTCTACTTATGTTTGATACTACTGCTTTGTTATTTGTGTTGTGGTTATTTGTCGTGATTATGGACGAAGTTATGGAGTTTGTACTTATAAAATAAAAAAGACATTAGCATGTATGTGCCTTATCTGTAAACGATATTTATGTTATGTACAAAATGTTGTGTGAATTTCAAATCTCCATGCTATTCTCGTTCAAAGCTAACCCACAAGGTGGCTAAAAACAAAATTTTTAGTAAGACGAATAAATTCTCTAGACGCGGAGATGTAACGTCTAGGCTTTCCTAAGGGTAAAGCAAAATCAAGGCTCCCTCGTCCAGATCAAAGGACGATGTAAAGCCTATACCTTGAGCAAGCCAATGAGCCCAAGGCATATACGTCCATAAGGGTAAAGCAAATTCAAGGCACCCTCGTCCAGATCAAAGGACGAGGTAGAGCCTATAACTTGCAAGCCAATAAGCTCAAGGCATACTCGTCCATATAATGGGCGAAGTAAGGCATAACACATATCCAGACCATGGACGAGAGACTCCATAGATGAGTGTTTTGAGCTAAAACTCAGTCTGTAGACGAGCAGGGTGCACGCCTCATCCTCATTAAACATGAAAATCAGCTTAGTCCAAGGACAAGTGATTACCATTTTATAAACAAATTACATTTGGTGAAATTCCAATAAAAATGGTAAAAGTACATATATGAAATATGGACGAGTCAAGCATGAAATCTTGTATATGAAAATGAAAAGTTTCATCCATGTGTATATAAAAGAAAAATAGTTGCATTCATTCAATTGTTTTAAGGGCGGATGACTAACGTCCAAACACCCTTATGAAAGAACAAGTTTAATAGCTCGTCCTAAAACCATGGAAGAGCTTAATGTATTTGAGTTACATCAAAAAGGTCCCACAACAAAGGACCAAACAAAAAAGGAAAAATACAAAGTTTTGTAAAAACTTGTCCTTAAGCAGGGGGGGCATCCACGTTGGGATCTTCCTTGGACGGTTGGGTAGAGGCATCGTCCTCAATGTTAACGTCCTTAGAGCTGGTTTGGAGAAGAGAACTGGTAGCAGCATTCAAATTAAGCTTGATGGAGCTGAAGTCTACTTCAGGGAAGTTTTCAACAGCGTCTAACTTGAAATCCTCAAAACTTGCTGCATAGTTACGATCCAACAGGTTCGTAAATTCTTTGGATGCCTTGAACTCCGCAACGGCATCTTCTTTAGCCTTGGAGAGAAGAGTACTCAACTCGTCGTTTTTCTTTTGAATATGATCAAGACGAGTATCTTTCTCCACTATATCAGCTCTCAACTCCTTGATTAAGTTTTGATGCTCCGTTGCCTTCTCCTTAGCTTCAGCAGCTATCCCAGCCCATTTCTTACTCTCGTCCCTCACATTTTGGATGGTCATCTCCAGTAAGATCCTCGTTTTGTCCAACTCAGTGGCCTGCCTAGACGCTGCGATGAACTTGGACATGCCCTACAAGAGAAAAATGCTTGGTCAAACGGCCAAAAATTATGAAATAATAAAGACGAGACGAGAGTAAAGTTACCTTAAAAAGATCATGAACACCTGAATGTTCAAAATCTTTCAGAGACATGTCATAACAGACATTTATGTCTTCGTCCTTCACAGCTTCCCCGAAGTGTTCCCAAGCCAAGTCCTCATTCTCAATAATGTTCAAGGGTACCTTCGAAGGAGGTTGAGACAAGACAGATGCAATCGTCCTAGGAAGGGTCTTAGACGAGGTAATTTCAACAGGTGGAGACATATCCACATCAATTGTTTGGACGGAAGGATTGGACTGAGGAAGGTTAGACTTGGTTACTTTGGACGACACATGCTTAGCCCTTTTGTCACGATGGCTGGGGAGACTTCCCAGATCCAAGTTTTTTGATAGGGGCTTCCTATTGTCCCCAGCAGACGGACGAGTCTGAGATGGAATCTCAGGACAAATGTCCCCAGCCTCAGGACGATCCCCGTCACCTGCAACCTCTTTTCCTTTGTTTCCTTTCATTGTTGCCATTCCTTTAAAAAAAAAAAAAAAAAAAAAAAAAAAAAAAAAAAAAAGGAGAGAAAGAGAAGTTTTTAGAACTAAAACAAAAAGGAAAGGTGTGTAAGGGACGTTTTAAGTTTAAAACTTACTTCTCCTTATTGTAATCTCGTGTGCGAGTGCCTCTTCAGAAGGATTAGGGCCTAACCCCCACTTGGCAAGTCGTCTAAGCGTCACTAAAGAATGAAAATTCTTATCTGCGTGTAGACGAGCTCTGTGGACGCGGTCACGATGAAACTTGCTAAGAGAAGGTCGTCCAACAGCTGTAAAGGAACAAGTTACAAAATAATAATAATAATAAAAAATAAATAAATATTAAAAAAAAAAAAGGGACTTACCCTCAGGACGAAGGTTCCCTAGGTCCCTAGTATAATGGTCAAATGTGTCCCGGCCAACGTCTGAAGGATTCCCAGCCCAGAAGCCGGAGACGAAGAAAAACTCTGTCTTCCATTTTCTGTCAGACGAGGGTAGGGACCTAATCATTCTACAATCTTTGCTCCTAGTAGTAAACTGGTAAAAGCCAAGGGATTGGTGAATTTCTGAGGGTTTATAACAGTAAAGGAACTCGTCCACCGTAAGAGGACAGTCCCCCTCGAATACCTCCCTCCATAAAACTTGCATTAAGATGACTAATCTCCATGCATTTGGATTGAATTGACATACTCCTAAACCTAACCTAACTAATAATTCCCTAGTAAAAGCATTTAAAGGAAACCTCAAACCCCCCAAAAGATAAGCTTCATAGACACTTATCCCGAGATGAGGATCACAACACCATTCTCCACGGACAGGCAACCTAGGGTTAAGCTCGTCTGGGATCTAGTACCATGTCCTCAAATTATTTAGTCTTTGCTCGTCTGTTTTGGAAGGGATCTCTATTGCACAACTGTACACGGTGACCTCCTCCTCGTCCAAAGGGTCGGACGGAAGGGCGTTAGACGAGGTGCCTGCCTAGGACCCCGAGGCCTTTCTAAGCTCTTGTTGTATAGCCTCCAAGGGAAATCCAGGGACGCCGGAAATATACTCCTCGTCTGTGGAGTTCCCCCCATCACTACTACTAGAGCCACTAGAACTTGTACTACTTTCGTATTGATACTCGTCTATGGCTTTCTCTAAACTATCGCTAGACAACATTTTTTGAAAAGATCAAAGAGAAATCTAAAAGACGAGAGAAGAAGGAATACCTGGCTCTAAGACGAACAAAGGCTATGGACGCGAGGAAAATTCCTAGACGGGGCTCTAGACGAGGAATGTCAAAGAAGGAAAATCTCAGAAATGTAAAGGGTAGCGGAGGAATTCTCCTATTTATAGGCGATTGACCTGGGCATATAAAACGACACAACTAATCAGTAGGTGACACATGGCGTTCACCTCGAAAAAATGAATCGACGAAAGTCATCGCCAATAAAAAGGTGACACGTGGCGCCTCGACGCACACGCATTCAAGGAAGCGACACCAAGTTATCCCTCCCTTTTAGACGACCCATATGGACAAGGGGGCAACTAATGTGTAATGAAAAATCCAAGTCTTGTCTCGTCCATAGGAGTCGTCCAAAGAAGCGAGAGGAAGAAGGAAGACCCTCGCTCGAGTTCAACCTCGTCCGTCCATAAAGGACGGACGAGGTTACTGCACCATGAACATCTTTAGCCTTGGACGAACATATCTTTACCAGGTGAGAGAAATCGAACTGTTGCTAGTCAAGTCCAACCGTTGTGGAATGCAGACTCAAATAATGTAACTTCGATAGCAGTTATGGAAGTTACCTCCGAGCCTTTTGGACTCTTCAACAATAGGAACAGTTACCAAACAAGTAACCGCTCCCCACATGCTATATAAACGCTCGCCAACGAAAGAGTAAGGGATTCTGATTCTGAGACTTCCAATTGACTGGAAATCACAAAAAGGCTAACTTTACCATCGGAGGGTTCTTGGCCGGCTTCCACCGGTCTCCTCTGATTTTCTGTTTATTTTCTCAGGATTCAATCACAAAACTCATCAACACCTGAGACTTTCAGCCCACTGATATCACAGGATTCATCAGATATTACCATCATTACATTAATTTTACAAATTGATGTCTCACCAATTAAAAAGAGACAATTCAATTTATATATATATATATATATATATATATATATATATATAAAACATTTTCATAACATTATTGTTTGAATTATAATGGATTTTGGTATAATATTTAGGTAAAAATTAAAATACATAGTTAGTCCCTAAATTTTATTTATTAAATGTTTTTAGGCCTGAAGTTTTAAGTAAGTGGTGCTATTGGTTCCTAAAGTTTCAAAAATAAGTGTTATTTGTCATTTGGTCAACTTTATTTAATTTTCTTGTCTATGTGTCTAACAAAATAATGACATAAACATTTTTTTAATGATAGTGGAAATTTTTTTTATGAGTACTGCTATAGATATTACCATTACTACGTTAATTTTACAAATCGATGTCTCACCAATTAAAAAGAGACAATTCATTTTATATATAAAAAAATTCAAAATTTAGTTATAAGAAACTTGAAACTTGAAAGTATATTAGGTTGTTTTTTTTTTTTTTTGCTAAAAAAAAAAAAAAACCTAATATAGGTACCACAACCTGATATAAGTATAGTATATTAGGTTGTTGTGAAAATGAAAATGTTGTACCTATATAAAAATTCTGAGCCAAAATAGTTCCCTCACGAAACAAACGACATCGCTTTGTGCACTCTCTTACCTGGAGCTTCAGGCTTCAGTTTTTCCCGATCTCAAAGTTTAGAGTACCGTTAGCACCGTGTTGCGATATCGAAAACTGGTTTTTTTTTTTTTTTATTAGCCCATAAAATAATTGACTCCTCCTTTAATTACAAACCCGTATTTCAATTCCAATTTCAAACCAAACAGCCCCTTCTTATTTATTTTCTAACTTTCTAGGGCTTTGTTCTTCGGTGATCGGAGCGATGGGTCGGTCTCGGGCGGTGTCGCATTTGTCTGAAGAGGATCCGAACCAAAGGTCCAAGAGAAAGAGACCAACTACTATTACTACTACTACTACTTCTAATACTTCCAACGCTGCCTCTGCTTCCAACGCAGAAACCACAGAAACTGCTACGCCCACAGGTTACTAATTTTGATTCATTCACTAATAGCCAACAAAATAACTAACTAACTAACTGACTGACTTTTTTAATTTCTTATTGAAGGGAAACTGGCATTGTACCATTGTAATTATTGCAACAAAGATATATCAGGGAAAATTCGTATAAAGTGTGTAATGTGCCCTGATTTTGACCTCTGTATTGAGTGCTTCTCTGTTGGAGCTGAGGTTAAACCCCACAAGAGCAACCACCCTTATAGGGTTATGGTCAGTACTTAATTTTTCATTTTATTGTATCTATACATATTGCTCTTTCTATATATATGTACTTTGTATTTGTAATGTGATCCTTAGCCAACTACAACCTTCAATACCCTTTTCTTATTTTTAAATTGAATGATTGTTTAATATATAAGTATTCGGCTTTGGGGCTCTTGTCCCACACCGTTTAGTTTCAGTTGTGTGTGTGAGTTTAAAAAGCCTTGCTTAAGCCTTCAAGAGTTAGGCCCTTTTGAAGGTTTAAGTATTGTAAGTCTTTATAATTAAAAAAAAAAAAAAAAAGTATTTGGCTTTGTGTAATAGGGTGTTAGTTGGAGCCTAAGAAACTTAGACATTCCAAAATTTCGGGGGTGTCCATGTTCGGCATGTGACTGTGTAGGACATGCCAAGCACGCTCTTGCATTTCTGTTAGAATAAAACAGATTCTTTTATTTTAGATATGTTTAAAAAAAAATTTAATGTTCCATGTTGTCGTTTCCCAATTTTTTAAGACTTGCCATGTTGCCATGTCTTGTACCATGTTGTGTCCGTGTCCGTGTCAGTGTCAGTGTCCATGTTCATGCTTCTTTGGTTGGAATGATATGTATTAAATTCCTTTCTTTCATGAAGGATAATTTTATGTCATCTTTATTTTGCTACTTTTCCAACTAATTGCGTAAAGTTTTGATAAATTTTCTTGTTATTCTTTTAATAATGAAACATTTGGTTTTACTTTTGTTTTCTCAGTAGCTATACTTATAGATGAAATGAGAATGTTGAGATTGATTAGTGGCAAGATACAAATTTTATTAGAAATAATGCAATGCAACTGTGAGAAGTTAACATAGTTTTTAAAACCATACTGGGTAAAGAACTGGAAAAAGGAAGTGGTCCTCGATTTTACGGTTGGGAATGGTGGTTGGTTAGCCTTTCAAGAAAATATAATGCAGCATTTGACTTATCAGTGAATTTTGCCCCCAATGAAGCAATAGTGCTGCAAAGGATAAATTTCTTTCTCTTGGAGTATTTTGAATTCCAGTCTAAAGAATAACACAATTTCCTTCCTTTATTTTAAACATGAGTGTGCAAATCTTTTTAGGAGTGCAAATAGGAGCTAATTTTGACTAATAGAATGATTAGGAGATGGACTATAAATGTGTTTTATGTTTTGGTTCACTATGAAATGAAACTGGAAATACCATACTGCCTCTGTTATTATTCATGTATATCTTGTTTAAGGGGGTAAAACATTTTGCTTGGCAGGACAATCTCGCTTTCCCACTTTTGTGTTCAGACTGGAATGTAGACGAAGAGATGTTACTTCTGGAGGTAATTTGTTTACATACCAAGTTCATGTATCACTGAAACAATATTATGTTTTATTTAGTTGTTTTGGTAAATGCTGCTAATAATCTTTCATGAATCTACAATGTCATTGCCCTTGATGTTTGGGTGGTTAATGTGTATTATTTTTAGGGAATTGAAATGTATGGATTTGGTAACTGGACTGAAGTTTCTGAACATGTTGGAACAAAAAGAAGATCACAATGTATTGACCACTATAATGCTGTGTACATGAATTCTCCATGCTTTCCTCTCCCGGTAAGCAAGTTTTGATATATGCATGCATATGAACACTACATACATACATATGTATGTACGTAAATAAGTGCATACATACATACCTACATGTGCATAAAAATTAATATGCTAAAAAGTTGTAATTTATGTACCTAGGATATGTCGCATGTTATGGGAAAGAGCAGGGAGGAGCTCCTTGCTATGTCTAGAGGGCATGGTGAAGTCAAGAAAGGTTAGTTTGCCTATATTCCATTGACTATTGCTGACTTGTAGCACTTAATTTTAATAATTTTGCATGACGAGATTTGACTATTTTGAATTAGTGTTGGTAAATAATTCTTAAAGCACAAAGCTCCACAACTGAAGTGCTTTAGATAGCTAATGCAAAGCACATTCTCAACTGAACCATTAAAAAGGGTTCAAATCCCCAGTTGAACATGCTCAGGCCCAATGAGCCTGATCCCAAAGATAAGAATCCCATGTTGGGGGCTTATGACCGGATTGACCTGGATCCAAGTAGTGAAGTAAGGGGATTGGGTCAACGGATAGCGTGCTCGAGAATTCTCTTGAAACAGAGGAATGTGCTTTAGGTGTGGAAGAAGCGAAAGCTTTGCTGGTGGTTTCTCAGCTCTCATGCTGGGGGCTTATGACTGGATTGACCTGGGTCCATGTAGTGAAGTGAGTAAGGGGATTGGGTCAACAGATGACTTGCTTGAGAATTCTCTTGAAACAGAGGAACAGGCTTTAGGTTTGGAAGAAGCGAAGGCCTTGCCAATGGTTTCTCAGCTATCATTGGTTATTAGAGAGGACAAGACAGAGGCAAGAAGCAATAGCCACCTTCCCAATTCAGAGCTCAGTTGATGTTTGAACCAGTGACATATCTGGGTCACCATGAGGTTAAAACTATGGTGAGTCTGTTGAAGGAGGCAATTCAATTACTGTAGAAAGAAAATATGAGTTTGGGAGGATCAATATTAGATTTATTAGACATCAATGATTAAGAGTTAGCAGTGGATTCATTGATGGAGGCTTTGCATTCCAACATGCCAAGTAGAGGGCCCTAATATATTGATTTGGAGTCTGAATGGAAATGGTAGATTTAATGTTTGCTCATACTATGAGGTTTTGCAAGGCTCCACTAATGCAGTTTTACCTTGGAAAAGCATTTGGTGTTATAATCTTATGAAGAGAGCTATAGCATGTTTAATTGGTGCTGTATATGTAGGAGAAATGGGGAGATTGTGAACCACCTGTTGTTGCACGTGCAAATGCACATGATCTGTGGGATTTTGTCTTCTTTATGTTTGGTGTCCATCGGGTGATCCTGAGGAAAGTTGTTGCAGAGGTTGGAGGAATCGGTTTGGTAAATACTTGTTTATTTGGAATTTAACCCCAGTATGCTTGTTGTGTGGATATTGTGGAGAGAGAGAGAGAGAGAGAGAGAGAGAGAGAGAGGAATCATTGTACATTTGAAGGAATGTCTTGGTGGTCTAACTGAAGTCATCTTCTATCAGGACTTTGTTTGAATGGTCTGGTGTCTTAGGACCTAATAATTTTGACAATGTTGTTGATTTCATTGGTGTCCTTTCTTTCTGTATGTAATCCCTATTTTTGTGTGTAATTATTTTGGCTATATTATGCATATGTTCTGTATGGATAAGGTAGCTTCATTTTTTTTCAATAAAAGTATATTACTTATCCCAAAAAAGCCTTTTTTTTGGGTATTGTATTACTATGAATCCTATGGTGGCTTACATTTTTCAACAATATTATATAATAATTTAAGAATTTTTTTTTTGCAGTTCTGTGCATGCTTAAGTAGGATATGTGTTTACTGTCATATTTCTGTTGCTCAATTTAAGTGTTACTTCAAAAGCATACCTTTTTATTTTATTTTATTTTTTTGTTTCTAAGGAGTTGTGTGAATTTTACTCTTATAATTCCTCTTTTCTTGGGAATTATAAGATACAAAGTATTATTATGTGTGTTATTAATCTTCTCTTTCTCAAACTTGTTAGAATTTATTGATATTTGTACTGGCAAAGCTTAGATGTGATCTTCATCTAGTATACTACCTGTGCACTTAATTTTTTTGGGTTCAATAAAATTTATTACTTATCAAAAAAATAGGTGTGTTATGGCTGTCGACTTTTTCTTTTATTTGCCACAGAAATTCCTAATGTTGGGGAGCTTACGCTGAAAGAAGAGTCTTCATTCTCAGCTAGAGTCAGGTATTGTCGCCTTCATAACTCTATAGTTATGTTTCAATTTAGCTTTGTGATTCTAATTTGCTAATTCGTGTCTTGTTTCATCAGATCTGACGAATCAAAAGAAGGTCCAGCTTGGCAATCCTCATCTAGCTTAACATCAGGTAGAGTAGTCAATATCTTGAGGGTTGCTGTTTATCATGATTTTTCTTTTGTGCCTGTTGGCTGTCCCAAAATTAACTCATACACAATAATGTAAATTAATAGCTGTGTTTCATTGCTTAATTTGCTCAAATGAAAAGGAATTAAGTTGGGGAAATTCGAGATCTGGTTGATGGATGTGGTCTATACAATTGCAGCTGATAGGATTGGTGGTCTTGTTTGATCTGAGGGATCCGGAAGGAGGTTCAGATTTGTTGTAGCTGATTATTGGCAGCTAAATTGTAATTTCTGGAATAAGTCCACTAGTCTTAAAACAGTCCAAATAAGCCTTCAAAGATTAAAGATAAAGTTTAAAGCTAAGGGCCTGGAGTGTAAATGGTTTAACAAGGCAGCATTGGGCATTAAAAAGGAGCCTTGAAAGGTCCAAAGATATGCCCTGTTTCCATTTAAAATATGGGCCTAGTTCCAAGCCCGTTGCTGGAGATTTTTAAGCAAAAAAATATGTCCATTTTGGGTCCCATAAGTTCCAGATATGTTCAGGAGACAAAGGTCACTTGTTGATATACTCTTAGAGGACATGGGAGCTGAGAATATTGTTCTGGATGAAGTGATTTTCTGTTGGCAGCAAGTGCTAGTTTATAAGAAAATAAAGTTAATGGATGAGAGGGTCATCTAGATAAGGATAAACACAATCTGATTGGTGGGGGAAAAGGTTAATTAGGTCACAAACAGAATCTGATTGGCTGAGAAATCAAGCTCTACTACCTCATACCCTATAAATAAAGAGCTGCACTAAATATATGTGCATATATATATATATATAGAGAGAGAGAGAGAGAGAGAGAGAAAGAGAGAAGGAAAAGGCTGTAAATTTGATGAATTTTATTTAGAAGATGCTTCTGTTGGAGATAGAATTCTGTTAGCAAAAATGAGGATTTGAAGCATACTCAAAGGAAAACTACAGGTAGATTTAAAGAACACAGCAAAAATCTGTTGGGGGCTTATTGAATTTTATTTTTTGTCAATGTTCTTTCATTGTCTTTCTGATTTGAAGTCTGAGGATAAATATCTATAGGAATGTATCAAAACTAATTAAAGTACCCTAACAAAATACATATTATTTATGGATAGAGTTTAGGTACAATTCCTTGGGTGCTGTATCTTAGTTTCCACAATAAAATTCAACTACATGTTTGCATTGACCAATGCAGTTCAAACATGTAATGTTTCCCAAAAATAATTTAATTCAACCACATGACTTATTGGCCATTACAATCACACGGTTTAATTTAATATGGTAACATAAGGTACAACACCTAAGGAATGGTACCTAAGTTTCACCCATTATTTATGTAAATTTTCTAATACATTTTGACTGATTTACCCCTCACATCTATATTTCTTATAAACTTGTGGCAGTTTAGAAAATTAGGTAATCTGTACATTCATACTTGCCCTTAGTTACTTCTTCTTCTTCTCTTTTTATTTTATTTATTTATTTATTATAATGTTTTTGGAGTTATGATTGACAAAAGTATAAATATATTTGGCACAGAAACAGGCAAAGGTTTGGGTTCAAGTAGTGGCAACACATTCTCCAGTGTGATAAAGAAGGCTTCCAACAACTCCCAGATCAAGGATGGAATTAAAATGGAAGGTAGGCTTTCTGTATTTTACTATTAGTTGCAATCATTGCTTGCATACTGCTTTCTGCTTGATGGAAATTCTTGTAATAATTTATTTGGCACCTTCCATTTAAATGGCATTCCTGTAAAAAGCTGATATGTAGAAGTAATTTGGTTGCTGGAGACATTATTCAAGTATGTGGATACTCAATAATATGATCAGCCAAAGAACTTCTTTGCTCATCTACAATGAGAAAAGTTGAGGGTTCATCTTGAATAAAGGTTTTGTTGAATCACATTAGGTTGTGCACAGTGCACAAAGCTCGCTTTTGCGGGGTCTAGGAGAGGTCATGATACGTAGCCTTATCCCCAATATGTTGGAGGCAAATTCCTAGATTTGAACCTGCAACCTATCGCTTTTGGTGGAAGGCACTTGTCATTGCACCAAGGCTTGACCTCTTTTGTTGAATTACATTCAGTTATAATAAAAATATAATAATAATAAATAAATAAATAAACATTAAACTAAACTAATATTTTTAGATTGATATGTATACAGATTGCATATCCAAAACTTGGGGGTGGGAGGGGAGAGAGAGAGAGTGTGTGTGTGTTTGTTTATCAGGAGATGAGTTGGTGAAGAGAACATAAATATTTCATTTTTGCAAGCTACACTTAATACATTTTTTTTTCTTAATAATTTTGCAGAATTTCAGTCAGACAGGAGCATTGGTGAGAAAAAGCCTAGGGTTCCAGGGGATGAGGGACCTTCTATGACAGAGTTGAGTGGCTATAACTTCAAGAGGCAGGAGTTTGAGATTGAATATGATAATGATGCAGAGCAGATATTGGCGGATATGGAATTCAAGAATACTGACTCTGCTGCTGATCGCGAATTGAAATTGCGAGTGTTGCGTATCTACTCAAAAAGGTAACCATGTTTTTACTTGAATGTGTGCAGTTTTTGTGAAACCAAAAAAAAAGAAAAAAAGAAAAGAAATAGAAAAGCAATTGTATAGACAAGGCTGATAGATAGCCTGCATTTATCAATCAATAAGGTAGAAAAAGAAAAAAAACAATATGATTAATCTGCCATTAAGTTCAAAAGGAACTTCTATAATCTAGCTCATGAAAGGATTTGAGGCATTGCTCTTGATCTATGAATGGTCCTTTAAGAGCAACCTGTAATCTCACAATAGTATGTTGTTTCTTCTTTCCTTGGGCTAGATGTCCATTTATTGAGATTCAACTGTCTTCTTGACAGTGCTGATAATGAGTCAAACTAAGCTGGGTATTAAATGTTTAAGATTGATTTCTTTAATTTTACATCAAGTATGGGTTGAGTTTGACCTTCATACCAGAATCTGAGCTATATTTGTGCCCCTGATGAGTCTCAAACTCATGATCTCAACCTTCACCTTGCTCGTAGGGCTAGAGCTCATATGTAATCTAAGCTACATGTTCAAGATTGATTAATTAAATATTTGTGTAAGGGCCATCAAATTAGAGTTCATTCAAAACATTTTCAATTATTTTTATTTTTATTTTTTTAAGTAATGAAACTTTATCAATGAACAAAGGCAAAAAGTACCCAAGTATACAGGGAAAAAAATTTCAGTTTATGTTACCACTCATTTATTTATTAGATATGTCCATGTTTTCACATGTTTTATGCTCTCTCGTAGTTGACAATGATTGTTTATTTTGGTGCATATTGTTGTGTGCTGCAGCAAGTTTATTGTCTAGTAAGCAAAACATGCCATGACAAAACATATATCCATTTTCCCCTATTATGTGATGCACGTAATTACCAGCAAATCAAATGCATTAGCAGCTTGAAATTGTTGAACCTGAGAACTACGGTTTCTGGCACAGAGCCTAAGTCAATTATAATACCCACGCATGTTCAATATCTCATTATTGTTATAACATTTAGATTTTCCAGCTTTAATGAAATATTAAAATATGTTATGGCTTATTTGGAACATTTGGCATAACACATTTTGCCCATTGGGCTGTAGACATGCTGCACCTTTGTTATTGCTGTCTATACCTCAGACAAACTCGTAGCATAATAAAAACTCATCCGTGGCAATGAGAGTTTTTATTCTGCACATATTAAACCTACCCCATATTTTTAGTAAGAGTCATGTTAATGGATGTCCTTAGGGTCCGTTTGGTTGGAGGGTGGAAAAGTGGGAAGATATAAAATGATAGGAGGATGAAAAAGTGGAAGGATAGAAAAGATTTTAATTTCTCTCTTTTTTGTTTGGTTGGAAGTGGAAAAGTGGAGGGATGGAAAAAGTGAGTTTGTATAAATTTACTCATATACCCTTATTAAAAAATGATGGCCAATTAAAAAAAAAAAAAAAAAAAGTGACAAACAACCACCAAAAAAAAAAAAAAATCAATCACCCAATTTATTAAAAAAAAAAAATCATGTCTAGTTAAAAAAAATAAATAAACAAAAACAAAACAATGATCACACCCTTAGCCCAAAAAAAAAAAAAAAAAAAAAAAAAAAAGGCAACATCCTGTAAAGAAAAGAAAAAAAGAAAGAGATAACGCGCCCACCCACAGCCCAGGAAATCAAAAAATGAAAAAAATAAATGCAACATCCAGGAAAGAAAAGAAAAAAGAGGCTACGTGCCCAACACAAAAAAAATAATAATAATAAGAAAGGAACTAGAGATGGGCATTTTTGTCTATTAAGCAGCCCTATTTTCTCCCTTCAGTTTTCTTTCTATTTTGGAGAGAACTTTTTGGTGGGCCCAGGGAGAAAACACTTGGGCTTTACCATTTATTTTCCTTCCTCCCCACCTAACCAAACACACTCTAAAAATGTTTTCCTTCTCATTTTCTTTCCAAAGTTTTCCATCCACCTTATTTTACCTCCAAACGAACACACCTTTTGGGTAATTGTTAATAAACCATAATAGGAAAGTTTTGACACCATTTTCATAGAAAATATAAAAAGTTGTTAACAACATTTATTGTTTTATCATTCTCTCAATAAAATATTTTTAAAAATAGTTCCTAACATTTCCCTTTTAGTAATAAGTTAAACATCAACACCCAGCATAACCCAACCTATATAAAGCTCTCTTTTCAGTCACTACTCGTAACAAGTGAAATTTACCTTCCCATTCTACTTCTGGACTAATTTATCTTCAGGTGATCCCTAAGAAGGTGAGTGGGCTGAGATCCTTTTTAGTGATCCTGAGCTGCTAGTGAGCAAGCCTTGCCATTCAGATGGAAAAAATGTCATTCTTATTTAAGACTCCTTCGTTATCAATGTTTTGGGATGCCTGATTGTGTTGGTTGCCCTAGTTGACCAATAACCCATTAAAATGTATTTGGACTTTTTGACAGGCTTGATGAGAGAAAACGCAGGAAGGATTTCATATTGGAAAGAAATTTACTTTATCCTGACCCTTTGGAGAAGAGCCTCTTACCTAAAGAGAGAGAGATATGTCAGCGCTACAAGGTCTTCATGCGGTTCCACTCGAAAGAAGAGCATGATGAATTGCTCAAGAATATTATTGAGGAACAGCAGATTGTCAAAAGAATACAAGATCTTCAGGTGTGATGCAGCCCCCGAACTTGAACCTCTATATGCTTTTCTCACTTGATCTTATCTGTTGATATTACTGTCAGTTACTTTAGTTTGGTAAGAGAAACAAACCATGCGAGATACAAATAAGGTTTTTTATTTTTTATTTTCCCCCTTTTTACTTGTTTTGTTTTTTTGGAAGATTTTTCTTTTTGTTGGTAAGTTACATAGCCACATAGGTGTCCATTGGGTTTTGAAACCATGACCTCACCCTCTATCCATTCTTGCTGAGGAGGAAGTGTCATTTGAGTTAGAGCTCATTAGCATCTAGAAAATTTGAACCTAAAACATACCTTGAGCTAAGAGCATTAGAAATGCTATTTATTTGAAATTCATGAATAACTGGGTCTGTGATCTACATGCTCCTGTCACTTTTTGCCAAGCTCTAACATTCATGTCTACCAAAGGCTGAAGAAGTCTGACTAGTACTTGACTAAAGCTTACTAAGAGCCTTTACAATCATGTAAAAATAATTATGCAGGAAGCTCGAGCTGCAGGCTGTCGAACAGCTGCTGAGGCAAATAGTTTTCTTGAACAAAAGAGGAAGGTGGAAGCAGAAGAAAGTGAACATGGAATTAAAGAAAGTGCACAGGGTCCCAGTGGTAAAGTGTTGCAAAGACCAACTCAACTCAAAGGAGAATTTGATGCTAGTCCTCGGGGAGTTGTCAAGGGTTCCACAGGTCTAGAGCTCAGTGAGAAGGATTCATCTTCAGCAATGCAAGCTATATCGAGTGATCTAGACAAGTGGGACATCACTGGATTTGTAGGGGCTGATTTACTCTCTGAAACTGTAAGAATCCTGTTCCCAATTTCTTTGCTTTATCATGGAAAGATGGCTCCTTGTTTACCCTGGTTCTGATATTTTCACTAATCAGATAGTTAATCTCTATAATGCAAGTCAACATTGTCATAGATTGTAGGTCCAACTTAGCAAATGACTGCCCAAACTAGTGCATCCGATCCATGTTTGAAGAGAAAGAAAGCTTAAAAGATTATATAGCAAATTGTGCATAATTAGGTGGCTGAAGTTTGTATCTTCCAAATATAACTTGAGATTTTGATTATGATCTAGTTATGTTGCTTACTTGCAGGAAAAACAGCTTTGTGGTGAGATTAGAATACTACCCGCGCATTACCTCAACATGCTGCAGATCATATCAGTAGAAATTTTGAAGGGCAATGTCACAAACAGGTCTGATGCCCATGGCCTGTTCAAGGTAGAACCAAGCAAAGTTGATAGAGTATATGATATGGTTGTGAAAAAGGGGATTGTGCAAGCTTGATGACATATCCCATCTCCATCTTTGTATAGAAACTTGTACAGTTATTATTAATAGGAAAATTATTAGTTTTCGTGCATCTTTTAGGAATTTTTTTTCTGGTAGGCAATAATAGTGCTCCAAATTTTTCTGGGCCAATTATTTATAGTTAAAGTCGGATCGGATTTGTCAATTCACAGTTGAATTCCACCCAACAAACCCCACCCCCCCGCGCAACAACTGGAATCAATCTTTTAATTGTTTTGGTGGTCATATATGGTATAAATTCAAATTCTTAGCATATTCAACATAAATGTCTGCTTTAAAATAAAAACAATAAAAAGAAGTTCTTTTGAGTTAAAACTCTGAAGAATTTTTTAATGTTAATGACTATCCGAACAACGAAATGATGATGGTCAATGTTTTTTATTATTATTTTAATTTAATGTTAATGACAATGTAAAATTTAATCCAATTGTTACAAGATTTCAAAATGAATAGACAAGCATTTGGAAGCTCAGGATCTTATAATCGTTCTTGGTACTTAAATAAATAAATTAAAAAAGAAAAAGAAAAAAAAAGGCGTTATTGCGAAGAAGGTGTTATTGCCCTTAAAGGTAAGGGGGAGGCTAGATAAAAATGTTTATTATTTATGATTGAATAGAGAAAAAAAAATATATATATATAGTCGTGCATTTGAATAATAAGTTAGTTAAAATAGGAAAGGCAAAGTTTGAATTTAGTTGAACTCCAATGAGGCTGGTGTGTGAGTGTGATGTGTGAATGCTATTAAACCGATAAATATTTAGTATTTATTCATCTCAATAAATAAATAAACCCTGATTATGGAAAAAATATTTAGTATTAAATAATATCATGTTATTCGTATCAAAATCTAATAATTGAGAGATGTGTGCAAAATAACCATATCAACATTCTACCCCTAATCTTAGGAGTGTTAGTGGGATGGGGTGGTTATTTTTGTGCAATGTCTCTCATTTACTGATCATATGTCTTATCATTTATCTAAATGATCTAATGAATCATGGGGTGCAATTTATTTTTTCAGTGTTTTTGAAAATTGACTATTTGAAACAATTGCACCTAGAAAAAAAGTTAAGTATGGTTTTAGAATGGGATGCTCAACGTGCACGCACTTAATACATATGATAGTGAATGATTTTTTTAAACCACCATGTAACAAGTTGGAGGAGGTTTGGAGGTTTTTTTTTTGCTAAATATTCAGTTTTTGCAACCAAAAAAAAAAAAAATTACCAATAAGTCTTTGCTAGAAGTTATTTAGTTTTGTAAACCCTTTTGGAACTCGAGTTCCTAGTGAAAATCAAGTTTAGTGAACTCACATGTATTGTTTAATTTGATATTTTTAATTAAAATATTCCACTCGAGTTTAGTAAATTTAATTCCATTTCAGTAAATTTTCTTTTAGGGAATTCGAGTTTATCAAACTCAAGTTTCAGCTTGAAAAACAACCAAGTGAAACTCGAATTTACCAAACTCAAATTTCATGTGAGATATTTTATTTTAAAATACAAAATTAGATTATCCATGTATATTACATAACTATAAATTAGTTAATCTTTTCATCTTCCATTTTTTTTCTTTTTCTTTTTTTGTTGGGAGGAGGGGGAGGACAGATCTTTCCTCCAACTACACTACACTAGAAGATTATTTATATATACTTTCAAATATATTGCATAACTATAGAGTATATACTGATAAGATGTTAAATGGTTTTTTTTTTTTTTTTACTTCGCAGTTGGCTCCAATATTACAAATGTTTTTTTTTTAAATAAATTTTTAGTAAATTTGTTTAGGGTAATTTAGGAAATTTTTAACTTTTTAAAGAGATAAGACAGTCAATGATATTTTCCTAAATCATTGGGTTCTTCTAATTAGACTAAACAATTTAGGACAGAAGGAGTAATATATGCGAATGATATAAACCATTACCTAATGAGCTAGAGGATACCAATAAGCCGAAATTAAATTAATTTATAATGATTCCAGGCTTAAAAGATCAAATAAATAAGTTTCTAAAAAAAAATAATAATAATTTCCCAAAAAAAAGGGTGGATGATGAGAGGAGAGTAGGTTTAATAATAATAATAATAATAAAATGTAAAACAGGCTGGAATTTGGAAACTGGAAAGTGCAAACTGCATCTGCATCATCATCAGGGGATTTCATTTGGCTCATACCTCATAGTTCATAGCTCACACACCATGGCTTCTTCCGATCCCAACAAGTTGATGGCCAAAGCCGACAAACTGTATTACTTTTCTCTTCTTATCTCTTTTTCTTCATTCTTGATTCTCACTGCTACTTTTTTCTCTCTATTATTCTCAATACATTTTCTTATATAAATCAGAACAAAACTGAGTCTTACAAGGTGGAGTGCCGATTGGAAATCTGCTACCCAGTTATACGAGCAAGCCGGTACTTCCTACTTTCTCCTCTATACTACTATTCAATACAAACTTATAAAAATTCTTGTTTTTGATTTCTACATTTTTATTGCTTTGGTATATAGCTATTGGGTATAGGGTCGCCAAGAACCATGAAAAAGCAAAAATTGCATTTGAAAAGGCTTCCAAAGGACAAGAAATGCTTTCCTCGTATCCTCTCTTAGTACTTAGTATTTCATTTCTTATGTTGTTTAATGAAGTAGTTGTTGTTGTTTAAGTCCTTTACAAGTTAATAATAATGATGGTAAAGACCCTGGGATGCTGCTAAGCATATGGAGTCGGCTGCGGCTTTAGCTAAAGAAGTAGGCAATTGGACTGAAGTTGCTGATTTCTATAAAAGGGCTTCTGAGCTTTACATGGTCTGCGGCAGACCACAACCCGCGTCCGATGCTCTTGCAAAGGGTGCCCGGTAATATTATTTACTTTTATGTATGCTGATTTCATTGCGCCTTTTTAGTTTTGCATTAATTGTGAGTAGAATTTGGCAGTCATCCTCATGTATCGTAGTTGTAGCTTAGCGGCATTGCTTGGTTTTTGTTGTGAGGAGAACCGGGGTTTGAATCCTCCTTCCTCACTTGTTATAATATGATTGAATGATCGAAAAGAATAGAGATGGATTAATTTTATGAAATTGTAACATTGATTTCACCGTTGTCCCATTTACATTGATGGCTCAATTTGGATGATAGTTTTGTACCCAAATGTTATGTGAAAGAAATAATGAGCCTATCAATGCCCATTGGATTTTTGAGACCACCATTACTAACTTGGTGTGGAACTTCATTTCTTTTCTATTTTTAACATATCTCTTCGCTATTTTACAAGTTCTTTAATGCTCAATTTTCTTTACAATAGAACAAAGAGGAAGGTGGGCTAAAACTTTGTAAATAGTTTCATTACTAATATATATGCATCCCTATGCCAATGGAGACTGACTTGTATGAATATGCATGCCTCTGTGTGTGTCTTTTCTTGTGTTTTTATTTCCCTGTTTGTTCTTCTACTTCCTTTCTCCGTATGGCATAGAATCATAGAACTGACCTTATAGCCTCTTGTCCATGTTTTTCCTCCCTTTTCTTCCCAAGTTTGACCATTCAATTTGGAATGTCTTTGGCAAACTAACTGAAGTATTACTTTCTATTACAGTGCTCTTGAAGATGCTGTGCCTGATGAAGCTATTCAACTTTACACTGATGCTTGTTCTATTCTTGAAGAGGATGATAAGGAACAAATGGCCTTTGATCTATATCGTGCTGCCACATGTGTTTATATAAAGCTTGAGAAGTAAGTTTACATTCAATTTCATTTTACAAAGTCTAACTATGGTAAAACATCTATTTATATGACCAAGTGAAAGAAGTGAACAGTGCGTACTTCTCCAATATGCTTCTTAGTTCTCTTTTCTATTAACTTCACACAGTCATAAGTTGCATAAATTAATAATCTTTTGAAAAGGTAACCTTCCTGGTCTTAAATATTGGTTCATATCTGGGTAAAATGCAAGTTCATTGTAGTTGTGAGACACTTCTATGCAATTTCTTTTGAAAAGGTAACCTTCCTGACCTGCAGGTATACAGATGCTGCAACTTTCTTATTGAGATGGGGCTTAGCAGCTGATAAATGCAGTGCTACCAATAGTCAATGCAAGGTCAAAAAATTTTGTTTTGGTGTTATATTCTTTATAGCCATAAATTATGTGTCCAATGATTTCCTTCCATTGATTTCCATGGTTATATGTGAACCATCCACAACCACCCACCCCCCGGCGGTGGTTTTTCTTTCTAATTACATTCTTTTGGTCCTGCCTCTTAAATTCCTTTTATATAATGAACTCCTGATTGATGCTTTTAACTGGAGTGTGATGCGGCTGAACTCGGTTGCTAATTTCTCTCTAGAACATTTATGTTCTCAACCATCGAATTCTGTTGCCATATCATCTGGTATGTAAATGTTAAAATGAAAAGCCAATAATATCTATCAGGTTCTGCTTTTACCATGTGATATCTCAAAAAATGACCATAGACCGAATTGTTGTTTTCCCACAATTGTACTTGGAGGCAAATTATATTTTCTTGCAGAGTTAGCCTCTGTGTTTTATTGTTTAAATCGTCGTGTTCAAAAAGTCTTTTTGCATTAAAATCATCCTTGACACACCTTTTTTGGATTCAGGCATATCTTAGCGCAATTATTGTTTACCTCTATGCACATGACTTCAAGCAAGCAGAGAAGTGCTATAATGACTGTTCTCAGTAAGTATATTTTTTCTTGCAGCAACTTCTGGCTTCAGTAATATAGGTATTTTATTAGCTTTCGAATTTTAGGACATGGGAATACTACAGTGCACCCAAACGATAGGTGGAATCTTTTTTTATTTGGTCTGGTTTGTCCCCCCCCCTTTCAAATTAGATCAACATCACCCTTCTATCTATTATCACTTATCTCTCTCCAGTCCAACAATCCATTTTTCTTCAAAGGATGACTGAGTCCAATTATTGTCGTTTTAACTTTGGCTTTTGGAGTTTGGACTCTTCTTCAACTGGTTGTGTTATAAATCCTTTTCTTTTTAAAATTCATCAATTGGGGGAGGGAGGATTTGAACCCAAGATGTCTCCTTTGGTGACACGAGGAGGTGTCAAACTAGTTGAACTACAAGGCTCTTGGTGGTTGTGGTATACATCATGATGGAAGCAAATGAGCAAAAAACTTGCTCCAAACTTCTGATATTGGAAACAATTAAAAGGAAATGGTCTACTTTGTCAAGATGTGCTTTTTCACCAAGAACATGTTACATTACATAGAGCTCATAGAACTAATTGTAATCTTGTAATTTTCTGATATAACAAATCCATTCCTTTCTTATGACTTGAATTTCCACTAGAAAGGATGATGCAGGACAAAGGGTGGAAAATAGAAATAAGGGAAAATGAAAAAAAAAAAAAAAAATCAAATAAAAGGACAATCCTTGGCTTCACCACTTAGAATTTGCTTGAAACCTTATTCTTCACCACCTAAGGGTGCTTGGAATCACAACCAAACTTAGAGAAACATGTCTAATAGAAAAATTCTTATTCAAATTGCATTGTTTCAAACTATTCTAGGAGCTTCTTTTTAATAGACTTAAGGAATTACATCCCATAAAATTCTCAAAATCAAAGCCAAATTCAAAGTTCCAGGGTCAAAATTCAAAAATGAAATCTAGAAGATGATAGGCCAAGAGCCTTGTAGCTCAATTTCTACCTTCTAATGTTTTCAATGGAAACATACATGGTTCAAATCCCCCAACTCCATTGTAAATATTGAATTATTAAAATAAAATAAAAGATATCTAGAAGAAAATAGGAAATAATGATTTCTGAAGTAATTTTGGTTGTACGGGTCTATGTCTATGGGTTTGAGTGATATGGGTTAGCAGGCAATTTATTTTTCCTCTGTTGGGTTGCTGTCAGTCTTGATGGATAGTTTGTGAGTTTTTTTTTTTTTTTTTGGGGGGGGGGGGGGGTGGGGGGGTGGTGTTGGTGTCATGGTGATTTATTTGGTGGGTTTAAGGTGTGGGTTTACTAAGGGAATTCTAGGGCTTCAAGTCTGGAGTGGAGACGGTTGATGGGCTTCACAGATTGTTGAGAATTGGTGGTAGTGGCCTTCACTATTTGTTTAGAGGCAGTGGTGGCGGTGCAAAATTCGTGGGGCATCAAGATGTGGTATGACTTTCTCATGACTTTATGGGGGGAGTACTTCACTTAAATATGTGTCATATGGTGTAGTATTGTTAGTTTCAGGTTCACAATGGTGGTTGGTGGCAGATTGTAGGTATTGTGGTGGGTGGATTCTCAACTGTTTTTGGACAAAACTGGATTAAGGTATGCTCTGATATCACTTTGATGCAGGACCAAGGGTGGAAATAGAAACAAGGGAAATGCAAAGAACATGACAAATCTTTGGCTTCTTCTTCCAGAATATACCTGAAACCCTAGGCTTCACCACCTAATGGTACTTGGAATCATCACCAAGCTTAGAGAAATAAGAATTTTTTTATTATTCAAATTGTACTGCCTCAAACCATTTCTGAAGACTCATTTTAATAGGCTTTAAGGATTGCATTAAGTCACAATTACATCCTATAAAATTCCAACGAAATTAAAACGAATTCAAAATTCAAAAATAAATATGGTTTGAAATTCAAAAGTGAAATCTGGAAGAAATTATGAAATAATAAATTCTGAAGTAACTTTGTTTGTGCTCCCTCCAAAGCATTCTTTTGATCAGACTCCCTGATAATTGACCCCTTGTAGGATTGATGTTTTCTTGAGAAATGACCATGGTCGTTGTGCTGGTAAGCTTCTCTCTGCCTATTCAGAAGGTGACATTGAAGAAATCAAACGGCTGGGTCAGTCAAGCACAATTTCTAATCTTGACCATGTGGTAAGAATGTCAATTCAGTTGTACCCTTTTAATTGTTCAAATTTGCCTCATGCTATCTTACACTAATACCATATCTATTGTGAGTTCTGATATGCTTAATCTGTTTCAAATACATTTTGGATGTATTTTTTGAAGTGTAGGACTTGATAAACAGTTAGAGATCTGAATGAAAATATTTGACTTGCTGATACTGTTGCAAGTTTCTGATACGAATGATACCATTTCTTTTTTTGAAAATTCTGAATCTTAAGTTTACTAAATTACGACCAACTTTTCTGCATGGAAATGGACACTGCTCATGAACTTCACGAATCACAGGCATGCAGACATACGATGTTTTTCTATTGTGTCAAACCCATAAAGTGGCAAATTTTACAGTGTCATTTTTCATTTATGGAAATCTTCTTTGCCTCATTTAAAATGGAGCTCTAAATGATCCCTATTTTTATTTATTTTTTATTTTTTATTTTATGTTCTAATTTCCACTAATCCTTACCTGAATGCTGATTACTGTGGATTATGTTTTGACATCTTCCAATTATTACTACTATTATCATTAATACCGATCAGATTCTGGCAAATACACTTTGGTTTGCAAATATTTAACTCAGATGTAATGACTCAGATCATCAGGCTTGCAAGGAAACTTCCTACAGGAGAAGTGAGTGCACTAAAGACTGAAGCTGCGGAAGAGCAAGAAGAGCCATTGGATGAAAATGACCTCACTTAACTTCTCAAAGATCGTGTGTGGATACAGTATGTTTGTGTAAAGGATATTATTTCAATATGAAAATTGATTGAGGTTTGTAATGTAAACAGTATGAGTTCTTTAAAAGAAGCAAACTCTTCTCTCTGATGAAGTTTTAGTGACCAGAGTGTAGTCAAATAAAATTGTGTTTATGATGGCTTCACACTGCATTCTTGACGCCTAGATTAAGCACAGCATGGAATTTTGAGTTCTCTTGCTCAAGGGAAAGGAATTAGCGTCCTTGTGTCGGGATCTCTCCACCATTGTTTCTAAATTTTATTGAACACGTAGGCAACCAAAAGATGGAATTAGACTCTTAAAAACTCTACTACGAATACAATGATTTTATGATAATAAACATGTATAAAGGAATTACAACTGCCCTACACTGTAATTTATATTTGCATGATTAAATATCTAGAGCTCAAAGGAGAGCTTCACTGTGTCACGTTGGGGAGCACATTCATTTCGTCAACTCGGGGATTGAAGAGGGAAAACAGGAGTTCTTTTTAGGCAAAAAAACACATTTTCGTCCCTACATATTCACGCGATTTCACTTTGGTCCCTATCTTTTTTTTTCCACCGCTTTTACTCCTTATCCTAGAAAACACATCTTGTTTTAATCCTTTTCGTCAGTGCCCTAACGGCAAAGTCTTACGTGGCAGACAGAACTATTAAAATAATAATTATAAATTTTATTTTGGCATTAAAAAATGCCACGTCAGCATCTAAATTAAAAAAAAAATTAATTTTAACTAAATAAAAAAAATTAAAAACCAAAAATTATATGAATTAAGATTTAAGTGTGTCTTGAATAAGAACACAAATCTAGATCTAAGAACACAAACCCAAATTTAAGAACACAAACCCAGAAATTAAAATCTAAAAATTAAAAATCTCAAAATCACCATTTTCTCAAACCCAGCAAAATCATCAAATCCTACCAAATCAATCCAAAAATACAACACAACATATCTAAACAAAAAAATCTCAAACTCAGAAAAACCCATCTCAAGCAAGCAAACCCAGCAAACCCACCTCAAACATGAGTCTTGGTCGATCCTTGCAATTTATGTTCACAATGGAGTAATCCTTTTCGTCACAACTCTCAATCTTCACTGTTGTCTTCATCCCGGCCTCCTCATCACTTTCTGAATCTGATGGTGTCGTTGGCAAGCTCATGGTCCTAACTGAGAGCATGAGCTGATGCAAGCGGCGTTTGACATTTGTCACGGTGCCTTCTCCTCCAAGAAAATCTGCAGTCTTAGGTTCTTGTTGGTTGATACAGTGTGCACGCTTACCACCCCTGCCACCGATCGAACACCAAACCAACAATCCACCCCACCGATCTGGGTCGGGTTTGGGGTTTAAGTTGTGGCAGAGTTTTTTGAGGCCGAGAAGGTCTTTCCAACGACCAGAACATCTCGGAGCTTTGGGAGAGAAGAGGTACGGGCCGGTGCTGGAGATCTCGGGTCTTCGGCGGGTTTTTGGAGACTCCAGCAACCTGATCTCGGAAATGGTGGCGTTGTTGACTTAAGGTTTGACCGACGAGAGCTGTAGTGGAACAAGCTTTCCGTCGAAGAAGAGCTCGTTGGCGGGGAGCATGGCCACCGGATCTAGGTTTGCTTGAGGTGAGTTTGCAGGGTTCAACTTGGGCCAAAATGGGTAACTAACCATAATTTTTCAACTATATAGTTAGGAGGCAATGTTTGCAAACTATATTTTTTACTAGCATCTCGAGTCTAAGAGACTCGATTTAGGGTCTATAAATCGAGTTTTTGAGGGTCGATTTTCATGTTTTGATCGTGTCTAAGTTGGCACATTTTCCACGTGGTGTCCACCTAAAAATCGAGTCTCTAAGACTTGATTTATAAGAACATAAAATACCACAGCACCAACAAAGAAATCAGAGCTAGGAGCCAGAAAAAAAAAAAAAAAAGAAAAAAAGAAAAAAAAAAAGCCTGCTCTCTCTTTCTCATGCTTCAATCCAAGAAACAAAAACACCACCGCAACCACCAGATGCCCAAGCCACCACCACCGCAACCACCAGATGTGCGACCCAGGGGCGGCGCGAGCCCCAGGGGCCACGCGTGAGCCCCAGGCCGCGCGACCCAGGGGCCGGGCGAGCCCCTACTTCGTCCACGGAAGATGGGCTACTAAGCTTAACTGGGTTTTTGAGATTTGGGGTTTGGGTTGAAGATGGGTATTTGAGCTTGAGAGCTTTTGGGTCGCTCTTTCTCTCACTCTGAGACTTCAAATTTTTTTAAATTTTTTTGGTTTATAAATCGAGTGTTAGAGACTCGATTTTCAGGTGGTCGCCACATGGAAAAAGATGCCACATCAGACGTGATTAGACCATAAAAATTGAGTCTTTGATACTCGATTTATAGCCCAAAATCGAGTCTCTTAGACTCGAGATGCTAGTAAAAAATATAGTTTGCAAACATTGCCCACTAACTAGATAGTTGGAAAATTAGGGATAGTTGGCCTTCAACTTGCTTGAGATGGATTTTTGTAAGTTTGAGATTTTTTTTTTTGGTTTGGATTGATTGTGTTGTATTTTTGGATTGATTTGGTACTTTGGGACTTTAGGATTTGATGATTTTGCTAGGTTTAAGAAAATGGTGATTTTGAGATTTTTAATTTTTGGATTTTAATTTCTAGGGTTGTGTTCTTAGATTTGGGTTTGTGTTCTTATTGTTCTTATTCAAGACACACTTAGATCTCAATTCATGTAATTATTGATTTTTAATTCTATTTTTAACTTTTTTATTTAGTTAAAATTAATAATTTTTTTTTTTAATTTAGATGCTGACGTGGCATTATTTAATGTCAAAATAAAATTTATTATTACTATTTTAATAGTTCTGTCTGCCACGTAGGACTTTGCCATTAGGGCACTGACGGAAAGGACTAAAACAATACGCGTTTTCCAAGATAGGGAGTAAAAGCGGTGGAAAAAAATGATAGGGACCAAAGTGGGAATCGCATGAAAATGTAGGGACCTAAATGTGGTTTTCACCTTCTTTTTAAAAAGAATATTAAAAACCAAATTATTTTATTTTTATTTTTATTTTTGTGAAATAGATAGAATTCTACTCTAAAATAATCTAAGTGTATATGTGTATGAAACTTCCTCCTAGAGACTAAAATCCCATCCCTTGCCACCTGCACCCTACAAGCACTTATACTTGTGGAGTGACCATCACGCAAAAAGTGTGTGGTAGACTAGTGGTTACTCTTAAACTACATATTGAATCTTAAATTTGAACATGTGCACTTAAACTTTACCTTAATATAGTTAGTTAATTGTAAGATTAGATTATGGCGAAAACCACATTTTCGTCCTTACATTTTCGCACGATTCTCACTTTAGTCCCCTATCTTTTATTTTTAGCGCTTTTAGTCCCCATTTAGAAAAACGCCTTTCATTTTAGTGCTTTCCGTCAATGCCCTAACGGCAAAGTTCTACGTAACAGACGGAACTATTAAAATAATAAAATTTTTGATTTTGACATTAAAAAATGCCACATCAGCATCTAAATTAAAAAAAATTAATTTATTAATTTTAACTAAATAAAAAATTAAAAACAAAAATAAAAACCAAAAATCACATTAATTGAGATCTAAGTGTGCCTTGAACAAGAACAATAAGAACGCAAACTCAGATTTAAGAACACAAAATTAAAACCAATTCCAATTCCAATCTCAAATCTCAAATCCCAGAAAACTCTTTTTTTCTTTCAATTTCTCAAAAAATGTCTGGGCGTGGAAAGGGAGGCAAGGGTTTGGGCAAGGGAGGAGCGAAAAGACATCATAAGGTTCTTCGCGATAACATCTAGGGGTTCATGAAGCCTGTGATTCGTTGTTTGGCTCATAGGAGTGGAGTGAAGTGTATCAACAGTCTGATCTACGAGGAGACACGTGCAACCAGTTACAGATTTGAGAAGGGATTGGACCGGAGATGAAGTTGTTGGAGAGATCTAAGGTTTGGAGGCTTCGGTAATACTTCAGACTCTCTGGAACCTCGTTGGAAAGCTGCATTGTCAGAAGTTGAAGGCTGATGAGCCAATTCTTCTTCTCGTTCCAACACACAACTCCTTGGAGGTTGCAGATTGAAGTGACAGACGAGTTCGTGAAGGTCCATGAACTCAGTTTGTTGGCCGGGTCAAGGCCAAAATTGGGAATTAACACTGGTTTTCAAACAATATAATTAGTAGGCACTATTTGCAAACTATATTTTTTACTAGCATCTCGAGTCAAAAAAACTCGATTTAGGGCCTATAAATCGAGTCTTAAAGACTCGATTTTCACGGTCTAATCATGTTTGATGTGGCATTTTTTGCACGTGGCGACCACTTGGAAATCGAGTTTCTAAGACTTGATTTATAAGGTCGTTCAGCTACTTTTTTCCTATTTCACTTTCTCACACGCACACACATAGTTTCACTGGCACACACACAAACTCAAACACCTTCTCTCTCTCTCTCTCTCTCTCTCTCTCTCTCTCTCTCTCTCTCTCTCTCTCTCTCTCTCTCTCTCTCTCTCTCTCTCTCTCTCTCTCTCTCTCTAAATGGGCAAATCTAGCTTTCGAAGATGAAGATCATCGGCAAGCCGCAACTGCCGGCAACATTCGCGGCGAGTTCAACCTTCGTCTGTTTTAAGCCTGCATCTCTCTCTCTCTCTCTCTCTCTCTCTCTCTCTCTCTCTCTCTCTCTCGGTGAAGCCTCCATGACAGTGGGTTCCTCTGTGGCCGACAGAAACTCCCAACAAGTACGACCCCGTCCCACGTATCTATCGCATAATCCTCGTCGTCTACGAATTGGACCTCCGAAACCCACAGTGAGAGCCCTCGGGCTGGTACAGGCTCAACCAGGATTGGTACCTAATTTTTTGAATGATGGGTTTTAGGGTTTTTATTTTTTTAATCTGGATTTTAGGTGGTTGTTGGGGGTCGATTTGGTTGGATTTATGCTGAGTTATTGGATTAATGCTCGGATTTGTGGGTTGTATTTGATAGTGGCTAATCTGTTCTTGTATTTGATGGTGGTTGATCTGTGTTTGTGTTTTGTACTCCAACACTTGCGAAAAAAATTTCAGTTTGAAAGTTTTACAGATACAAATCGAGTATTTAAGTGTCAAAATATAAATCGAGTTTCTAAGACTTGATTTCCAGGTGGACAAAGTGCCAACTCAGATCTGATCAGAACATGAAAACCAACCCTCAAAGACTCGATTTATAGCCCAAAATCGAGTTTCTTAGACTCAAGATGTTAGTAAATTATATACTTTTAAAACCGGGCCTACTAACTATATAGTTGGAAAAATGGGCTTAATTCCCAATTTTGGCCGCCGGGTTGGAGAGAGTTCTTCACACCTTGCAAGCACATCACATTGTCTTCAATGGAATTGCTTAGAGAAAAGCAGAAGATTGAAGCTAATGAGAGAATAAGAAAAATCTTCATAGTGTTTTAGAGTCAGTGTTTTGATTTTGATTTTTATGTTTTGTTTTTGTTGTTTTTAGTTTGGGTTTTCTAGAGTGAGGTGGGTTTGCTGGGTTCAACTTGCTTGAGATGGGTTTTTCTGAGTTTGAGATTTATTTTGTTTGGATTGGTTGTGTTGTATTTTTGGATTGATTTTGTACTTTGGGGCTTTAGGATTTGATGATTTTGCTGGGTTTGAGAAAATGGTGATTTTGATATTTTTAATTTTGGATTTTAATTTCTGCGTTTGTGTTCTTAGATCTGAATTTGTGTTCTTGTTGTTCTTGTTCAAGACACACTTAGATCTCAATTCATGTGATTTTTAGTTTTTAATTCTGTTTATAATTTTTTTTTATTTAGTTAAAATTAATAAATTAATTTTTTTAATTTAGGTGCTGATGTGGCATTTTTTAATGCCAAAATAATTTTTTTTTTTAATGGCCACGTCAGCTTTTAGTGTGCTAATAGTGCATTCTGTTTGCCACGTGTGCATTTTCCATCTCTAATGTAACGGCAAGGACAAAAATGAGACACGTTTTTCAGGATATGGACTAAAAGTAGTAGAAATAAAAGTTAGGGACCAAAATGGAATTGCGTGAAAATGTAGGGACAAAAATGTAATTTTCGCCTTAGATTGAGAGAGAGGGGATATTACCTTTGACGGTGGAGGGCTATGCAAGGATGAGTTGGAAACCAAACCGCGATGGAAACCTTTGACAATCGCACAATCTATTTCTACGAATGGGAGGAGATGGAGAATGCCAAAGGAGAGGGCAAGATTGGTAACATAGATGAGCTAAGTGGAGGAGATACCAAAACAGGAAGAAAGAAGCTAACAAAGAAACTTTAGATATTTAAATAATAATAAAAAACTTGCGTGGAACTTGGTATTTAAAGTATCGAGTTCCATTAGTTCAAAAAGATTTCAAGGAACTCTACTTTTGTAAAAATTGAGTTTTACGTGGCTTTTTTTTTTTTTTTAATGGAGAACGCCACATCAATGGCTCAACCATGCAAAAATCACACCGAACTTGATTATCTGAAAATCGAATTTTACACAGAACTCGAGTTCAAGAAACTCAAGTTCCAAAAAAGGGACATCAATATCAATTTATATAAAAGCAGAGATCTCATGTGGGAGTGCATGAAGTCCTATTATGTGGCGCTCTAATTTTGCATTTAGCATTTTTTACTTCTTTTTATTAAGTTTTCTTTACTGTTATCCAATAAATCATAGTAACTTCTTTTTACTAATATATAAAATATGGGCTGCTCTAAGCAATTAGACCAAATTTTATTCTTTACAAAATAGGCTACCTTTTAAAAACAAACCAAACCTTATGAAAAGCCCAAGCCCAGTTATTACTTTACATATTATGACCCAAGTCCAATCCTTCCTACATGTAGATCAAAGCCAAAACTCTTACTTACAAACTCTCTTCCACCTCTCCCACGTGTAAATGATACTTCTAGAAAATCTCATGCTCATGAAAGCATGTCTATGCAATTTATGCGGGCAAATTCTCTTTGTCATCGACCAGTGCAACAAAAATATATATAAATCTTGAGATTCTTGAGGTTGATGAAATAATTGACAGATGCATATTTTTAAAATTATTGATAACAAAAAAATTTGATAAATAGCATATACTGTCTCACAAAATGTCATTTACATAATATTTTCTTTTAAAAAAATTCAACGATAGGAATGATCAAAAACATGATTCTATACAAGAAAGATAAAAAAATACATGCAAAACGATTTTCATAGGAGGATTTATCTTTAAAGAATATGAAGACAATAGAAGAGATCAAATGCATTGAATGAGATCTTACGAAGTAGGTTTATTAATCATTTCAAATTATACTCATCATTTACATGAAACAATAATAATGCATCATCCTATTTACAATAAAAAAAAAATTCATATTAACTTCAAAGTTCATTTCAGGATGTGAACTGTTATGGTATTGCAACAAGCAACATTGATACAACGATGGGTTGGTATTACATTTCATGCATGGTTTATGAAAAGAATGTCAAACCACAATCAGGATCATTTTGGTGTTCAAAATGTGGAAAAAAAAAATCACCCTATCCCAAGGTTAAAGGCACTCACATTAACAACATACTCTCCAAATATTTATAACATATTCATCTCATTATAAGTACTATATATACAACTGCAAACTACTCCATATACATGATTCAAGTTAAAGATTTTGATGCAACAAACAAAACAACTTTTGTGATATTTGATCGGGATGCTGTGAAAATCCCAATTGGACTTAAATTTAATTGGGTTGGTCTTTTTTAACTTCACCATGGCCCTTATAAAAGTAAAGTCCATTAACTTTCTTCTTTGCAGAAATCCACTTATTTAATTCCATTCACCTACAAAAGACAAATTCACACAATAATTCAATTAAGCACAAAATTGATTATTTAACATTATTCCAAAACCAAAAATAAAATGCATGAATTATCTCAAAATAAGTATGATAATGCTTTCTACCAATGATATAAATATTCAAAATTAAGCTATTATCAATGCACATTAGATGAAACAACAATATTAGAGCTAGATAGGTGTCACCGAAAGATTGAAGGTAAATGACATCATTTTTTGTCCATGCGTATTTGAAATGGGATAGCATGAAGGGCAATAGGTTGGTATATATAAAGGGGTAGAAGTGCAAGAGGTGAAAATTGAAAACTCGAAAATGTGTGAAAACACAAGAGCTATTTAGACCTCCAAATTAAAAATAATGGCTCGGTTGATTTTACTCTAACTTAAACTAATTGCGGAATAGGCTAAATGCGAGCCGATAAACAATATAACTACTTTAAGTCATATTCATCAAATCACAGCAGTACAATGAAAGCTAAAAGAGTAAGGAAGAAAAATGCAAACACAAGATAACATGTCGATGGGTTATCGAAGAGGAAACTAAAGAACTCGACAAGAAACCTCTCCGCTACCCTCCAAGCGGTAAATCGATCCACTAGAGAATAAGTTGGAGTACACGAATAACAAAAGACCCTCTAAGCCTAGTCTACCCCATGTACTCGAGCCCTCCAAGCTCCTGCTACCAATTGACTTCGCCAAGCCTTGTCTTCTCTAGCTCTCTAGATCATGCAATTCAGCCCGATTGCATCCACCAAACAAATGGCTTCTTTCAATGCTTCCCAGCAGCACCAAAACCTCACTTCACACTCGGGATGGGTGTGGTAAGTGTTAAGGCTATCAACCTCTCAAGGATTTAAAAATGGAGAGGTAGGAGTTGACGAAAACCATAATGGATTGTGTAGAGAATTATGGGTATAACAATCTCTCACTCTTAAGGGTAGTGGCTAGGGTTTTCTCTCTGAAAAGAACTCTTCAACATATATGGGTAATGCGGGTATATATAGTGTGGGTAGGGACAGGGTGTATCAGATATGACAAATTGGCAAAACAAAATGTTTCGTTTGTATCTCGCAGGAAGGCCTTACCCGTGAAACACTCGCAAAAACTAGCTGTCACCATCTGTTATGACTCTTTGCATTCCAGTCATGTGCTGAGCACATGCTTCACTTCACGGGAAGGCTACTCGCGAACTACCCGCAAAAACTTCTTTGGTCTTCAATTGCCTTGAGTCTTCACACTCTCTCTCACACACAACTCTTACAATAAAATCCCACATAAAATACAGGGTACAAAAGATTGAACATAATTACAATCAAATTTGGCACGGAATTAAAGCCAACACAAAATAGTTGTAAATCACAACTTTACAATCTCCCCCTTTAGCTATTCCGTGACAAAACCCCTAAAACAGACTCTAGACTTAAATGTGAGTTTGGGAACAGTGATAAAACTTACTCACACCTAATTTAGAAGATGTGAAGCATTTGCTTGTATATACCTGTAACCTAAAACACTCACACACAAACAAAACTTTCATTAAGCTTATGACAAGTTGAATACACGGTATGTATATGAGCAAGTAAAATGCGATCAAAGTAATAAACACTATATAAACAGTTAAGCATATCTTGATCAACTTTATAATCTCCCCCTTTGGCTATTCTGTGACAAAACCCCTAAAACAGACTCTAGACTTAAATGTAAGTTTGAGAACAGTGGTAAAACTCACTCACACCTAATCTAGAAGCTGTGAAGCACTTGTTGTATATACCTATAACCTGAAACACTCACACACAAACAAAACTTTCATTAAGTTTATGACAAGTTGAATACACGGTACGTATATGAGCAAGTAAAATGCGATCAAAGCAATAAACACTATATAAACAGTTAAGCATATTTTGATCAACTTTACAATCTCCCCCTTTGGCAATTCCGTGACAAAACCCCTAAAACAGACTCTAGACTTAAATATGAGTTTGGGAACAGTGGTAAAACTCACTCACACCTAATCTAGAAGCTGTGAAGCACTTGCTTGTATATACCTGTAACCTGAAACACTCACACACAAACAAAACTTTCATTAAGTTTATGACAAGTTGAATACACGGTACGTATATGAGCAAGTAAAATGCGATCAAAGTAATAAACACTATATAAACAGTTAAGCATATCTTAATCAAATAGGGTCAGTCATTAAAGAATGACTACAATGAACATTTAGCTTGTAAATGATCATCTGAACATGCAATGCAATTAAGAACAATGCAAAAATCAATTGCATGTCCAACACATAACTAGTGCGAAATACAAGAAGTATTTGCATCAAGGATACAAGATCTAACAAGGGTACAAGTGTGTAGTACTCAAGATAATGCAACAAAATCTAAAAGTACTTAAAAAAATGCTACAAAGCAAGGATGTAAAAGAATGTACTGAATATAAATTGAAAGTTTTAAACCAAAGTACTTAAAGATTTAAAAGAAAGCAATGTAAATATCCAAGAGTTATAAAAACTATAAAGGTAAACATGAAACGAACTATAAACACGACTAGCCCTCAAAAACTAATAAGCTGTAAACTAGCCAAACAATGGTTAGACTTTCCAAAAGTATGTGTGTATGTGTCAGCTTTCTCCTTTTACGCTCACAAAACTCCCCTTTTCAATATGCACATTTCCTTTCTTGTGATGTATCACCCTTCTTGTGATTACTATATGCTATCATCCAATCTATACAGTGAGTTGCTCTCCCCCTTTTTGGCACGAATAGCTAAAGGCTCTCCTCTAGTTTGCATTGAATCACATCTAATTGAGTCTTAATGGTTGTGGAACGCATTTGAACTTGGCTGTTGGTGGAGTAGATGACATTTGCAAGTCCTAAAATACTCTCATGCAAACCTTCAACCAAAATAGTCAATCTATCGACATGAGAGCTAGATTGTCTTGGCTGAGTGCTAGTAGTCCGAGGCTCAAGAATGTGAGGAGATGCAGTCTCGGTATGTCTAGGGGTAGTGTGAATAGCTGAGCCATGACTGGAAGGAGTGACATGTGGAACAGATTCACTCTTTGGTGTTTTGGACGGAATTTGCTTTTCTCGTTTAGCAGAAGAGTGACTTTTGCTCGTTTGAAGAGATAGCATGGATATTGGGCGCTGGTGAACTAGGATTGTTCCATCTCTTGGGGGACGAACACCCTTAAGTACCATGATTTTCATAATGAGACTATAGAAAGGAAGACACATCCGTGTTGCTGTTCTTGCTGCTGTTTTCCCCATAGTCTGGAAGATATGAGCGCAAATATCAATCAAAGTTCCTATGATGAGATCACACAAGAACTTTGCTCTTCCAAGATTGATGAACCTTGTGTTAGATAGTGGATAGAGATTGGAGAACATAATCAATGTGCGTGTCTTTAATTCAGGTTCAAACTTTGCAGTCCCAATGGATGTTCCTTTAGCTGAAACCTCATGATCAACTCCAAGAATTTGTAAAATATCTATCACTGGAGGAAGCCTATCATCATATGGAGAGATGTCTACATTTGCTGGTCGAGTGATGCGAAGGATCTTTGCAAGGTAGTTTGGAGTGATGATGAATTCCTTTCCTCTTATCCAGTACTTTAGTTCAACTCTAGTGAATCTAGCATTCGAGTAAAACTCTTTAACTAATTCATCAATCGGATCCTCGAAGTTGCCAAATAAATTAGCCCAATCTTTACCCGCAAAGATCCTAAGGATAAAGGCGGATCCTAATGTGTCAAACTGGACAATACGCTCCACCACAATGGGGGCATCCTTAAAAATGCTGGAGAAAGTCTGAGAGTCCAGGGGAGTCTTGAATCTCTCACTGTTGGAGACTTCGGAATAATGTTGGGTCCTTTATGAAACAGGTGATGATGTAAGGTCAATCACGGGTTCTTTACCGCGAGAGGAACGATGATACATTTGCAAAAACAAACACAAAGCAAAAAGAAACAAATGCAAAAACACAAAACCGAAACACAAACTTGATTAGATCCAAGTTAGTCCATAACAATAAGTACAAAGTCCTAAAAAGAACATAACCAACGTTACAAAATCATGTTATAAGTGCTAAACATGTAAACAACAAATATCTAGCAAAGTGATATGCAAAACATGATAAGTAAGTGTGTGCATCAAATGTGCAGGTGGTGTGCCTATGTGATGCATGTGCAAGGCATGGCTAAGAACATTTGGGTCAAAGTGTGTAAAACACACAACCAATGATCAAAATATGATAAACATGTATAATCATCGTAATTTCCAAAGTTTGGAACTCATTGGAGTCCAAAACAACACTAAAATGTCATTTGGGCATTTTATCAAACACTAGATATGCATCTATGAAAATAACATGTGCGCAATGCATGAACATGATTGAATCTAGCCTAAATACATGTTAAAATGCCACCAGGGGCCAACACAAACCCAAACAACCCAAATGGGACAAAGCCCAATCAAAAAATTGAAAAACATTTCACAAAAAATAGATTTCCCAACCCTTTTTTAAAAATACCCCAATTTAAGAAAAACCTAGAAATTTTCTACATAATCTAAGGAAATAAAGAGTAAAGATTGTATAGACATACCTTAGATATGATTTGAAGAAGTTTTCTTTTGAGTTTTGGTTGGGTTTTTGAGTGAAAATCAGTTTGAGGTTGAGGGAGGCACGAGGAAGGCAAAGTAAGGGAAAACAAGTGATTTGAAAAACTGTCTACATCAGCCCTATAAAATTGAAAACACGAGTTTTTCGCAGGTTACCTTCTTGCGAAGTTACTCGTAAAAAATGCCTTTGAAGCACAAAACTTTTCATGGGAAGACTTTACTCGCGAAACAGTCGCAAAAGTCCCTGTCTGAAATTTTGTGTTTTCAATATTTTGCCTTAGCTCATTTTCGCAAGAAGAGCTTAGTCGCGAGCTTCTTGCTAAAATACCTCTAAAGAAGTTTTTGAGGAAAATGTAGTTTTAACAAAAACTCAAAACACGAAAGCATAAAAACACTTTCAAAAACATATAAAATATTCAAAAATATTTTTGGGTTTGATCAACAAGCATTTGAGTATACACATCACATTTGATCATGTACAATCACACAAATGAAATAAACATTCATTGAACAAAAGTCTTGTGTGTTGTGTGTGAGTATCAAATGTAGAATAGTCCTTAGTTCAGAGTGAAGCTTCAATGATCAATTCAATCAAGTCATACATAACTGGTACTAGGTTAAGAGGTCTATCTCAATTATAGAAATGAACATATATAACCTCCCATAAAAATGATTACATATCTTTGAAACTTTTTCATTTGGCTTCTTTACAATTCATAACATTTGATCATTTTTTTTTGAACAATACATCTCATTTTGAGATTGGTGCCTGAAATTTTTGATATTTAAATTTTGTGAATAAGCTTTTGGCTTTATGGGCACCATACATTTCAATACAAGTCACTTTCCCTTTTTCCTAGTCAAATACTAGTATGTGTTTTGCAGCTCATTATCTCTTTTCATTTTGAGATTTACATTGGTTGAGCTCTTAAAGCAAAACATAAAAAGTGTGGGAAGATATATAGGTACAAGTCTATGCAAGTATCAAAACCATCAAGACTATTGACCAATCATTCATGACAAGCTTGAAGATCGATTTACAACAATCACACATAGATTTTAAGATTTTTCCCACAAAGATAGATGTGCATGCATAACAAGCTAAGCTCATAAATGTACTACGCCATTAGTACGAAGGTACTAAGCCAAACTCACATGTGATATACACAACACAAGCGATCAAACTTTTTAGAGATTTTTCAGTTTTTATGGGTTTTTGAATTTTTCAACACACTCAAAAACAGAACATGTAAAGTAAGATCAACAAAAGTGACAAGTACAAACAAACTTGAAAAGAAACATGCTAACTAAACAGATGAGCCCTATCTAGCAAGTATGCATCATTGAACAAAATAGGGTCACACGAGAGATAGAGTTCAAGGGATGATACCGACACCAATGGTTTTACGCAAAGACTCAAACCGTGGACCATTAAGAGGTTTAGTAAATATGTCTGCTTTTTGGTTGTCAGTGTTTACAAACTCTAAACACACAATCTTCTCCTCCACCAAGTCTCGAATGAATTGGTACCAGATCTCGATATGCTTTGATTTCAAGTGTTGAGCCGGATTTTTTGACAGGTTTATGGCACTCGTGTTATCACAGAACACACACATAGTGTCTTGAGTGATTCCATAATCATGTAAGAGCTTCTTCATCCACAATAGTTGTGTACAACAACTCTCTGCTGCAATGTATTCAGCTTCCGCTATTGATAGAGAGACTGAATTTTGCTTTTTGCTCATCCATGACACCAAGTTATTTCCAAGGTAAAAATAGCCACCTAAGGTGCTTTTCCTATCATCAATACACATGGCCCAGTCAGCATCCGAATAACCAGCTAAGCACTCATTCGAGTCTCTTGAATACAAAATTCCATAGTCGGATGTGCCATTGATGTAGCGGATAATTTGTTTGACTGCTATCAAGTGGGACTCTTTGGGTGCTGCCTGAAATCATGCACATACTTCTACACTAAAAGCGATGTTCGATCTACTCGCAGTAAGGTAGAGAAGACTGCCGATCATGCTTCAATAGAAAGTCAAATCTACTTCTACACCGGCTGCGTCAAGGCTTAGTTTTATCGAGGAACTCATAGGAGTGGAAGTATGTTTCTTAGAGCCTAGGCCGAATCCCTTGACAAGATTTTTGGAATACTTCTCTTGAGATATAAATATTCCATCTTTCTGTTGTTTCACTTGAAGCCCTAAGAAGTAGTTTAGCTCTCCCACCATGCTCATCTCAAACTTCCTTTTCATTTCTTTCGAAAATTCTTAAGCAAGGTGATCAATCGTGGATCCAAAGACAATGTCATCCACATATACTTGAGCAACAAGGAGAGATTTCTCATCTCTTTTAACAAACAGAGTTCGATTGGCTTGACCTCTTTTAAAGCCATGATCCAATAGGTATGTGGTGAGGCGATCATACCAAGCTCTTGGTGCTTGCTTTAGCCCATATAATGCCTTCTTCAGCCTTAGCACATGGTCCGGGAAGTGAGGGTCTTGAAACCCCTTTGGTTGCTTAACAAACACTTCTTCGTTTAAAAATCCGTTCAAGAAGGCACTCTTCACATCCATTTGGTATAACTTGAAGTTCATAATACACGTTATGGAGAGAAGAATTCGGATTGACTTTAGTCTTGCTATTGGAGCAAATGACTCATCAAAGTCTATGCCTTCAACTTGATTATATCCTTGAGCCACCAATCTAGACTTATTTCAGACAACTTCACCATCTTCATAGGTCTTGTTCTTAAAGATCCACTTGGTGCCGATTACATGTGTATCCTTGGGCCTTGGTACTGACTCCCATACATCATTTCTAACAAATTGATGCAACTCTTGGTGCATGGATTCTACCCAATTCTCATCTCTTAAAGCTTCTTCCACTTTCTTGGGTTCAAATTGAGCAAGATAACAGTTGTATGTCACATGGTTCACACTATAGCTCGGTCCTCTTCTCAAACGAAGTCCCTCATCTAAATCACCAATGATATTGCTTGCAGGATGATTGAGAGTTACTCTTGATGACGGTTTCTTGGAAGTGGAGGGTTCCCCATCACGAGAAAGTGGAGGTTGCACTTCTAGAGGGGTGAGTGGACTTAAAGATCCTTGTGTTGATCTAGTCTCCCTTCTTGATATAGGAGGTGTAGACTCCTTTTCCGGTGATTCTCTCTCACCATCATCACTTTGAGACATGTTGTCATCACCCTCATTCTTCTTAAGACTCAGTCCTTCGCCATCCTTATCAACATCCTTTTCTGAGATGGTGTCATCTATGACCACGTTTATCAATTCCATCACCGTCTTAGTGCGCTTATTGTACACTATATGCTCGGTTGTTTGTGGAGTATCCTAGGAAGATCCCTTCGTCACTTTTAGCATCAAATTTTCCAAAATTCTCCCTATCATTGAGAATGTAGCATTTGCTTCCAAATACTTAGAAGTATTTCACCTTAGGCTTCTTTTCCCTCCAATTTTCATATGATGTCTTCTTTGTTCCTGCTTGGAAGAAAATCTTATTCCCAATGTGAAATGAAGTGTTCACTGCTTCAGCTCAGAATTTTTGTGGAAGGTTTTTATTAAGAAGCATCACTCTCACCATCTCTTGAATCACTTGGTTCTTTCTTTCAACCACCCCATTCTGTTGTGGAGTCTTTGGAGCTGAAAATTCCTTTTTGATACCATGCTCATTACAAAATACCTTAAATTTTGCATTTTCAAACTCCTTCCCATGATCACTTCTGATTTTGACTATAGGAACTCCCTTTTCATTTTGGAGCCTCTTGCATAACCTTTCCATCTTGTCGCATGCCTCTGACTTCTCTCTAAGAAATTCCACCCAAGAGTAACTTGAGAAATCGTCAACTACCACCATGATATAGCGTTTTCCACCTATGCTTTCCATTCTTGTTGGACCCATTAGATCCACATGAAGTAACTCCAAAGGACGAGAAGTAGCAACTACATTTACTTTAGGATGGGTTGACTTTGTTTGTTTTCCCAATTGACATAGACCACACACATTCTTCTCAATTTTTCGAAACTTTGGCAAACCAACCACTGCTTCAAGTTTTGAGACTTTTACTAGTGGTTTGTAATTTGCATGCCAAACTGTTGGTGCCATAACTCCAAGAGATTCACTCGAGCACTCCAACATGATATGCTTGGTTTGGGAATGACACCATAACAATTATCGATGGTCCTAAGTCCCTTCAATACTTGAACACCTTCTTCATTGAGGATTAGACAACCCTTCTTTGAAAATTGAACGATGAAGTCTTCATCTCATATTTGGGTGATACTCAACAAGTCACTTTTAATCCTTTAATGTACAAAACATCAGTCAATAAGGGAAGTCCTGGAATATCAACAGTTCCTTTTCCAAGAACTTGTGAGTAATTGCCATCTCCAAATGTCACATAGCCGTCTTCCTTCTCCTTAAGAGTTTTGAATAGTGATTTATCTCCTGTCATATGCCTTGAACATCCGTTGTTAAGATACCACAGACACGAATTAAACACTTTCAATGTGGTATGAACAAAAAGACAAGCATGAGATAGGCATTCTTGACCATCAAAACAGGACTCATTTTCCTTTACTTCATTTATAGATGAGTGAATCTTTCTTTTCAAACAGTCAAGTTTATCACACAATTGTCTATTCCTTCTCTTGTATTTAGCAATTAGGGAATTCGACTCACACAAGCTATTATGAATATCATGATTCCTATGTTTTAAGGATTTCAGCATGTGTACAAAAATTCTAGCATGTTTCTTTGATTTGAATAACTCTAAAAGATCATTGCTGGGACAATCTCCAAAGATGCTCATAGAGTCATTATCACAAACACATGAACTATGCTTCATGTTGGCCTTTGCCATAGCATTATCCATAGCAAGCGACGGGGTCTAGGATCACACTTAGGTAATGAAACCATAGCAAGTGTACCCACTCTGATACCAATTGAAAGCTCAAAAATGTGTGAAAACACAAGAGCTGTTTAGACCCCCCAAATTAAAAATAACGCTCGATTGATTTTACTCTAACTTAAACTAAGTGCGGAATAGAGTAAATACAAGCAGATAAACAATATAACTACTCTAAGCCATATTCATCAAATTACAGCAGTAAAATAAAAGCTAAAAGAGTAAGGAAGAAGAATGCAAACACAAAGTAACACACCGATGTGTTATCTAAGAGGAAATCGAAGAACTCAGCGAAAAACCTCTCTACCGCCCTCCAAGCAGTAAATCGATCCACTAGAGAATAAGTTGAAGTACACGAATAACAAAAGACCCTTTAAGCCTAGTCTACCCCATGTACTCGAGCCCTCCAAGCTCCTACTACCAACTAACTTCGCCAAGCCTTGTCTTCTCTAGCTCTCCAGATCACGTAATTTAGCCCGATTGCATCCACCAAAAAAATGGCTTCTCCAATACTTCCTAGCAGCACCAAAACCTCATTTTACACTCAGGATGAGCGTGGTAAGTGTTTAGGCTATCAACCTCTCAAGGATTTGGAAATGGAGAGGTAAGAGTTAAGGAAAACCACAATAGATTGTGTAAAGAATTGTGGGTATAACAATCTTTCACTCTCAAGGGTAATGGTTAGGGTTTTCTCTTTGAAAAGCACTCCTCAACATATGTGGGTAATATGGGTATATATAGTATGGGTAAGAACATGGTGTATCAGATATGACAAATTGGCAAAACAGAATGTTTCGCGGGTATCTCGCGGGAAGGCCTTACCCGCGAGACACTCGCAAAAACTAGCTATCATCATCTGTCATGACTCTTCGCATTCCAGTCATGTGTTGAGCACATGCTTCACTTCGCTAGAAGGCTACTCGCGAACTACTTACGAAAACTTCTTTGATCTTCAATTGCCTTGAGTCTTCACACTCTCTCTCACACACAACCCTTACAATAAAATCCCACATAAAATACAGGGTACAAAAGATTGAACATAATTACAATCAAATTTGGCACGGAATTAAAGCTAATACAAAATAGTTGTAAATTATAACTTTACAAAAATAGTGATTTAAAATGCAAAGAGTTTTATATGAGAAGTGAAAAGTCTTGAAACATTGAACCAAATAATACAAAGAATTTTTTTTTTTTTTTAAATAGAAAAGTCTTAAAACATTGAACCAAATAAAACAAAAAGTCAATAATTTATTTGTTCTTATCTCTGATGTGGCTTGAGTATTTCAATTCTTTTCATAAAGTGCACCACATAACAAAACCTCATACTTTCCCATATATTGATTTAAAATTGATGTATATTGATGTAAAATTGTAGTAATTTTGTTAAATTTTCCTTTATTTTATATTAATGTTATTACCATTTATTTAAAAATCTTCTTTTTTTTAATATATTGGTGAGATTATTCTAATAAAATAAAAATAGTGAGATTATTTTTTAATCTCCAAATTTCCCCTTAGCTACTAACTAGCATGATCTGGTAATTGGCTGGAAGAATTAGGTACAAATGTCGGTTAGAAATAAGTTAGATCAACTTCCAAAACAATCTTCTCTGCAAACAATTTTCAATTTTCTTCTCTAAAGAAAGAAAGAAAAAAAAAAATTCAACTTTCAAGAAACACACTCATGACAAACTACCTTTCCCTCCTCCTCTCTATTCTACAGCTCACCATCTCCTTATCCTCCCCAACCCCATCCCCAAACACCACCCATTCGCCACCACCATCCCTACCACCCCCATCTCCTCCTCCATCACCACCACCACCACCATATCCTCCTCCACCATCGCAACCACCACCACCGCCACCATCTCCATCCCCACCTTCCCCATATCCTTGACCACCCCCGCGATGACACCCTCCACCTTTACCACCATCTCAATCACCTCCTCCACCACCACCACAAACACATCCTCATCCATCTTCATCAAGACCAAGACCACCACCATCATCACCCTCACAACCACAATCCTCCCAAGAAATAAACTACATAATCGAGGCACTAATAGGCGCAGGTGATTTCACCAACTGGGCAAATATTATCTCAATGATCAACCCACTAACACTCCCAATCAGCGCAACTCTCTTCATTCCACAAGACCAAGACGGTTCTCTCAACATGAACACAAACATGGACCCTTTGCTCTTACCTTTCCACATACTCCCTCAGCGCCTCTCTTTCTCTGACCTCTTCAACACCAACACTCGCCTCCCAACTCTCTTACCAGACAAAACTATCCTCATCGCCAACACCTCTGCCACCAATTTCACCCTCAACGACTCTCCCATCACTCAACCCGATGTCCATGCCACCAATGCTGTCACAGTCCACGGCATTGCAGTCCTTCTTGATTACTCCATTTACGGCGATCATGACACTGATGGGCTCGGGTTATCATTGCCCAAACCTCCACCCCAGCAGCCACAGCTGCAAGTTTCACCTGCAGATCATGGCTCAACAATACCACATCCTGTAATTTCACTTCATTTGGTTTCAATGCCATGCGGAGCCTACTCTCCGATCTATATTCAGATTAATCAACTGCTACTTTTTTCTCTCATACTAATGGGGTTGATGGTGAGGTAATGGATTCAAGAGAATCCATCACCTCTGTGGGTAACTTATTAATAAACAAAACATTTGTTCAACTTCGAAAAGCCTAGTTTTGGGTCGATAGGACTAATTCTCGAATAATTTGCATGTGTACTTCTTTAAAAAAAATTTGGCGTGTCATTCATAGTCCCTAGAGGCACCAAACTATTGTGCTTGACCATCTTGGTAACTCTACTAAAATGAAATTTTCTCGCTGTCACGTTAGAGTGATTAGTAGAACCATATAGAAATAATGGCAGTAAAAAGACAATAAGATATGTAAACCAAAACCGTATCAACATACATTGTAAAACTGAAATGGTTGTTATTTCAGAATGGTTAGTAAAATTTTCTAATATACAAGCAGCCTTAACTGCAATTGGTAAATGAGATCAGTATCATTAAATCCAGATCCTGTCAAGGTCTTGAGTAGCCACATTGCAAATATTTGTGCACAACTCAAACCCATGATATTTCTTCCCATTTTATGGATCTTTCGAAAGAATAGGCCTATCTTACTAAATGGAATACGAAGCTACCTTGAATGAAAAGAATGATGGGGACCTATTTCTTTTCCTTAATTTATATACAGGATTTCTGGATCTCCTCTATCAATGATGTGAATGCCACTCTCCATTTAGAACTTTGTGACTCACTGCAGAAAATCCTATGCATTATTCTCAACTCTTCTGGACTTGCCTTCTTTAACAGTCCTCCAAGTACTACCAAATGTACGTCTTCGTCAATTGAATTATTACCTGGTCCTTCAAATGGATTATCAGGGTCATGCTTTGTCAAACTGATACCAAAATCCTTTTCTTTTGTGTCTCCTACAGAGCAACTCAATTCAAAAGAGTATTTATTGACATCACTAATACTGTCCGTAGTTAAAGGCTAATGTGCCTGTGATTCCAGTACTCCATGCATTGATGATTGGGATCAAGAGCCTTGATAGCCTGAGACCAATTTTTTTAGTACCAGAATATAAAATTTATAAGCTAAAGAACATTTGATGCATGACATTGCATGATGGGAATCATTATATATGCATCTGCATGCGCATGAACATTTGGATAAATAAATAAATAAATCAGAGTGTACATGCATTTGCAAGTGTGTGCGCGCGAGCACAAGCAAGCAAGACATTCATGCTCGCAAGAGTCAACTATCAACTAGCGTGATTTGGTAATTGGCGGGAAGAGTTAGGTACAAATGTCGGTTAGGAATCAGTTGGATCATCTTCCAAAACAATTTTCTCTGCACACAACACTTAGAAGCTAGATTCAGATAGAAACACAAACTCACTCTGGATTTGTATATATTCACCTTACAATTATATATACCATCCATATTCAAGAACAAAAATATTCATTTTTCAGTTTTCATTTTACTTTTCTAAAGAAAGAAAGAAAGAAAGAAAAGGTTTCAACTTTCAAGAAACACACTCATGGCCAACCACCTTTTTCTCCTCCTCTCTATTCTACTACTCACCATCAACTTAGCCTCACCAACCCCATCTCCAAACACCACCCACTCTCCACTACCACCACCGCCATCACCACTCCCATCTCCTCCTCCACCACCCCCATCACCACCACCACCATCTCCATCACCATCACCCCCACCACCATCTCCATCACCATCACCCCCATCTCCTCCTCCACCATCGCCACCGCCACCATCTCCATCCCCACCACCCCCATCTCCTCCCTCACCATCACCACCATCTCCATCACCACCACCCCCATCTCCTCCACCACCACCACCACCAACTCCATCCCCACCTGCCCCATCTCCTCCACCACCCCCACCACAACACCCTCCATCTTTACCACCACTATCTCAATCACCACCTCCACCGCCACCATCATCGCCATCACAACCACAATCCTCCCAAGAAATAAACAACATAATCGAGGCACTAATAGGCACAAGTGATTTCACCAACTGGGAAAATATTATCTCAATGATCAACCCATTAACACTCCCAATCAGCGCAACTCTCTTCATTCCACAAGACCAAGACGGTTCTCTCAACATGAACACAAACATGGACCCTTTCCTCTTACCTTACCACATAGTCCCTCAACGCCTCTCTTTCTCTGACCTCCTTCTCTTCAACACCAACACTCGCCTCCCAACTCTCTTACCAGACAAAACTATCCTCATCACCAACACCTCTGCCACCAATTTCACCCTCAACGACTCTCCCGTCACTCGACCCGATGTCTACACCACCAATGACGTCACAGTCCACGGCATTGCAGCCCTTCTTGATTACTCCATTTACGGCGATCATGACACCGATGGGCTCGGGTTATCATTGCCCAAACCTCCACCCCAGCAGCCACAGCTGCCAGTTTCACCTGCAGATCATGGCTCAACAATACCACATGCTGATGCAGCGCGCTTGTCCTTGTGCAGTGAGTTTCCGATTGTCTTCTTCTTGATTGTTTGCGCCGGTTTGCTATAGAGCATATATGTGCGTATATATACGTAGGCAAGCATCAATGTCACGTTGATGGAGTCTTTGATGAGCCTTTTTTTTTTTATGACATTTCTTTGATGGGTTTGTTCTAAATTTGGAGGAATCTTGATCTCTGCAAAATTATGCAGACCAAGCATGTGATCAAGATTCAAGAACAGAAGCCTTGTGATCATGCCGTACATAAATTTGTGTATTCATTGACATGAATCCTGTAATAAAACCATGCAGTTACACAAGTTACAACATATTTGTTCTATTTTTCTTTGCTTACCTCATTTCTTTAATCTTAGCTAGTTATCCTGAATGGGGACAATTTTTTATTTATTTTTAAACTCCATGCCTTTGTTAATTTCCTGCCCTCAATTTTCTAAAAGCTTCTGCGAGAAACAATAGTTGTGCTGCCAAAATCTGAGAAACTGTAGTGTTCATTGGTGGAGATCAACAAAAATTCTAGAGGCACACCAATTTTCACAAAATATTGCAGCTAGTAAGTTGTGAATGCTAGATGATAAATTAATGTCAATGGCGGACTTAAATGAGAACTAGTAAAAAACCATCAACTCAATTGTTGTGAAATTACTCAAGAGTCCTCTTATCTTCGCTTTCAGTTTCAGGTCAGACTTTAAGCTCATTGATGGTTTGACCCAAAAAATAAAAATAAACAAATAAAGGGAAATAAAAAACCACTAGGTTCACACTCACTATTTTCATGTTTTTTCTGAATTTCACTTCATTTGGTTTCAATGCCATATGGAGCCTACTCTCCGATCTATTTTCAGATTAATCAACTGCTACTTTTCTCTCTCATACTAATGGGATTGATGGTGAGGTAATATATTCAAGAGAATTCATTAGCTCTGTGGGTAACTTATTAATAAACAAAACATTTGCTCAACTTTGAAAAGCCTAGTTTTGTTTTGGGTTGATAGGACTAATTCTCGAATAATTTGCATGTGTACTTTTTTTTTTTTAAAAAAAAAAAAAAAAAATTGCGTGTCATTCATAATCCCATAGAGGCACCAAACTATTGTGCTTGACCTTCTTGGAAACTCTACTTAAATGAAATTTTGCTCGCTGCCACGCCAGAGAGTGATTAGTAGAGCCATATAGAAATAATGACAGTAAGACAATAAGATAGGTAAACCAAAACCGTATCAACGTACACTGTAAAACTGAAATGGTTGTTATTTCAGAATGGTTAGTAAAATTTTCTAATATACAAGCAGCCTTTACTGCAATTGGTAAATGAGATCAGTATCATTAAATCAAGACTCTGTCAAGGTCATGAGTGGCCACATAGCAAATATTCGTGCACAACTCAAACCCAGGATATTTCTTCCCATTTTATGGATCTTTTGAAAGAATAGGCCTATCTGACTAACTGGAATAAGAAGCTACCTTGAATGAAAAGAATGATGGGGACCTATTTCTTTTCCTTAATTTATGTACAGGATTTCTGGATCTCCTCTATCAATGATGTGAATGCCACTCTCCATTTAGAACTTTGTGACTCACTGCAGAAAATCCTATGCATTATTCTCAACTCTTCTGGACTTGCCTTCTTTAACAGTCCTCGAAGTACCAAATGTACGTCTTCATCAATTGAATTATTACCCGGTCCTTCAGATGGATTATCAGGGTCATGCTTTGTTAAACTGATACCAAAATCCTTTTCTTCTATGTCTCCTATAGAGCAACTCAATTCGAAAGAGTATTTATTGACATCGCTAATATTGTCCGTAGTTAAAGGTCTAATGTGCCTGTGATTCCAGTACTCCATGCATTGATGATTGGGATCAAGATCCTCGATAGCCTGAGACCAATTTTGTTAGTACCAGAATATAAAATTTATAAGCTAAAGAACACTTGATGCATGATGGGAATCAATATATATGCATCTGCATGCGCATGAACATTTGGATAAATAAATAAGAGTGTACATGCATTTGCAAGTGTGTGTGCGCGTGAGCACAAGCAAGCAAGACATTCATGCTCGCAAGAGTCAACTATCAAACAAGCCAAACAACAATTAAAACAGGGCTTTAAGCATGACCCAGGTTACATTTTACATCCTTTTGATGCTTCTTTTGGGGCCATAGATCTAAGTACAATTCAATTAAAACTTGGTATATTCTCAACAAAATTTAAAAATTAAAAAATAAAATAAATACGGATATTGCAAAATATTGAAATACAGTCCCATTGTCCACCAAGTGTCAGGGATTAGGTTTTGTCCTTATATGAAGGCAAAAATTAATGAAGTTAAGGATGCATGAAGGTAGCATACCTCAATAATGGATTGAGAGTGAAACCCAAACATGTCAAGCCCATTAACACTTTGCGAAGGAGGCAGTCCTTGTTCTCCTAGACTGCTCCGACTAATGATTTCTTGGTTTAGTCTCTGTAGCACCATTTCCCAGCACAGCTCTGCTGAGACATTTGTGTAAGTCTCACTTGGAGATTCTTCTAAAGTAACCTGGAAATTCATTTAAAAACAAGAGGTTAATACATAAACAGCTTAAAGAACTGATGGTAAATTACAAACTGTTATTGGGGTTGTAATAGAGTTTACTCCTCATAACTTATAAAGAATGTTCCAGTATAATTTGTTATTAGTGATTCATTAGTGAATGCAACTCCCCCAGTTATATAAGGAAGTCATAGTTCTGACACCTTTAAACATCTAAATAATGCACACAAAAGAGCATGACATATTCAGATTGAAGTTAATGGTTTTTTTTTGGGTTACTAATTCCCATGCTGATCAATCTGGTCAAGACAAGAAGAGCAATGCATGATTTCAGCTTTGGCAGAAAGAAACATGCCAAACAAACTGCCCCAGTAGCACATCCATCCAGATTAATCAAGCTTGGACAAGACTGCCTAGAGTTAATCTAGGCCCAGGGCAAGTGTAACATGGCGCAAATAAACTAATTTAAGCTTATGATGGGAGCTCTGATTTCATAGACATGTTCTGGTGACATGTACATATCAAAGACATTGAAGAGGAGGGACTGTGACTTCTTTGTAAAAGCTGTCGTATGCAAGAATCCAAATAGTTGAATATACCCATGTATACTCACCATCAAACTAAAATCCCTACTAAACTGACACAAAAATATTTAAAACAGAAAGGGAGGAAATATCCACCTTAAACAGAGGCCCAAGAAGGCCAGCATCAACAACTTCTGATATGTAACTACCAACTTCTGTTGGATTCACCACACTAAAGAACTTGACACGACTTCGAAATCCTGCACAAGTCAACCCAAATTGAGGGAAAAATAATCAATGGAATACTCCTTCAAATTAATTAACAAATAATATGGTATTTTACAAGATCCATGCAGATATGCTTCTTCAGCATACCTTTCGGAAATATGGCCTGCTTACTGCACCAAAGCTTTCCAAGCGTGACAGTCCCCAAATTTATAAGCTCGACACAAGGATCCAACTTTTGTATTGGAAAGCTTTGGTCCTTCGTGGTTATCTTTACATCCAAGGTATCCGCAAATTCTGATTTCAATGAGCTGTCCAATGGCACTTTAGAACGGGGACATGAAAACAAAAGATCAAACCCAAACAACTTGTTACTGTCTCTTGGAAAGGTATGCTCAACATCTCTCGAACATGAAGGAAAATCTTTATTTGAAAGGACAGGTGAAAGTGAGACAGATAAATTATGGTCACTATCTTGTTGCATTAAACACGGTTCCCTTTCTGTATCTGAACTATGAACATTTTCTTGTTCACAGTTTGATATAAATGTCTCCTCCACATTTGTGATACCCTTGCAATTAAAGCTATCAGATATAAGTCGCAGCCCACTTTTATGCTCATCACACATAACATTGAGATTAAAATCAATACAGCAGTCCTGCCCCAACTTACCTTTCTTGTTCCTGACTAAAGTTTCATCATTAACGATAGCATTATGACTTTCTGTACTGATGTGAGATGTGCCTAAACTAAATGATCCATGCTGGGACTCTGACTGGATAACTTCGGAAGAAACATGGCTATATGAACTGCAGGGCACATTTATGTTCAACTTCTCCTCAGTTCCTTGGCAACAAGATGAATTTTCCCTTTGATCAAGATACTTGGTTCCACATGTATCACTTTCCATATCTAGCTTAGCTACACAAGCAACCTTATCACTAGCAGAAACCAAACCAGAGCCCCCTGATACCCATACTTTGATTGAATCCACTCCTCCTTCCAGTGCTGCAACCAAGGTATTTAGCTCATTTATAGTGTAGCGGATAAGAACAAATCTATCGTCCACTTCACATGAACAAAAATGGTTTGCATGTTTAAGACATGAAAATTGATCAGGGGAGCACTTGCAGCCAGCAGCAGATAGGTGTAAGTCATAGAAGCAAGATAAACACTCTCTCTCTTTTTCCAAATCAAAGTCCCTTTCCATCTTTTGCAACTTCAAATGCCTTGGAAGGCCATCTATTCGTTCCTCTTCCATCCGTACTCTTGTCTGTCAATAGTAGTAATGATTAAAAAAATTAGTTCTCTAAATCGTGATTCGTGCATGAACATGTGGATATTTATTTCACCGTGAAAAATGAGAAACAAGTGAGAGTGAGGGAGAAGAAGAAATTACCTTAACTGCCTTGGTAAGTACTCCATCTTTACCACAAAAACTTTTCCATCGCAAATTTCTTGGAGTTTCCTTTCCAAGAACAGATATCTCCCAAAGGGCCTTTACAGCTTCCAGAGCAGACCCTATTAACAATTTGTCATGAGAAATTGATGTCATGCGACGCTGCTCACTATAAAGCTCCACTGCATTTTGGCCATGTACCAACCAATCAACAGGGGCCACATTCACAGCCTCGGCACAGTTGAAGCCACAATTAAATCCAGAGTGATACGCCCTCGGAAAGGTAAGAACAAATTCCCCAGACCTCTGGACAGCTCGATGTACTGGTACAGACTCAGATTTTAGAACAGAAGGAGATAGCTGAGTGACCTGCCCCAAAATGAAAATCATTATATGAAAGCCTGAAATATGGTCATAAAGTTTATAAGCAAAGTAGAGACAGAATAGGATGTAGACACCATAATGTCCCTGTGATATCAGGATAGACACGGCATAGCAGAGTGGTGGTATAAAGCTAGGTACCACCCACCGCAATAGGAATGTAGTGGGATTGAACCCAAACATTGAGCATGGAGAACCTCTTGCTGCGGTGGCATCTTTCTTCATTACTTAAAACATAGTATGTAGCATAAACTTAAAATGAAATCACTTTGGGATAATATAGTATTATTTTCATTCATGGATTGTCTAACATAAATTGATAAGAAGACAGTGACAATCAACTATATATCATCATACCAGTTCGTTAAGTAAATTTGGTTGTTCTTCAAATAAATCGGGTAAATGCTTTCTCATTGCATCTTCCAAAGTGGTCGCATGGCTTCCAGGTACTCCATACCATACTTTAGGATCACCCCAATGTAGATAGTTCAGTGAATAGAGGTGGTGGTCCTCAACATGCTGTTCCAAATCGCAACAATAGAGAAACAAGATTAAACACTAATTTGGAAAAAAAAAATTAGTGCAACATTTGGTTTAAGATCACAGTTTTTTGTTTTATGTTTGTTTTTTTTTTTTTTTTTTTTTTTTGAAGGAATGATAACAACTTGGATGGCCAATTCAACGAATGATATTGATCTAAAATTTGACTGAATAAAGAAACATCTTCCACTTTAGTTCTTGTTGCATATCCTTAACCGATTGAGTCTCCAAGGAAGTTTAAAATATGTACCATCCCAAAAATAAGAGTGACACAAACCCTTCAACCTTTATATACCATTTAAATATCAATGGCCTTTAGTTTTTTCCTTTTCTAGACAGAAAGCTCCAAATATTCAGATGTTCAATAAAGTGTTAACCAGTGTGTATTTGAGGATTTACTAAGGGAATGTGATTTCCTTGCTGGTCAACCAGGTTTGAAGGCTAGGCTTAGGTTGTAATGCAGGAGACCAAACACTCTTAGAAACAATAATTCTTGTGTAACAAGTCATAATTTAACTTATCAAATAGATAATTTGGAAATCAGTGAAACCTAGTACATAGAGACAGCAAATAAAAATTTTGGCAAACACCATTTGTAGGCTTGGATAAGTTAAATTTCTTTTTTCTTTAATGCAAAAAACTTCAATTTAGGGAGCAAGGTCATAAAATTTGAAGATCACCCTGAGAAAATAGGTCATAAATTTTTTAGTTTAGTACCTTTCCAGAATGTAAAGAGCATCTGAAAAGGCATTAAGAGTGTGTGTGTGTGTGTGTGTGTGAGACAAAGTCCAATATCCATCATTGTGCTTGATATGATTAACTCATTATGCATGTAGAAATTTGAGAAATAATTCCATTGACCTACCCAACAGAAAGAAGAAAAGCACATCCCAACATAGAGCCATGGTACTAGAACTCCCGAGATATCACTTCCTTCAAAACATAGTACAGAACCTGGCAGGCGTGGTAAGTTGTTTAGATTCCAACCTGACGTCGCATACTTATCCAAACCACTTTCATTTATCATGGAAGATGCCTTAGGAAATCCACTTCCAAATGGTCCTGTTTCTAAGTCAGCTCCATATATTACCTGGAACACGGAAGAACAGAAATTCACATCTTTTTCATAAATAGACATACAAATAGTAAATGTAAGAGGCAGAGCATATTCTAATTCCATACCTCAACTTCATCTGTGGGTTGCTCAACTATCCGCCAGTATTCACCTTCAATATCGTCCACAGAGGGTTCCCATCCTTTTTGCTTTACAGTTTCAACAAAGTTTAGGTCCTCCTTAGCATTCTTCATTCCAAAGTAGGACTCCTTAAAATAATCAGCATTTTTCTGAAAATCTCGAAGTGTGAGGTCTGGTCCAGAATGAAACCCAAACTTCTCATCAGTCTCTGAAGAAACATTAGCTTCAGAACTACAATTGGCATGTCTCCTGGTTGTTCCAATTCTAGAGTGCTTCCTTCGTTTTCGCTTCCGGCTTCTGTTTTTCTTTCTCATGGGCTCCCTATTTTGAAGCAAGTCAACATGCTGGGTACGTGTAGAAAATTTAGCAAGTTCCCATTTATCTTTCTCTTTAAGAGGGCAGGGTGGAATCCAGGAAGATGGAGGAACAATCCGACATATGCCATATGGTTCTGCCTTTGGACGTATCTTTGCTATGTAACCAAGTGTATCTTCAAATTCCTGATATAAGAAGAATGATATGAAATTAAATTGAAAAAGTAATACTACAGCCAAAGAAAAATTAACGATGACATCAGATCTCTATTTCTTGACAGAAGAATACCTCAAGAGAAGGATAAAATACAGGTGCTTCATCAATGAGAGGCCTGCATGCTCCAGCTGGATCCCATCTGGCTGATATCTGCAACATGCCAAAAATTATTGACCATATGTGACAAGAACAAAAGAGAATGGTAGTTTTGTAAAGTTCCTCACAGTGGAGTAAGAAATAATTTAGAAGTGGTAGCACAGACTCCAAAATCAAACAACCTCAAAAAGAAAATGCACCAATTTGAAAAATATGTACAAGAAAAATAGGAACCTTTTTGGCTTATGCCAATCTGGCTCCTTTTCCAAACTAATCAAGAAATGCAATCCAATAATGTAATGTTTCAAAAGTTAAACTTTATACCGGTCTTAGCTTTCTCTAAAACTATTATCCAATACCTCATGTTCATGTATATGACTACATCCTAGACCTGACTAAGTTTGTTGTCCTAAACCTATTGTTTCATCAACTATGGGGTAAAAGCCAATTTTGCTTTCTATCCCCTCACACTGTTTGTGAATAAAAAACCCAGTCCATGAATAAATTGATAATACGATTGCCAAACATCAAACACTTTATAGCATTGTCAATGCAGCGTGGAGCAACAAAACAATATTTGACAGATAATCTTCTGTATTTAACTTAAATTACAGTTTGAAAACTTGTCTGTATGTTGCAACAAACATTTTTCCATGTTTTCCAAATTAATCTCTAAGGAGCTCACATTTTATAATTTGAGACTCCTATGTAAACCTAGGAAAGACTGCTTTACCTTCACACCTCACCTTTTTGAAAAAAGTTTGATGCTGATCAAATATACATGATGAATCCTACAAAGACTACAAGAAGGTCAATTTATAACCTAAGATCTAATGAGCATTAGTTTTTTTTGTGAAGGAATGGATAACAAAGTATCATACTCCTCAACACCCAGAATTAGATTACTGTACACAGTTATCCCATAACACATATTATAGCCAAACAAAAATTTACAATAAATAAAAACAAAGGGATCAAATTTGCAATGTGTTGAGGCCTGAGGATCAATTATAAGAGAGGTAATAAAAAGACATGAAAAAAAGTAAAACATAAAAATATTCTGATCATGTGAGATGGATGGATAAAACAGATATTTTGGATAAATAGGTTCAACCCAATAGAAAAGAATAAGAAATCTAACCTGTTTGATATGAGATTCTGCTGCAAAATTGAACTGTGCCATTGGCTACAATTACAAAAAATGCAAACCCTAATTTACCAACTATTCCTGCAGAAATAGACCCTATAATGAGCAACCCAAATCAAAAAATGCTGAAACAATTAATCAGAACAGTTTTTCATTCTTTACAATCAAAAAAGACTCAAAAACAAGGCTATCAATATCAATATATACCCAATTCCCAGAGCTTCAATAGCAGCCCCCCAAACAACAGTTTTGTTTCTGCTTTCTGAATCAATGCAAACTTAAACCAAAAAAATAAAATCCCATAAAATAATGAATAAAAATATAATCTTTATAAGAAAATTCAATAAACTACAATTTTGAAAAAGATAAAATATTTTCTTCCACCCCCACAAAGAAAAAAAAAAGAATGCAATCTGATTTTTCAAATTAAAAAAACAAAAGGGAATTGACTTAGTAAACAAAATAATTTAATTAAAGAAAAATGATTAGTGGGCAGTAATAACAAGAATGAAAGAATGTGAAAACACAAATAAATAGTATGAAAAAATAACAATAATAATAATAAAATAATGGAAACATGAAAAAGAAAAAAAGAGAAAAAAGAAAAAGAAAGCAAACGGGCACCTCAGGTTTTTTTAAGGAGGTGTTAAGATTGAAAGACGTGTAAAGTGTAGTTTGTAGTTGAACACTTCTTCTCTCTCCTTCTGCCTCGGCACCTCCAATTTATATGTATTGTCAATGTAAATAAATACTACTAAATAAATAGAATAATACGTTTTATTTTTTGTTTAGGCCTTTAAAATAAGAATAATAATAAAGTGGGATTTGATTAAATAAGTCCTTTTACTAATTGATTAGGAGTCCTAATCCTAAACACCTTCTATCTTTTAGGAATTAAAAAAAAAAAAATCTAAGCAAACGAGGAAGTTGAATATTTTTTAAGATTATTATAAAAAAAAATAGAGGTAAATATTATATTTTTCTATTTTAGTGTTATTTATAGTCAAAGGAGAGACAGAGAGAGAGAGAGAGTCAACATTGTATAAGAAACGAACCCGCTAAAACGCACGCCGCACGCACACAGTATTTTAACGGAAAGAAAACGGTGTGCGTCACAATCCAACCTTGTATTCTGGTTGTTCTATAGTACTATTCCTCAGTTGTTTTAACTTGTAACACAAACTAAGCTTTTTATTTATTTCTACCGCTTTTACTTTTTTTATTATTTTATTTTATGGAAAAGTTTAGGAGCACACTTTGTCATGCATCAATAGTGATTGTATTCCATTAAAAAAAAAAATTAGTGATGGTATTGGACTGTTTTTCATCAAAAGTGTGCATTTGGCTCTAAATTAAAAAATCAACTTATTTTACTATTTAACTTCTTTTTGATACTATTTATAAGATCCATTACACTTTTTTATACTATTCATGGGTCTCTGTACTATTTCAGCTTAACTTTTACATTTATTTATAGTACTTTCAACAAAAAGTTTTTAGTTTTATCAAAATAAGCGGATTTCAAATAGACCTTAAATACGAATTATGAATGATTATATAAATGATTCAATCCAATCACAAATTGACAATTAATAAAGTGTGTGACCACTAATCAATTGTTATTTTAATTTACCTTTAAGGTCCAAGCTTGCGTAAGTTTAGGTCATCTAAGAACACGTACTTAGAGCATTTGCATTAGTCAATGCAAAAAAAAAAAAAACAGTGCTTAATTTTACATATTTAAGTTCCAAAATCACCCATATCAGTTAAGTTAAAGATGTGTAAATTTGTAAAATTGCTATAGTAATCGTGTAAATTTGTACGGACATTATTCATTTTACATTTAGTTTTTTATTCTTTTTTTTACATATTACGAGAGTGTAGGAAAAAAAGTGGATAATAATTGTTTTGAATAAAGAAAGAAAAATAATTTTAAAAATGAAGAAAAATTGATATTTTAATGAAATTAAGTGTATAATACGATATAGGTGTTTTTGAAAAGTGGTTGTGTAAAATAGAAAAAGTAAACTCTTTTGCTAAAATAAATACAAATTTTTGCATGAACTGGTGTGAATGCTTGTCCATTTGAGAATTATTTATTTTTTTGTAGTTTATCTTCATAATGTGAGACAAAAAGTACAAAAACAGCTTTTTTTTAAATAAAAAACTAAAATTTAAATTATTTGAAATAAAATTAAGACAAAAAGTAATGTGGAACCTACAAATAAAAATAAAATAAACAAAAATCTAGCTTATAATGATTCCCTAAACACATATGTGGAAGCAAGAAATTAGCCTGAGCTTAATAACTTGCTTGTAATCACAATTGATTTCTATTAAGGGTGCAATACAATCCACAATGAGAAATTTGAATAAGAACTAGATAACTCTCTCTTGTATAAAATTGTGTCCAAGACTTTATTTATATAATTTGTCTGTTACATTTCTCACTATGTGTTTCACTCTTCTCATTTTTGGCTTCTATCTCTTTCTCTAATCCTTCCAAAACCGCCCTCGTTTGTCTGCCTTCTTTTCTTTTATACTCTCCCTCGTCCTTCTTCTTTATTCTTATCCTTTGCTTGGTTCTCTTCATTTTCTTCTCCAGCATGTGCCATAGTAGTTGTTGTCTTGGTGTAGTTGGGTAGCTTTCTATCCATCAGGCTCTTCTTTTCTTGAGGTTATGATGAACAAAAACTTTTGGAGCCTTTTGTTTTATTTTGATAAGTTATCTGTTGCATTAAATGCAACTATGTCAGGTGGACTGTTGTAGATTTATCAAGAAGATCTGGAGGGCATCCTCGGATATTTTGCGAATACCTCGACAGGATGCTTTGGTAGCTCAAAACATAGACTGGCGTGGGCAGCATAGTTAATAGGTTTTCACCTCGAATGACTCTAATGATTTACTCAAGCTCGAACCAAGGATGATGGGTCCTGTTTGGTCGGATTCCGAGGTTTGGGATCTTGAAGGTGTTTTTGATGATTTCTTGTTTAATCTTTGGTTCGTGTTCCGGGGTATGTATCTCTGTGGGTAGGCTTCATATCTTGGAATGATATGTTCTTGACCCGTTCTAATCTAAGGCTCAATGCTTACTTGGGTTTTATGTACCACCCCTGTACAACACACTTACTCACACTCTTGTTAGATGTCACTTTTTTTTATTAGACTCTTGTCACAATTTGTGTTTGGGGGTGTTAATTGATAATTAATTACATTATTTATATATTAATCTACTACTTTAAAACACTAAAATCACTAAATTAATTGATATCGAAACAAGTTGGACAAAATATACATACACACTTTGGACTTTTTTGGTGAAAGTAACATCATTTGGACCACCGCATACTCTTGGTGTAATAGTCACTCTACAAGTATAAGTGCTTGTAGGGTGTGAGGAGTAAGGGCCACGGTTCAAGTTTCCAAGAGAGAGTTTCACACACATACACTTAAATTAGGTTAGAGTAAAATTTCTATCTTGTAAAAAAAAAATAATAATAATAAAATAAAAAATCATTTGGCGTTTGAGTTGGAGTTGAGAGACTTTGGGTCTGTTTGGATATAACTTATTTTATTGAAACTGAAAACTGAAAACTGAAAATACTGTAGCAAAATAATTTTTAAATGTGTGAATAGTGCCGTGAGACCTATTTTTAATGAAATAGTTGATAAAAAAATGAAATTTGTGAGTCCGTAAACAGTGCACGGATGCACTGTTTATGAAAGACTGGTCAAAAGTTACGGCTACTGTTCATGTATAGTGCATGAACAGTAATCACTTGTTGGGGAAAACGCGTGCAAAAAAAAAAAGAAAAAAAAAAGAAAAAGAAAGGGAAAACGCAGAAACTCGAAACTAAACGCAACAAACGCAACGCCGCATCCAAACTTAACCTTTAAACAGACGCACACAGACACGTGAATTAAAGTAACAACTCAGTCTCACATTTTTTTTTTTTTTTTTTTAACTTTTACTTTTTACACGTTCGGTCGGTACTAGGAGAAGCAGTATTGTACACACTAGATTGTATTGTGATTTGTGTTGTACTGTAGTACTTCACCTCGACCTAGTACCGAATGAATTAGATTTAGATAAGATTAGATTCTATTTCTATTTATATATTTATATTTCGTTATCAGTACTTTGCTTGCATCATCTTGTCCACGTATATCAAACCATCTTCCCCTTCCTTCGTTTTCCCAATATTATCTCTATACTTTTGATTTAATCTTTAATATATATATATATATATATATATATATGCATTTATCCCTTTTTTTATAGCATGTATTTTGTCTGTTATCAATTTTTTTTTTTTTTAAAAGCAAGTATTTTATCGGCTTTGATTAAAAAAAAAAATTATCCATTAAGGCAAGCATGACAATAAGTTAACATTAATATTTTGATGTAAATGTAAATTTTTGTTGGATGAAAGGCTAAATAAAAATAAAAATAAATTGTTTACTTTTTAAGGAATGCATAATCTAACTTTAAGGGTCCGTTTAGATACAGTTGAAAACTGAAAACTAAAAAACACTGTAGTAAAATAATTTTTAAATGTGTGAATAGTACCGTGGGACCCATTTTTAATGTAAAAGTTGCTAAAAAGTGAGGTTTGTGGGTCCCGTGAACAGTGCACGGGACCCACTGATTTGCTGAAAAGGGTGAGAAAAGTCAAATTTTGCGGCTACTGTTCATGAACAATAGCAGTAAGTCTCACAAACGTGTGCAAAAAAAAAAAAAAAAACGCCAGACGCAGATGCGCTGGGTTTTTCAGCCCAATCCAAACATAACCTAAGGCTTCGTTTGGGAGTTCATAAGGGAATAGAATGGAATGATCATAAGGGAATGGAAAGAAATGAAATGGAATGGAATGCATTTAAGTAAGGAAAATGAATGGAAAAGAATAGAATGAAATGGAATTAAGTAACCTTGATTGGATGTTTTAAAATAAATGAATGGAAAATAATGAAAATGAATGGAATGTAAGTAATTTTGTTTGGGAGCAATATGGAGAGAATGGAATGGAATCATTTTATGACAATATTACTATTAGACCCCTATTTTAAAATAAAGGGTTGAATATATAAGGGTATTTTGGAAGTTTTAGTAAAAAAATCATTAAATCTAATTTCATTCCCTCCCATTCTTCTCAATTTCGAGGGAATAAAAATTTGAGGTTTTAAGGGAATAGAGAGAAATGAGTGTTCCTTCTTACCTATTCCATTTCCTCCCACTTAAACTCCCAAACAAGGGAATGAGCTTTCTATTCCCTCCATTAAAACTCCCAAACAAGGGAATGGAAGAATATTCTAAAATTGTTCTTTTCATTCCATTCCATTCACTCCTCCCAAACGAGGCCTAAATTTTAAGCTACTGCGATTCTGATTCATACTTTATAAATAGTAAGTGCCTTGGTGTGATAGTAAGTGTGTTCCACTAAAAGTGATACATTAAAAATACTAGAAAGTGTCAATAAGATTCTTAGTTGAATTGATAATTTAATACAACAGAGCATTGTGATGAATGGAATGGAATTGAATGTTCAGAATAGATTGACACCAAAATATTCTATTATAGGAAAAAAAAATGGTCAATAGAATAAAATTTTTAACTTTGAGCCAGAGTTATTTCTGCAGTTCCATTTTTCAATGGAACCACCTACATGCTTATTTTATTATATTTCTCAAAAACCATTACATGGGTGATGAAAAATAAGTTATTGATTTTATTTTTCTAAATCAGTAACAAATATTTTTTTTTGTTCATATGGGTATGTTTATAATTTTTTCTATATATTTTACTAAACATTATCAGTGTTACGTATCTTAATATAGGAAAATGATAAATTGATTTGTAATAATACAATTAATCAGTTAACAACTGTGGTTTCAAGTTTGAATTACCAAAACAGAAAATTATAAATTTTTAGTAGGAAAATTCAATATGATTCAACCGGTGGATTTTTTTTTTAATACAAAATAGAAATTTTACTCTAACCTAATTTAAATGTATGTGTGTGTAGAACTCCCTTCTGGAGATTTGAACCCTGCCCCTTACTCCCTACACCCCAAAAGCACTTATGGTTGTGGAGTAACTATCGCGCCAAGAGTACATGGTAGTACCAATGGATTTAATTGACCGATGTTCATAATTTTTTCCAGGTCAATTCACTAATATGAATTTTTTTCCCCTTAATACAATAGAGGAGGGAGTTTTGAATCCACATTTTTCTCCATGAGAGAACTAGAAAATGTCATTTATAAGACTGTTTGACACCAATTTGGTAGGTTGTGAATTGTGGTATCTATTTGTTGAAGTCTTCAAAATATTTACACAAACTATTTTACAATATTTTTACAAACTACTGGTGTGGCTTTAGTATTTTCCAAATAGTTATTGCAAGTAAAAATGTGATGTTAGTGATAGGCCCATATTAGAACCAGTAAGAATTTGCCACATTAGCAGTTTGTAAAAATGTTGTAAAATAATTTGTGTATGTAGCATTTCTCAAAATTTTGATGTAAGACTGAAACCCCATAAATTACTCAAGCTAGTATGAGGCATTAAGTTCTATTTTCTCTTCTCTCCTCCCTAATTCTCTCTTATAATCTTATTCGTCTTTCCAATTTTGAAGCACAGCCTACTTCTTTCTCAAATTATTTCATTTTAATTTCTTTTCAACGCTTTCCTTTTTTAATTTTTAACGCTTTCAATACTCTCCTTTTTCTCATGAGTTTCTTAGGCGAAATTTGTAAAATAATAATTTTTTAATATTAATTATTTAAATTGAAATTCTTTTGAAGTTATTTAGAAATTTAACATTTTTTTAATTGTATTTTAGAAATAGGATTTTATCACTTTTAGAATAAATTTCAAAATAATTTAAGAATAATGTCAATTTAATTAATAATTATTAAAAATTTATTATCTTACAAATCTTGTTAGCTTCTTAACTTTTCTCTCTCACAGTAAAAGCATATGTCAACATCACATATAAACTTTGCCAAATTCATAGTCAATTTTATTTTATATTTTATTTTGTTGCTAACAAAGGTGTTTATAATTATTCGAGTACCTAACTATTCAACAAGATGTGTGTCGTCCCCTTTCTCAAAAAAAAAAAAAAAAAAAAAGAAAAAAAGAAAAGAAAGATAGATGTGTGTAGTCCCTCGTTGAACCCACCAATTTTATCCAATTAAAGAATGTGCGAAAATGGCTAAATAAGTTGGAGACCATGATTTCCATTGAGAAATCAAGTAGTTGTTTTTTAGAAATATCTCATATAACCGCATATGCGTGGATAGGAAACCAACCATCCCCATATTCACATATCAATATATCATACAAATGTAGGTTTTTGAATTTGGAGAGAATTAACAACCATGGTTACATAGGCATTAATCACAGAGAGAATTACACTTAAGAATTGAGCAAACACAAGTAGTGTGGAACAAAGCTCAAAAGGCTAGCAAATACACAGGTGAGACTGAGAAAGGAATTGGATCCACCACAACTACATTTACATAAATTAAATGGTATTGTAGGATTTTGGGTTGAACAATTTGGCAATAGAGATGATATTGATGATCAAGAGAAGAATGAGGCCAATGAAGGAAGCAATGAGAGCTCCACTTCCATGGTCACAAAAGGTTTGGAACTTGTCACAGATTTTGTTCCACCTTGCATGTGAATTACCGTTCTTCCCTAGCTCTGCCATGAACACTGCTGCTCCATCCCCAGCTGCTGCCAGAACCACAATCAACTGCTCTCAAAACAACCAATAAAAATAATTAATATTGTTTTCAACTTTTTTTTAATAGAAAGAAGCTGTGATTTCTATTAAAGAGAAGTCAAATCGGCTTGATATACATGAAGGTGTGGAGGAACATTGTCCATTCACACTGAAAGACCTGCGACATTAATAGTATGTCTAGCAAGGTTATGAGTTACAAAATTACCTTGGCGGCAAACATGTAAAAAAATTAAGAGAATGAAGGATTTTGAAGGTAGAGATAATACTTCATTGGGCATCCCTAATTGCTTTAGGGAACTATAAGTAGATTAAGGGGACCATGTATATATATGTTGTATGAAAGTTTTTTTTTTGTGTGCAAGAAATTCATACTTGGCCACATAATTCGTACATGTGACCGGTAGTCCCTTTCCAAAACAAAAATAAAAATCCTTTCTTACACACACAACATAAGCAAATCCTTTTAAAAAAACTCAGCTAAGAAAAGCAAAATGACTAGACACATATGTCATAAAATGTTTAGCTTGCATCTAATATTTTTAAGCACTGAACTTGACATGTGTCTTCAAATGGTCATATATCAATTTCAATTCAAATGAGCACCACACAAAAACCTTGCTCTTTAACTAAAACAAGAGAAAGAAAATAAAATTGGACACTAAATGTCAAAAAAGATCATTTAGATTTTAGATTGCAAAAGTGGGGTTCTCAAAAAAATAAAATAAAATAATTGCTAACATGGAATTCGAAAGGCAATCAGTAGCACACTAATCCTAGCATGGTTTTTTAAATTTTATTCTATATATATATAAGAATACTTTTTTTTTTTTTTTTTACAAGATAGAATTTCTACTTTAACCTAATTTAAGTGTATATGTGTGTGAAGCTCCCTCCTGAAAACTTGAACCCCAACCTTTATCCTCACGCCCCACAAACATTTATATTTGTAAAGTGACTACCGCACCAAGGGTGTACGGTAGTATATAAAAGAATACTAGCATAGTTTATTTTGCCTTTTTGTCATAATTATTATCTATTTCTTTAAATAGCAGCAAGTAATTTATGAAATTTATTGAGCTTCGCATCACTTTTGAGTTACAATTTTGATGTGGTCAACTGTGATGTAGAAATAAAGTGACAGTTTCATGTAAAAGTGATTGTCTACTACTCATAGTCAACCACTTTAACAAATTATGACAAAAGTTGTGACAAATGATGTGATGCTAAAAAATTCTTATAATTTTTAATTTTTTGGTTCTAGTTAGTAATACCAAGTCCTTCTCATATTACTTCCCCCAAAAAAAAAAAAAAAGTCCTCATATTCTTCTCCAAAAAAAAAAAAAAAAGTCCTCATAATAATAATAATAATAATAATACCATGTCCAAAATGGCGATGATGGCAAGGCGCAATCCCTTGTAGTCAATCTTGTGCCCAACAATTTCCAACACTAATATCAACAAATTATGGAAACTGGCCATACCGTTGGCTACCACAAAGAACCTGTATCAGCAACAAATATTTAATATATATGTACAGATGCATATAAGCACATTAGCATTCTCATATATATATATATATATATATATATATATATATATATTATTAGCTTCAATGCTAACTCAGCTGACACATTATTAGATATGTGCGTAACTTACCAATAGAAAAACACACGTACATACACAATCACTGTTTTTTTTTTTTTTTTTAGAAACACATACACAATCATTGTAAATGTGCAAAAGAGAGAGAATCAAAAGTGAATAAAGGACTAACACAAATGCTGGGGTGTGTTGAAACTTGGCAGTAAGAGAAGCTTTTATTGGGTTGTTGCCGATGGTGGCGACCACCAAGGTATTGGTCTGTTTGTTAAGTGCCATCACAATAGTTGCTGATGCTGTGGCAAAAAATGCAACCAACCTCAGCAACAAAAGGATCCTATCCTTTTGTTTCTGTGCAGGAGTAGAGATGAAGATAGCCTCTGTTTTACGTTCAGTTTCTAGTGCCATTATGCTTTGTATCTTTGTGTTTGTTTGTGTGTGTGTGTGAGAGAGAGAGAGAGAGAGAGAGAGAGATAACTGAGTTTGTAACCAGGGAGAGGTGTCTTAATATAGACTATGGAAGAGACAAATGGATCAACAATATTATTAAAGTGAAGTGTATTAGTAAATTCCTTGGGTGGTGTAACCATCCACTGACCATGTGGTGTTGGTGTTGGTGGTTTGGAAAATTAAGTCCCACACATGTGGTTAGATCTTTGGTTGTTTGGAAACTGGTTATAAGGCTACAGAAAAGTTTGTACACTGCCAATGGGTGTCCCATTGAGTACAATCTCTTGCCTACCAGGATAGTCCACTCCATCTCCATCAATATCCTTTCAATGTCTTAACGAATTTTGTTACATGAATCTCAAACACACGTCTTTTTTTTTTTTGGAGAAAACCAAAGCATGTTTAAAAGTTTTTCAACTATCCCACGACTTTTTTATGCTTTGTCTACTGATGCACGAAACAGTTAGATTAGATGTATGTAAAATGGTTAAGCAGTTGTCATTCTCGGACAAGTTTTGCAGCATTCTTCGACTCAATTTTGGCGAACCTGTTCTTCAGAGAGCGAACCCAACACTACCAAATAGATGCTAGTGGTCACTATTCAAGCCTTGAACAACCACTACAGTAGTTTTTCTTGTAAAACACTGTATAAAACCAAAATGAAAAACAGCAATAACCGTGTATAGCCGTTACTACCGAGTAATTTCAGCTCTGTTCTGAGGGTCCATTCAACACTGACAAAACATCTCATTCGCTCCTAAACAACACAAGTACCTTAGGATTGAACCTACTCAAAGGGGCCTCACTGCCATTACTTTTGTTTCTATGACACCCCTTAAACAGCACATTTTTGACAGAAGATTGTTATCGGGTTTCAGCACAAAAATATTGACAGTATCTTCAGACACAAGTCGTTTAATAGCCAATGTCGCTTCCCTTAATTACAACTGACCAATTTTGAGGAACATAGGCATGTTAAACCAAAAACCATTTGCATATACACCACCAGACACCAAACAACATAGAACAAAGCTCTGAAGTCACCCCAGTACAGATAATGTGACAATATAATAGAAACACAACTTTATCAAACAACAACAAAGCCTTAATCCCAAAATTTGGACGGCTAAAAAATATCCTGTTTATACATTGTTTTGCATTTGAAGAAGACATACTGTATCAGCATATTCACTACTAAACATGTTGCAAAGAATGGGTTCAATATGACATTGACAATCATAAATGACTAGTACAACAACCTCCACTTTTCTTATTCCCTTAATATACATCACACATAAAATTTCTCTCAAGCCTTATATTGGAAATGGTTTCTTAAATTATTGTACTGATGCCAATCTCAACAAAATATACACAAACAATTTCCACGTCCATCTTCCAAGAGATGGACGTGGATTGTTTCTTACAATATAAAACTAGCAGCAATAGTTCCTGATATGTCATTGTATTACTTTTTGTCTGTTGTGACCCCAACAACCACATTGCTCACCTGCGACATTCAAAATCTTATCAGTACACCTTTTTCTGCTCACAAGAATGGAAGGACAGAGAATATGCCCCCCGGGGGGGAGGGGAGAGAGATAGGAATTGGGTACAATACTTACCAATTTGCCACTTTCATCAAAAGACCTAGGATTCTCAACAACAACTGTTTGGCTTTGGGAGTAAGGCATTGACTGCAGGAAATACAAGAAAAAAAAAAGATTTAGTAAGCAACATATATTTCATAACCATCTACACTTCCTCATTAAAAAAGACAAAAAACCAGCAAACTTAAATTATTGATGGTTAGTCCAGTTAAAAGAGAAAAAGAAGAAAGAGCTTACCGTTGAAGTAGAGGGTGTTGTTCCAGAGTAGGCTGTCCCATTAGGTCTGTGCATAGGAATTGGAAGCCTTGCATTGGCCATCTACAAGATATATAACAAAGCATGAGACCGAGACAGCACTCACCATTAACTGATAAAGGACAAGCAAAAACCAGGGTTTTTTTTTTTTTTGGGAAATGGACCAAGGAGGTAATATTTAAACATAGAAGAATATGATGTATCATCCCAGCAGAGCAGATATTTCAAAGACAATCACATAATCAGTAAAATGAAAATTTTAGTATTTGTGTGGATTCAAAATAACAAATCACAGCTTCTATGCATTTGCATACATGTGTGTATACTTGTAATCAGAAACTTTACAAGTGCAACAGATGAAAAGCTGAACTCATTAAGCACACCAGATTTTATGGGTTTTCTCAAATCAAAATGTGAGATAGGGAGCTCACTACAAAGTAGCAAGTTCAAAGCCTGAATAGAACCAAACTGAAATGTATATTGAAACTTGGGTTGATTGCACTAATCCACCCTAAATTATGGGGTCTTTGCACTTTGCACCCCGAACTATTATAACTTGTAATCACCACCCAATTTTAACAAAACTTGCAAATTGCACCCTACAGGCAGATTGATTGTTAAAACTAACAGTCACATGCAAGTTAAGTGACCTTAAAAAAAGTAAATTCCTCAGTTTTCCCTTACACAGTGAAATTAAAAATTATCCATACTAATTTTCCAAACACATGAGCCACCTCTTCCTCCAATTTCACAGCAATGTGATTCACAAAGGGAAGCACTAGTTGTGCTACACTTCGCCAAGAGGAAGGGTTTAATTTGCACTTCAATCAGTGTGAAAAGGTTGTATGGTAGAGTTTCCGAAGGTGTTTTTTCTGGCTGTGGACCAATTCAAATCAGATATACTATTGAGGAAGATGAAGACCTATTAGCTAGCAAAAAACTATCTTCTGCAGGCAATAATGCACCATCCAGAAGGGAGTCTAGAAATTCTTCTACTACATCAAAGTCGACAAAACTTCCTGAGCTTGTAATAGAAAAGTTCAGGGGATAAAAAAAACTCTGAGAATAGGAAGGGTATATTTTACACCTTGCATCTCAGTCACTTTGAACATAACCCAAAACTTACAAGCTATTAAAAGATGGCTTAGAAATTGGATTAATAGGAGATGGAAAGATGAATTCAGAGGATCAAAATGTCAGCCTACCAAAGTTAATAAGAAGAATGGTTTCTGGAGCATTGATAAAATTAAGAGATGACCCAGAAAGTACTCACCCTACCATGTGCTACAATCAAGCAAACAAGTACAGGAGGTGGTTCCTCCTAATTCCACCAACTTCTTGAACTATATTCTCTTAGTTTATAGATAACAATCTGATTTTGCCAAGGGCTGTGATGGGGTGGGTGAAATTGGGGGATGAGGAGGCTGATTTGTTTGGGAAATTAGTATGGATAGTTTGTAATTTCATCGTGTAAGGATAAAATGGGGAATTTATTTTTTTTAGGGTCACTTGACTTGCACATGACCGTTAGTTTTAACAGCCAATCTGACTGTAGGGTGCAATTTGCAAGTTTTGTTACAACTGGGGTGATGATTGCAAGTTCTAATAGTTTGGGGTGCAAAGTGCACATACCCCCATAGTTTAGGGTGGATTTGTGCAATTAACCCTTAAAATTATTGACCAAGAAGTAAAAAAAAAACTCTGGGATCTGAAGTAAGAAGTAAATTCAAATATAAGCAACTGTTTCTTTAACAAAGATGAGATCAATCCTACTTACACCAACATTAGTAACATAATGACAGACAGCACATTTGACTGATGGAGCTCCATATGGATACATGAGCGTTGTCCGACAGTTCCCACAATTGACATGGGCATACTGAGTAGGTACTTTTTCATAGTCACAAAATCCAAAACAGCAAAAGTCAGTAAACAATCTCATAGCAAAAATCACAAGGAAATGTAGTAGTAGAGTATGACCATTCATGCATGCTGTCAAATGTCAAGGAATGTATGATAAAACTTAATAAGAAACTGACTAAGCCAGAAAATTTCACAAGCTGGCTGTGAAGCATATGGAACAATCATTTTATAAGTACCAAGCATATGGAAAAGTGTCAAAGGCAGTTTACTGTTTGGTGGCAGATTTCAGTGTTTGCTCATAAGAAATAAGAACAAAAGTCTAAAAGATTTTAGCATTCCAAAAAAAAAAAAAAAAAAAAAAAAAAAAAAGGCACCATGGGTGCTTATAAACGAAAAATAAAGACTACAACAAATCACTAGACTAACTGCTAGCTACCAGCCTTACAGTTTTCTTGTTCTTCTATAAAAGTAAAAAGAATGGCCAATCCACTACCAATGTTCTCAGAAAGCAGCTTCTTTTTTGATAAGCAAGCAAGAATATATTTTTAATCCAGTCCCCTCCGTCGCCCCTTTCCTCTCCAGTCACCACCTCCACCTTCCTCAAACTCCAATTGCCACCCCTCACTCCAACTCAAAGAAAAAAAAGTTTCCAAACTCCAAATCAAAGAGATCTACTCTAAAGGGCTTTACATCTGCTCTAAAAGAAAACTTCTTCATTTTCTGAATTTGAGATCTGAGATTTTAGTGCAGAGCGTTTTTGAGATTTGTGGGTAGTGTTGCGATTTAGTCTATCTGATTTTCGTGGATTTTGATCTTTTGAACTCTATTAGTCTCTCTCAGATCTACTCTCTTTCTCATGGTTGTGGGTTTACTTTTCTTCTTTTTCTTGCTGGCCAGAAGCCAACTACTGCACCAACAAAATTGGCCACTGATGGGGTCGGAATTTCAACCCTGTGGTGTGTGGCAGTTGGGATTTAAAACAACTGACCCTTACAGTGTGGCCCAAATATTTTCCTAAAATCAGCCTCACCAAACCATGTTCACTCCCTATGTATCGGCTGTCTTTTTGAAAAATAAGCACGGGCATTTCTATCCATTTTTTACTTCTAATAGAATATGAAACAATGCACTAAAGAGTTTGAATAAAACTTAGATACAATATCTTAGTGTAGTACATTAGGTTCCCCAATTGAATTCAAACACTTGGTTACAATGACCAATAAGACAAATAGTGTCATCTTTTCCAAGGAAAATTAAATTCAAAACAACCAAGTGTTTGAATTCAATTTAGGAACCTAATGAACTGCATCTAAGTTTTACCCAAAGAAATTGAATGCTAAAGGTTGGAATTTCAGCTTTAGACTGGGAGAGAATGCTATTTAACAAACTTACCAAAAGGGTGGCAAATTTTGCTAAACAGATTTAAGCCTGTCTAACGCAATATCATATAGGCCCTAAACATTAAGTATACTAGAATGATGTAGTTCCTGGAAGTTGATTATACAGTCGCACACAAAGACACAGATGCAGAAATTACATGCACGAAATGATGTTAAAAATACATTCTTCAACTTGTTTCTGATGTAGATTTGTAGAGTTAAAATTCCCCATAGCCATTACAAAGGGCATCCCAACCCCTAAGTTGTTTACTTTGTGAAAGAGTAGGACAAGAAGATGAGTCCTATAGCAACACTGAAGCACAAGATTGAACCATCAACTGCCCTGGCAGAACAGAATGAGATTTGCAATTTCATGACACGTTGACTTACAGATTCACACCTTATGCACATGGAGCATATATTGTACCTTGTGCTAGGTTCACTGTGCTGCAGCAAGAGCATCTAACACTTGTTGCCGCGCGTGTATACATTAGCAATGTCCTGCATCCAGCACATACAAGCTGAGCCATTTCCGTCCCTGCAATGGCAACATACAAACTTAGTAATCGAACCCCTCTAAATATGCTTATATCATGAATATGTTAAATACAAGTCCAAAAAGTGTCTGGTCCCACACTCTTATTGCATGTTGTAGCATCTGCCCCTGCATATGTCAATGCAAATGTTCTGCATATTTCCACTCATAATCACTAATTCCCTCCATACTATCCATTCTGCCAACCACCATATCAGTCTGCATTTATTTTTATGTACATGTTCTAAAATACATACAATTCATGACTGAAGCTCATGTCAACCATCAGCAAACACAAGTTCCTAACAATATATATACAAAGAGAGCAATGTTTCTTTGCTGCAGGCCAAGATTAACAAAGATTTTGCTACATATGCAACATCTGACTGGTGAATTATAATATGGACGACGGCACTTGTTAAGCTATCAATAGGCAGTCACTGATGCCATATCATGACTTGCAAAAGTACTTTGACAACCATGCCTCAAAGTTATAAGTCAACATCTGACTAAAATCTCCTCCCTGGTTCTAATGGAATTAAATTTCTGTACTGAAAGTTGACTTTGAGGGCCCGTTTGGATTGAGGGGGGAGGGAAGGGGAGTGGAGGAGGGTAAAGTAGAGTTGGCCGGAAATAGGCTAATTTTCGGCCAACTCCACTCTACTCCCTTCCCTTCCCCTCAATCCAAACGGACCATAAGAGAACACTAGGAATAATAGGTTCTTAGAGATTTACTTGCTAAGAACTCTGAGCAATTAATAATACACGTGCTACATACCAAGGAGGAGCGATGACAGTAGCAAGAGCAGTTTTAGATAATCACCGATTAAAGACAATCAAATTTATGACAACCCTACAAGATGAATGGCTCTGGGAAGATTAGTAAGGAGTGAGGCATGGGAAGCTAGATGTGGAGTCGATGCCAAGTTGGAAATCTGGAGGGATGCTTTAGAATTTAAAGGGTTTAGGTTAAGTATGTCTAAAACTGAGTACATGAAGTAAGTTCAGTAACAGGATAAATAAGATGAAAGAGTTGTAAAACCTAATGGTCAAGAGATACCAAAGAGTGCGTACTTTCGATATCTTGGATTAATAATTCATAAGATGTTGAGATTGAAGAGAATGTGAATCATAAGACAAAAGAATGATGGATGAAGTGGAGAATCACATCAGAAATATTGTGTGATCACTAGAATACCTATTAGATTAAAAGGAAAGTTCTACAAGACTGCTATAAAACTAGCCATGCTATATAATACTAAATTTTGGACTATTAAGAAACAACATGTTCATGTAATACTAAATGTAGTTGAAATTAGTGTTAAAATGGATGGGAGGAAATACAGGGTAAGATATGATACAAAATGAAGAAATTTGATTAACAATTAAAGTGGCTTCCATTGACAAAAAGATGATGGAAAATCACTTAAGGTGATTTGGCCATGTGCAATAGAGAGCGATTAATAAACAAGTGAGAGAGTGATTTGATTCAAATTGATGGAATATAAATAGGTATAAAAAGACCAAAACTTACAATAGTAAAGTAGTAAAAATGACATGCTAATTAAGGAAGTAACAAAGAATATAATTTTGGATAGGATAAAGGTCAGGCCTTGGTGTGTGATGGCAAGTATCTTCCATCCAAGCATGTTGCAAGTTCGAGTCCGGGAATCAACCTTTCAAAAATAGTGGAGAGTGGGGGAGATAAGGTTGCCTACCAATCATTTCTCATAGAACCCACAAAAGTGGGAACACTGTGCATTGGGTACAGCCTTTTTTTCAAATGACAAAAAAGAATTTGGGAAGAGTAATGGGTATTGAAGTACGCTTTCTTTTTAGAGTAAACACACGGTTAAGTACAAAAATGTACTTAATGTGAGGGTTTTGAATTGTGTTAAAGGCAGTCAGGCTAAGGGAGTAGATGTTTTTGTTTGTTTTAAATTGTTTACAAATTTTTGTTATCTAGATTTTTACTTAGTGTTGCATGGTCACCAAACTGATTTTGCTGAACCAAAAATCCTGGATATTAGGTGCAAAGCACAATGGTGCTTGATCACAAGTGCTTGTGTGGCAATCAAATGGTTGTTGCTGTCTATAGCAAGTGCTTTTTTCTCAATGCCCAAATCACTCTCATGTAGTTTGTTTTTTCATCAAGGCATGTATGAAATAATCAAGGTTTTTTTTTTTCTTTTGGGCATAACAGAGAGAAAAAGAAAAGAAAAAAATCAAAAACAAAAAAAGAACAACAACAACAACTAGGTTTCGTATCTTTTCAATGATAAACATAATGTAATTATACCACAAACTTACTTTTACTTATAATTGATACTTGGCTTGATGCAATGATAAAACCATAAACATCAGTTATATAACCAATATATATATATATATTATACCAACTTGGGGTGCAAATAAGGACTTTTTCGCATGTAATGCATATATATATATATATATATAGTTAATACTAATGTTGCTGCATAAAGATGATTGTATAACACATTATCTATTGAAAAAGCCTTAGTCCCAAACTCAAAGAAAATTCTAGAAAATAAAAGACTAACTTGGACTCAAAGAAAATAAACCTAAAATACTTAGGATATCCTAGAAAATTTTGGACTCAAGTAAATTATTAAATAAACCTGAATCCACAAATGTTGCAGAAATTACAGTTTTGCACTTGAATACAAATCTGAGCACAACTTGTAAAATAGAAAACCCAAATTAAAAACTGTCATAATCCTAGAACACATATAACTAGACCTTTAAAACCACACTTTTACTTCAATTGGACATTACACATGCCCCTAAACTAAATCTTGAATAGACGAATTTGTTGAGTAGTAAAAAATTAATCTTCTATGGCTGCATCACTTGTAAACCATTGTTATTGATGAATTTCCCTATGGAAGTTAAAGATTTTCAACTGACAGATTAAAATTTAAAATGCCAATCTATAAGGTTTTGGCTTCATTATCTTTTTACTTCTATGCGCCCTTGGGTTCAATTAGTTTCAAAATTCATCATTGAAAACCAATTAGATCCTCTTATCTATTTATGGGTTATTCTCAAATAATCTTAAGCCTAAACGCATATTTTTGCTTACACACCCATGAATACTCTCACTCAGCCAAACCTATTTTTCTGATTCAGTGGCATAAACTACTTTAAACATAAGGAACCCACATAATTACTACTTGAAAAAATAATCTTTCAGACTATCAAGCTTCCATATACACAGTTACTAAGAAATTCTTAAAAGTATTCACATATCAGTAAATGCTCGATATTTGCAATTGTAAGGAAAAACAAAAACAAAAACAAAACATAAAGAAATTACCAGGGACTGGTGTTACTGTGTTGCATAATGCACAGCAAACATTTGTCGCTCCTCCAGGATACAGAAGAACACTCCTACACCCGTTACAAACGAGCTGGCTCTGCATATCTGCAATGTCAAATAAAATAAATCCACATTTATGAGACTATACCTTAAACCCACAAACAAAATTCTGCTAGCTTTAAAGACCACTACAGGCACAAATAGACCAGACTTAGAATCTGTCCTACGTTAAAAATGCAGGTAATCCTTATGAACATATCCTATTGTCTAGTCCAACCCCTTACATTATCAATGTAATTCATTACTTCTCACCAACTCCCTCTTCCTCGTTCTTATTATCGGTGGCCTTCCGCAACATGGTACTTCTTCCTCTCATATAAAAGTAGGTCCCGTTATTAAAAAAAACGTAAGATCCGTCATTTATGTAAAAGGGTCCCTTGACTTCACAACGTTTTTTTTTTTTTTTACAAAATCATTTGTTGTTTGTTGCAACAAAGTAAAAAAAAAAAAAATCTCATGAACATGTCCTAAGATTTTAATTTACACTTAATAAAACAATAATTCAATTATTATTATTGCATAGAAAAATCAAATACCAAAAAAAAAATTACCTGATTATTTTTCAAAAGTAGCGAGCCCCTTCCCTGGGCCCCCTTCTTCCTGACGATCCTTTGGCAAAGCAGCAGCAGCACTGAAATTAATTGATTTTCATTTTGAGATAAGTCAATTAAGAACCAAATTCTCCAAAAATCAAAACTAATCAGACATTAAATTCAAAATTAAAAAAAAAAATTTGAGAAATGAAAAAGTGTACCTGAAAGCGCTTGAGGGGATGGATTGAGATCCAGAAGGAAGGAAACGGGTTCTCTGGAGGAGAAAGGGAGGAATGAGTCAGGGAAGGTAGAGAGAGAGAGAGAGAGAGAGAGAGAGAGGAAGATGGAATTCCTTTCTTTTCTAAATATATGCGATTATATCTTTTTTTTTTTTTTTTGAAAAACTGCGATTATATCTTATTCTTATAGACTAACTACTGTATACTTAGAAAATTAATCTCCTATTTTAAAATATTCTATTTTTTTATTTTAATTTATTACATCAGCCTTTTACAGTAACTCTTTATTATTGTGTCAAATCGTGTTAAGATATTAATAAATTTTTAGTGTAAACAGAAATTTAATATATATTATTTTTATTTTTTTAAAATTATATATATTATATTTATACTCATCATAAGATGTATATATATATAAACTATAAAATATGATACTTTGTCTTTATCCGTAGGATTGGATTTGAGATTTTCCACTTTTAGAATCTTCGGACGTCTAGTACGAACGGAAACCTCTCTTGTTTTGATTTTTTTTACTGGACCCTTTTTCGTCTTTTAGCTACGGTAAAAATATCCTTTTGGTAGGTATATTTCTGAATTATTTTTATTTTTATCCTCGTGCTTTAGAATTTTTTTTATTTGGTTGGTCTTTGCACTCGTTTAAGTGACAAAAAATACTTACATGATTGATGGATTACGCAATTGAGACAGTTAAAAATGATGCGAATAGCTAATAAATAATAATAAAGAAATTTAGTTGACACAAAAAATATGTTTTATAAAAAATCAACATTTAAGTTGAATAAAAAAATCATGTTATAAAAAATAAATAAAAAATTTAAGAATGAAAAAAAAATTCATAGAAAAGGCTTAATTTGTAACTTTCTTAGCAACAAAAGCACAGAGCTAAACTAAAATATATATATATATATATATATATATATATATATCAAACCATCAACCTCTAATTTCATAAAGAGTTTTATTAACGTGTGCCCTTAAAGTATATATTAATAAACCACTTTAGAAAACTTTATATAGAAAATGAAAAAATAATTTACTGTTTTGACAATTTTTTTAATTCCCTAAGGACATATATTAACTGAACCCTTTCGTAAAATCTTCAACTACAAAATCATATAAATTTCTGCAACAAACATGAGTTAAACATTTGGTTTTCAACACCTGTAAACCCCATCAATGCTTTGAGAAAGTCAAAGAGAAACTCTTCCACCTCTAGTTTCTTTTAGATTTAAAAAAAAGGGCAAATTAAACTTAACGTCTTCAACTATTAAAACTCACTATTGGACCCCCAAAGTTACAACTTTGTTTCAATGTTTTTTTCTACTGTTTGTTTTGGTGTTAAGTCTAAAAAAATTTAGTATTAAAAAAATAATTTATCCCTCTCTACAAAATAAGCAGCTGAGGTATATTGGTCTTTTTGATGCTAAATTTTGTTAGAATTAACAGCAAAACAGGTGGCAGAGGGATAAGTAAAACATATTTTTGAAATTGAGGGGTCAATTGTGCTTTTCAATAGTTTTGGGGTGGCAAAAGTTGTGGCAGAGTGTGTGATTAAAATACACACACTTTGTAATCCAAGCAGTCATGCTCACAACCCATCTCTCTTTTCCTTGTAATCAAACAACCCTAAATCCCAAAACCATTTTGGACAAAGATGTGAGAGATAAGTTTGGTAGACAAATTAATATTACCCAAAAATATTTGTATTAATTGTTTTGACTTGCATGCAGGGGCGGAGCTACTTAGAGAATTTTTAAATTTTCCCTTAGAATATATAAAAAAAAAGACATGGGCCCCTCCAAGAATTAAATCCGGCCCCCCAAATTATTTTCAACAACCAGTCCAATACAATTTAAAATCAAATAATAATATTTGTCCACATTCAGCCCAACTGACCAGCCCAAAATCTTTAATCATACAAAATTCTTCTCCTCTAAACTAAAGGCACTTCCAGCCTAGCCCAACCCCAAATCTAAAATCCCTAATCCTAATAAAACAAAACAAACTCTTCGGTCATCACCTCGAGCTTTTGCCTAAATTCCTAGTCTTCACACAGTCACACCTTTGCGCTCTGCTTGACGGCCTCAATTCATGTTGCCTGAATTCTCAGTCCTCACGTCATGCGGTCACGCCTCTCCAGCTTGCTGTGACGCTGTAGCTCCACTAGCCTTCATCGCTCAACCTCAAATCCTAAAGCCCTCACCTCAATTCCTCAAGATATCTCCTTCAGTCATTCTCATCTTAGTTCTCTCTCTTTTTCTCTAGAACTAAACTAAATACTAAATAGCATAATAGAAATATAAAGTATGTGTATGTGATATTTTTTTCTAGTAAAGCAATTTATATTTATTTGACTTTATCTTCTTGTGTTTATTGTTATCGGATTCTTTATTCTTGATCCACTGACTCTATGACTCAGCCTTTTTGGCTTTTGTGTTGTTTGTCTCTTAAGTGGGTCCGGGTGGGGTGAGGGCCATGAGACTGTATAAGAATGAATTTTATATGATAATTTATTATATCTCTCTTCCAAGTTAGGTGTCAAATAATGAGCAAATGACAAACAATTAATGCATTTTTTAAGAAAAAAGTTGTATGTCATTCAAAACTTAGGTAATCTGTAGAACAAATGTTGATACTTTAATGTCTGATGAGCGTCCCTCAAATGTTCAAGAATTCAATCTAAAGGGATAGACCACGATCCAGGATCACGTAAATAAATATATGAATTCCCTATCAACGAACAAGAAGAAATTCGACCTGCTTATCTCATAATAGGTCTATCAACCTAGAAACATAGAGTATTCATACAAAGGATTGAAAAATTATCGTCGTGGTTTTCAATTTTCGTGGTTTGAATCACATGAAAATTGGTTGAATTATAATTTAGTATATCTCTACTACAACCTGGCCCCCCAAGTAATTATTCCTGACTACGCCCATGCTTGCATGTTGTGATTCATTGCCAAATGTCAATTTACATACGAACCCATCAACTTGTATGAGTTACACAAATGTCAATTTGCTAGTATTCCATTGCTAGAGGATTTTGCTGAAGACGCTGCCTATGCTCTTGGTCCATCTACTTCCGCTTCAGCTCCTCCCAGTGGCATTGAGAAGACATTGGTTGGTTTGTTGGATGATGTGCATCTCTTATGCGATGATATTCGTCAGGTATGCGATGATGTGCGTCTCTTACGCAATGATGTGCGTCAACGAACGCGATGATGTTGTGCCTGGTTTGAGATACTCAATCCTCCCTTCCATGAATTTAACAATTTAAGTATATTCCAAAACATTTCTCAAAAAAGTATATTCCAAAACAAGGACTACTCTACTCAAGATATTACTTGGATACCTGTCGATCACTCTTTTGTAACAACAAACATAGGTAGCAGTGTTAGGAGATTTTCTAATCCAGCTTTATATATTAGGAAGCATTATGAGGGATGCATTAGGTAAGTGAATGTTAGGATTTTCTCTTCATTCTTGAAATCACATTCACTCATCAAGCTTAAGCAGAACTCTAAAGCAAATTAGACATATCTGGAGAGAGGCATAATTTTAGTACAGATCGTTTGGCTTTCTAGGGCATTTCATAACCAAGGACGAAATTAGGACCTGAAGTTAGGGGGTGGCTCTACTGCTAACTATGTGCGGCGGCGGCTCCAACGTCCACTCTATTGCTGCTTAGTCACTGAGTGATTTTGTTTTTTTTTTTTTTTTTTGTGTGTAAGGACAAAAATATTTTGTCAAAATTTTTTTAAAGGGCCGGGTTTTTTTTTTTTGGGTTAAATTAGTTAATTGAACTTAATTTTTTTGGGTTTGTATATTTTGTTTTAGATTTTAAATTTATAAATTTTTGTTGGTCTTTAAAGGTGCCGTTTGGATTCAGCGTTTTCCGCTGAATTCAAAGCTGCGTTTTTCCTTCTTTTTTTTTTTTTTCCTCACTTCACGCTTTCCAGGGGACATAAGGCACTGTAGCAACACTGTAGCAGCACTGTAGCAGTACTGTTCATCACTGTTCACGTATTAAAAAATATTAAAAATGGATCCCACGGTACTATTTACACATTTAAAAATTATTTTGCTACAGTATTTTCAGTTTTCAGTTTCAGCAACAATAAGCTCAATCCAAACGGACCCAAAATGAAGAAAAGTTAGAGTTTAATTTTTTTTTTTTTACAAATTACTGATGTGGTAAGTAGTTATTAGTAAGTAAAATAGTGGTGTAAATGGTGAGCCCAAATGCAAACCAATAATAATTTGCTACCTCAACCGTTTGTAAAAATATTATAAAAAAATTTGTGGCTATAGTCAGGGGCGCGCAAGCTTAATGCATTTAGGGGCCTAAGACGAAAACTAAAATTGAGGTCTTTTATATATTTAAATATGATTTAAAAATAAATAAATGTTACTTAAATTCTATTATCTTGTTTTAGATGCAAAATTACTACTAATTAATATGAACCACATAAATTTTTTTTTTTTAGAAAGTCTATAGACAAAAAATTTGACAAAACTTTTCACACCTGTTGATGTGACAAATTGATATTGATAAGTAAAAAAGTGATATAAGTAGAAGATTTAGATAAGAACTAGTAAAAGTTTGTCGGTTTACCTTGTGAAAAATGTTGTGATTTTTTTTTGTGTATTGCTCTTTCTTTTTCTTTTTCTTTTTGTTGAGAAGTGCTATATTCACAATATTTTCACAACAAATACTACGTGTTAAGTTGTTACTAATTTTAATTTGAATCCATCACCGAAATTAATTTTTTTGTCATCAATAACATCTTGTAACAATCTATTACTTAGGATTTATTGTGAAAATATTGTGAAAAACATTTGGACTTAAGTAATACTATTATAATAAAATAAATGACCCTATTAGTTAAAAATTGGGGGCCTTTTTTTTACTTGGGGTTTTAAGCAACGCATCAAGCTTCTATTATAGAGCCAGCATTAATTAGCTATAATATTACTCTTAAAATAATCAATGATGCTATTAAGGAGAGGCAAGCTGTAATTTTATAGAATAAAATTGCAAAAATTAGTACTTATGTTTTTTTTTTTTTTTATTGAGAAAAAAGTAGCTATGTTTGAGGAATTCAAATTGTTCCCTCCGTCCGTGTCCATAACTAAAACGAGAATTCCTACATGATACTTGGCCTACTTTTCTTTTGAGTGATTTAATTTGAATACATACAAATACTATTATTTTTTTTAAAGCCTCCGAATCTAGTTGATTGTATACTTTTCCCACTCGGGGTTTTCTACAAGAGGAAGAGAGGAATCGGTGAGGGATGGATAAGACCAAAGACCACGAATAGAATAGAATAGAATGGAGAGAATGCTCCAAGAGAGAGGAACACGGAATTCCTTTCTTTTCTAATTGTTATTTTACGAGCATATAATAAGTAGTATTCTTTATTATTGAAAGTCACAAATTAGAAACCTTCTCCGTTTCTCACTCTCTCATTGTCTCTCTCCCACAATATCTCACGAAGTCCTCAACCTCAACCTCAACCATGGAGAAGCGTGTCCCTTCGCGGACATGCGATCAAATTGGAACCATGGATGAGCGTCCCCACCAAAACCATTCCATCACCTTCTCCAACTCCACCACCTCTGCATTCCTACGTAAAATCAAAGACCATGCACCAACCCTCCTCATCTCAGGCTCCATCTTGCTCCTCCTCACTGGCCTCACTGTCACCGCCACAGTCCTCTGCATCATCTTCTTCAGCCCATTAATCCTTTTCACGAGCCCCATATGGTTCCCCATTGGGGCATTCCTCTTTGTTGTAACCGCAGGGTTCATGTCCCTGTGTGGCTTTGGTGTTGCCCTTGTGGCCGGTCTGTCATGGATATACCGCTACTTCCGTGGGATGCACCCGCCCGGTTCGGACCGGTTCGACTATGGGAGGAGCTTGATTGACGACACTGGCACTGCCTCTCATGTCAAGGACTATGCAGCTCAGTGCGATGGCCGATGGGTACAGGGAACTTGTTGAAGAATGCAGAGTAAAGTGAAGCTGGATCCGGTTCCTGCCGCTCCCGAAGCTTGGGCTTGAGCGGCTTGGAAGATTTCTGGAACGAACCAGACCGGGTTTTCTTGTTTTCTTGCATGGATTTTTAAATTTCTTTCTTTAAATACCCTTTTGTGTTCAATGAGATTTTCTTTGTAAGTATGGAACTTGTGTTTATCAACCAAAAAAAAAAAAGAAGTCACAAATTAGTATTAAACTTATGATTTGATATATATATATATATATATATATATATATATATATATATATATATATATATATATATATTTATATTTATATATATGGAGATGAGTTCAAGTTACACCGGTGTAATTCTACAAAAGTTATACCTTTTTTATACCATAGATTTTTAAGAAATTTAATGGTTAGAAAATCACTATAATCAATGTCATCTTTAAAATTAATTGGTTTTCATATTAACTAACCTAATTGATTTGAGAGAATATTGGTACAGTTTGGATTGGACTTATCTCACGTCCGCGTCTCGCGTTTATGTTTTGAACCTTTTTTTTTTTTTTTCTTTTCTGCTGCTGCACACGCTTTTTGGGAGATAACGGCTACTGTTTATAAACAGTAACCGTTGTTTATTGACTTTTTAACCCTCTTTTATCAGTTCTGTGGGTCCCATGAACAGTGTACAGGACCCACAAACTTCACTTTTCAGCAACTTTTTCATTAAAAATGGGTTCCACGGTACTATTCACACATTTAAAAATTATTTTGCTACCGTGTTTTTAGTTTTCAATTTCAGCAAAATAAGTTCTATCCACCCATTATATTATTTTCTTTTTAACTTTCTTTCTCTCTCCTAATCAATTCATCCCTAACCTTGCACAAGAACATATTCTCAACGTTTTTGGGCATGGAGGCAGTTGTGCTGGACTTTCAATTGTTAAAGAAGCAGGTGTCAACTTTTATAGTGACTTTAATTCACTGGTTTGACTAAAACTCTTGAAAGTAATCATACAAAGTAGTAGTTAAAATTTGAACTGTGATCACAGCATGCTCTCTGAGCTTGTAAGTTGTAACAGAAACCAAGCCATTGCTACCAAAATTAATCTTGCTTGTAACATTTGAATTTTCTGTGGGAACTAAATAATCAGAAAATTTTCCACCGATAGACTTGTTTAGTTGAGAGACTAGAGAAAGAGGGCCACCTCCTAGGCCAATTATGCCTGATCCTGCCTCGCCAAATGTACCATCATTATTGTGCCCACACCCAAATACAATCTTTGGTATTGTGGCTTGATGGCTAGTAGTTGAGCCAATGGTTAAGGCTTCGACACCAAGATCACCATCAGTGAATGATTGGTATATGGTTGAATAGATGAATAATATGGGAGCACATTGAATATGTATAAATGATCATGAATGAATGTGTGTGGTTAAAGAATCTTGGACCAAGTAATAACCATTGAAACTCACTTTGCTTAGAGACTATTGGGACGTGGCAAGAATTATGAGCTTCTATTTGCATCAAAGGTGAAGCCAAGACGAGGAGGGGGCAATCGCCCCCATGACCTCCCCAAAACCTACTTTCATGCAGGAATCATGTTTAGTTTGCTCCCTTGACCTTGACAGGATTTATAGATTACTTTCTAGCACCCCTCTAAGTAATAAGTACAACAAATTATTTAACAACAAAAACATACAATGGACTCACGACATATAAGTTTAAAATCATACAATGGACTCACGACATAATACTTTCACAACAACTAAAATTCAATTTCCTGTATTATGGTTTTTTTTCTAAGTTCAAATCAAAATAATGGGTCCCATATTTTAAAAATTTTAAAAAAAAAATTATGGCAATAAATCCTCATTGCCATTTTCTCTCCACTAATCTTTTTTCCCTTCAATCTCTTAACTTTTTCACACTTTCAAATTTTGGGTTTTTACTACAAACTCAATTTTTAAATAATTTGAAGAATAGGGAAAAGAAAGTTAAATTTTACATGTTTTTTAAATGCAATCAAGGCAGTGGGCAATATACAACTTTTCAAGTATTGCTATATTTTAAACACTTTTACATTGCATTATTTTTTTCAATTTATTTTGAGTAATCAAATTACATGTTTAGATTTTATGTATTGAAGCTAATCTTTAATTTGATGTTATTATTAATGAATTGATTGTTTGTTTAATTTATTTTGTTTTTTGTTTTTATCGTTTGATAATAAAAAAATACACAAACTTATAATTAATTGAGATTGTGAAGAAAAAAATATGAGCATAAATAATGAAAAATAAATTATAGCTTACCTATATATTACGATTTGTATGAGATTGAATTAATATATAATTGTCTATTTATTTTTGTTGATCTTGATTGATAATTTTTAGACAAATTTTGCTTCAAATCTTATCTATTAATCTCCCCCTACCCATTTGACACCGAAGTGTCCCAAGATCTAGCAAGCTCAATCTAATATTAGTCCAACTCAAAAGCTTTCCTTGAAAATCAGAAGAACAATCCGTTATTTTGAATTTTTTTTTATTATTAATAAAGAAGTCAAAACAATCTTTAATTAGTGTCTCTTAGGATGTATCAGACTTTATATTTTATTTCTCCTAGGCAGACAAGTATTTTATTGTGTTTCTAGTTCCTAAGAGTCATATCTGACTTTGGTCAAGTTAAGTAACTGTTTTAATTATTATTTTCATTTTCCTATGCTTACGGGGTTGTTCCAAGCTCTATTTAAGCCTTTTGGCTGAATCTAATAAAAATCTGAGTGTATTTTCAAAATTAAAACCCTTATGTTTTTTAGAAAATGGATTTCTTCTAAATTATCTCTTATCCCTTAAGTGGATTCCTTTGGGTGGCGAGTATCGGTTTCTATATCTCTTGAGTGATATTAATCTGTATCCCATAGAGTGGTGAGCCAATCTAGTTTTGTATCCTTAGCTAAATTCCTTTGGGTTGTGTTATCTGTATCCCTTTGGGTTTATTTTGGTGGTGAACTTATCTATCACTTTATTTATTGAGTATTTTTATTATCCCATATACCAGAAAATATTAAATATATTCATCCGCCCTACCCGCATTTATCATATTGGTTAAGTTTGGGTTGCCCCATACGAATTTGGTATCACCCTTGGAATAGAAATCCTACTTAGACACTGGTTTGTGTTTTGGTTAATGTTTCCCTATAATTTATGAATTATAATAAATACAAGCCCCTTTCTTAGTAATGCAAAAGATTTTGTAGCATCCACCCCCCCCCCCCCCACCCTGTGTATAAATAGTTAATTTCTTGAAGAACTTAGGCTATATTTGTTTTGGGTGTAAATGGACTTGGGAAAATATTTTACAACCTCGTGCATGTTTGGGTGCACATGTAAAATACGGTCAAATTAAAAATAATTTCAGTTGGCCGTAAAATAAGGCCCCTTGACCCGTAAATGATTTTACACATCCAATTTACCTTCAATTGGTTTTCCGGACTCACAAACCCGAAGAGAGAGAGCAAGAAGAGAGAGTGAGCTAGGAACCTAGCCAAGCTTTAGACCACTGCCCTGATCATGTGGCCCCACTGTCTAGATTGCGCCAGTGAGTTCTCCTTTTCTTCCTCATCTCTTCTTCTCTTCCATTTTCGACCTTTGCTCTTCCATCTCTCTCAAACCCAAGCCCAGATTCTCTGCACATATCGATCTCACTGCCTCAACCCATCCCCCACCCACATCATCGCTGCCCTCTTTGGTTTTTTTTATTTATTTATTGTAAAATAACATTTGTTCTTGGGTTTTGGAGGATTGGTGGTGGGTTGATTCATGGGTTTGTGGGTTTTGATAGTGGCCGATTAGGGGTGGCGGTTTGTGGGTTTCAATGGTGGTGGGTTGTGGGTTTTGGTAGATGGGTTTTGATGTTGATTTTGATTATGATTTTTTAGGTTAATTGGTTATGTGGTTGTTGATGGTGGCGGGTTTATTGTAGCCGGTGGTTGCTTGGATTATGATGGTGATTGGGTTTTCTGAAAATATGTTTTTACATGCAATACCAAACACTGAAAATACTTTTTTGGTAATTTTTACAAGACACAAAAAAACAAATGAAATTATTTTCCTTTCAGTAAAATATTTTCAACTAAAAATATTTTACACTCGGAAAACATTATACATATTGCCAAACACAGCCTTAGTTACAATTAAATGAATAAAGGTCCATATTAAAAGAGAATGTTGAAATTTTCTTATTATGTTTACACATATGTTGAACATAATATTTGAATGAAACATATTTTTACTCAAAAATAACTTTTATAATGTTAGAGATTAAAGATAAAATTTGGCTTGTTTATATTCATTAATGTTGTGTATATGTGTGCAAATATGTTTAATATAGTATTTGAAGTGGAAAAATAAATTCCTATTTTAACTCCATTTTTTTTCTCAACTCCACTTCTTATACTTTCAGATCTACCATATAAGAAGGGTGAAGTTTAAGAAACAAAATTTAGTATGGAAATAATGTTTGCCTAAAATAATTACTGTTATTTATATGTTTATGAACATGTTTAGGATTCTATATGTTTATAGATATATTTAAGGGATTTTGTGTAAAATATTGTAATTATCTTGTTAATTTACATTTTCTTATAAAAAAATAAATTTCACACTACATTATAAAATTTTAATACCAGCACAAGACTGATATTTTTCATAACCTATGTCCAATCATTATTTCAGCATTCATTTCTAAATTTTTTGTCCATTCTTGTTAACCAAATAAAATGACATTAGAATATGGCCCAAAGAATACAATCTTCAAGCATAAACTATACGTGCCACATGCCCAACAACTTTTTATATTCAAAGATAAATAATGGTGTAATTCACAAACCAAATTATGCACACAAAAAAAAAAAAAAAAAATGATGATATAAGAATTGTATGAAAATATTACGATTATGTAAAATAAATTTTGTAGGACGTTTAACCAATTTCTTTATATCAACTTTGACATAGTATATATACAGTTAGACTAGCTTTGCTGACAATGACAAGCAATCCGCTATAAGTTTTGAACTTCGGATATAGAATATTACTCTTGATTATTGTATAATATCCTATACGACTTTTTTTTATGTTAATTTTATAACCCCAAAAGAAGTGGTTAATTATATCAAGAACTGAGTTTGAATTGAAAGAACAATTCTTATATAAAAAAATGTTAGAAGATTTTTAAGGTGGTTATGTTTAAAATGTTATTATTGTATTTATCTTTTTTTTTAGAAGATTATTGGATTTATCTTTAAATGTAAGCTTAATATAATAATTTGAATGAATCAACTTCTTATTTGAAAACAAGCCCTACAATTTTGGAGACCCATTAGAGATTAAAGACAAAATTTGTTATGTTACTATTCGTTATCATTGTATACATGTGTAGAATTATGTTTTTAAGATAAAACTTAAAGTGGAAAAAAAATCTAATTTTAACTCCAAATTAATATTCTTACAATTCCACTCCTTATAATTTTGGATTTAACATATCATGAAGGGTGATGTTTAAGAAATAAAATATATTATGGAAATAAAAATGTTTTGCTAATAAAATTATTGTTACATAAATGTTTATATTCATGTATATAAATTTTTATGTTTATAATAAATGAGGGATGTTTACATAAAATATTAGAATTCTTTAATTAATTAACATTTAAAGAAAAAAAAACCAAGTAAATTTTTTCTTATAACATAATGAATATCTTACTATACATAATACATTACAATAGTCCAATTATTTGCATAAAATTGATATTCTATGGGGATGACAATGGGGCTGGTTTCTATTCTTTGCCCCCCACCTCACTCTTGCTTCAATGCTTTTTTTTTTTTCTCGGCCCATCCTAATGGGTACCAATGGGTAATTGCCCTTCCTATTACACTCGAGTTTATATAAATATATATATACATATTTATATTTATATTTATATAACTTATTACAAGTTTATTTGAACTATATCATTGATAAAACTCATAAAATATTTTTTTAAAAAGAAGTCCTAACATTACAAAACCTTCTTAAAGCATAACAATACAACAATTCAAGTATTACAATACATAAAAACAATTCAAACATAATGATACATCAATTAAAAAATATAAACAATTTAAATCTTAAAATATAAAAATATAAATTAAGCAATACAACATCAAAAGACATCATATATTTAAAGTTTGAAAGCTAATAGAACATATGTATGGGGGAAAAAGTTAACCCCTGTCCCTACCCCATTTGCTATGTAGGGTGGGTGAGGCGGATACCCACAGCAGTGGCAATGCCACACTGTCTCTAGGAGGTTCAAATCAACCCCCTAAGTTAGGGGAAAAAATTTACGTATAATATTTTTATAATTTTTGCTTTGATCACCCTAAAATTAAAATTTGAACTCCCTAAAAGACGCCCAACAACAAACCAATTTGATCTAAAATCTTGAAGAGAAAGGAGGAGGGGGGGGGGGGGGGGGTTAGTAATTTGTTGGTCTTATACCTTAGAAAACGACATTTAAGTGGGCAATAAAGTGTAAACACTAAGAGACAATTAAGGGTGAGGTAGTGGGACAATAGGCAGTGAAGACACTTTTTTTTAATGATTGTATTGTTGTGTTAATTCTTAATATAGTAATGCAAAAGATACAACAAAATTTTTTCTTAATGAATTACAAAGACCAATAAATTAAAGTATTCTAAACAATAATAATTAAAGTTCACTTAACCACAATAATTAATAACTTTATGATAGTCAGAGACAATAAATGACTTCCAAGATTTAATCCAAGTAACAATAATTAATATATTCATTATACTAAGAAACAATATGTCCAATTAACTTATACCTAAGATAAATGTAAAGTTCACTTTATCCTTTATTCTCTTACTATTACTATGGATAAATTTTTTATAAGGAAATCACGTGTATCACGAGATTCTTCTCCTACCTAAGATTCATCTTCTAAGAGAGCTCGTCTTAACTTGAAAAATTTTCCTTTGAATCATGTGTTACAAGAAAATATATCATTTTATCATCCTAATTAATGATTAAGATGAAATAACAAAGAACAAGACTTAGGTAAAGTACTTAGGTGTTGTTCCTTACGTTCCCCTCTTAAGATTCAGCAATGTGGTTACTTAACTAAAAAATACGCTTCCATCCCTTGAGAAAAAATTTACATAGCAGAATCTTAAAAGGGAAACATAAGAGACAGTACCTAAGTACTATAACCAAGCCTTGCTCAATAAGAAAATATCATTTACAAAGAGGTCCTTGTCAACCTTTTCAACATAAATTTGAATGACCCTCCTAAAAATATTTCTAAACCCACGACTAACCCATAGAGTGAGTTTAAATTGCCATCCATATTCTCTATAACATATGTACATACATCAATTCAAAGCACATTTCTATAATCTTTTTTAACCTTTATTACTAACCACAAAAATGACTACCATATGCTATGTATGCCACATGCCTAATAATTTTTTAACTAAAAAATATAGAATGTTTTAATACATTCTATACTTATAATGCAAGGTTGCAATTATGTAACCTAATTTAATATCTAAAAAAACCAATCCGCCTCCAAATTCTCAAAAAAGAAAATATACAATCCAAAATCTCTCAAACCACCTCTAAAATAACTGATATGCCCTCAAAAACTAAGAAAATGACCAAAACACCCCTATAAGCTCCAATTGATGTAAATACCCCCAAAAATTTCAAAATGACCAAAATATCTCTAAAACCCTATATTGACCAATAGGTTTGTCCATGGGTCAGTGCAGGTTAAGTTTGTGTCCAACCTGAAACCGACCCAACTCAGTTGGGTGATAGATCAGATGACCTGCCATCGACCGAAACGATGATTGGATCTATTCAAGTTGAGCTTGGCATGGGTTGAGTCGGTTTTGGTTGGAATTAAGAAGAGGGTGGCGCTAGGAGGATCTTGTTAGAGACTTCAGTTTTCCTTCAGATCTCCAACGAGATCTCAGCTGTATCTAGGAGATATCGCTGTATTTTCACCAAATCTAGGCAAAATCTTGGATGACGATATGAATTTAGATTAGATGACTTGCCACTCAATCCACTACTGTCGGGTTTTTGAGGTGGTCACCCACTGTCGACCTCCACAGGTGTCGATTCGAGGTGTTCTGCTCGATTTTCGGGTGGCTGGGTCAAGTGGCCGAGTTTGGTGGACACCCTTATTGACCAAAATAGCCCCCAAAATACCTTTAAACCTTTAAAATTACCAAAACACCCATTGAAAACATCCAAAATTATTGAAATACATCTGAACTTCCAAAATGATAGAGAAATTCCCCGAAACTCAAAATTACCACACAAAAAAAATCAAAAGTGAATGAGGTACCCTTAAAAGATCCAAAATTACTAAAGTGCCTCTAAACCACTAAAGTGGCATATCCTTCATCAAATCTTAAAAATGACTAAAATACTCCTTGAAAACTCTAAAATAATCGAAATAGTCCCACCTCTAATAGTAGAACTTTATAACATTACTCTTTGACAACTAGTCATTAAAGACCAAGATTTAGGTTAAAAACATGAAAAAAAAAATTGAATGAATCGTGTGACTTATTCTCCAAATCAAACATGCATTGACCTATATGGTTGCCGTGTCACAATTCTTTAAAATTATTTGCAAAACTGCTTCCGCTCTACCCAATTTCAAAATCCATGGGTTGGACTGTAGACATTGGTTGATTGTCCGAGGGCTAGGTAATGTTGGAAGAACAAAGTTTGCCAACAGCTATGTCATTAATCAACTATTTAAATTTCTAGTTTTTGTAGTTTTAAATAATTCATAAAAAATAAGTTTTATGAATCAAATAGTAAACAATATCTAATTTGAATGAAATTTAACATGCATGTTAAGAACATAAAGAACATACAGTCCAACAATTAAATTTTCAATGAAAACATGTTAGTTTTTTAGTAGGAGTTTGTAGGCAAACTTTGTCCTTACTGGAAAAGCTCAAATCCTAGTTTAACTATTTTGATTTTGAGCTACGGAAGTTCAATAACTCAAAGTGCATTGAATTTTCCGTTGAAAAATTTACAAGACCTTTTTCTTTTGTGTTGTAGTGGACTCAAGTGAAGTGCCATGTAAAAGTGTGAATTTTTGGAAGAAAAATACGATAATTTTAGAGGCGTACCCAATCACACACTCAATTTCACAACTTACTGACTTGTGTGATTATCCCAATTTCGTAACTTACTGACTTGTATGACTGTGAGTAGTGAACATTTTTTACTCATATGGACCCATCGCTTTTCGTCAACTAGTCATAACAGCACAATTCAACAATTTGTGAAATTGGGTGCCGGAATGGTTATGTCCATAGCATTGTTGGTAGTATAATTGAAGGAAGTTTGAGCTGTTTGTTGGGGTGGGTTGGACCCTAGTGCCCAATTGTGTTTGTGGCCCTATACAGCTGCTTTGTTTGTTGATTTATTGGGCTTAAACAACCATAGGTTGTGTGGTGTAGCATTTTGATCTCTCCGGCCTTGTAAGCCTATTTCCGTGTATTGCCTTCCATTTATTGACTTGAGCTTAGACATGGTCGAGCAAGACATACACACACACAACCAAATAAAGGACTCACAAAAGAGAACCTTGATCAACTACCAACTCGTGCGAGCTACAACAATATGTCTAGAGTCAATAATTTTTTTCATGACATTTTCCTAACTGTTGAGATAGCGAGTTGTAACTTGTAAAAGATAGAAATAAAATGATGTTAGTGGTAAATCCGTGTAAGAATTTGTAACATAGTATCCGTTAACAACTCTGACTACAATTTATGGCGTCCAACCAATGTCATGGACACTCCCTAACGTTCAGTACTGTACTGTGTACTATTTGTAACGTAGTATCGGTTCTTTTCTCCTCTTTAATGCCTTTCCCACCTGTTATTTTTCTGCTTAAAAGCAGCTCGATTTGGGTACACTTTAGGAACTAAGTAGAGCCAAATCAAATAGGCAGAATTTGTAAATTTTAAAGCTAACAATAGTTAGACAAAGTGTGTAGTTGGCAAATAAACCAAACAGCACCCATTGCAGCTTGACAGTTGACCTACTTTCTACTGCAGTCTGCAGTTTGGGTTAAAGGTTCATATTTTTCTGTCCACAAATGTTAGCACTCCTAGTGCATATATTGTATAATCTAGTTGATTGGAAGGAGAAGGGGGGAAGGTTAGGGGAAGGAAGAAAGAACCATTTCATAAGACATGAAGGTGAAAGGGAAAGGCAACATGTTTCTTTCTTCTGTCCACTCCAAACCTTTCCATCTTTTCTTTCCATCCAAATTTAACCAAGTCTCACTCAAGATTTGTTTGAACCATAGAGACTGTAAGTGGCTAAATGATTGTAACTTGAATAGTATGACATCAAACTTAAAGCTACCGCATCGGACTTTGCATGGATTCTCTCGCAGGTCAAAAGGTAAATAAAGCTAAAGGACTTTGTAATTAGCTCCGTTCAGGCAAGACTGATTTTGTATGAGTTGTAAGTTCTCTTTAAATATAAATAATTTTTTTTATAAAAAAAATTAACATGTTATTCACTGATCCTGTAGCTAATAGTTGAGATTCTTGAAATCCAGCTGCTCCAAAATATTGCTTGCTCCTCTTTGCAAGTACCCAAACCTTCTGCAGTCATTGAAGCTTGTTGTTACATTGGGCTAAGGTTACTCATGCAGCCAGGATTCAGAAACAGAGTCGTTTCCATTGCTGTGAACTGATTTAGTAGTACTTCCCCTCTTAACTGGAGAAAGGAAACGAAGGACCAACAATCACCACTGTTCATCCTTTCCATACTTGCTTTTGTATTGTAAAAATTTGCAAACACTTCGAGACAAGACGCACAACTCGTAAAATGCCATTTCAGCATCAAAAAATAACCACATTATATATATACAAAATATTTGTATGTTATACAGCATTAACAATCTTCACTTTATTTTATAAAACTGCCCCCCCACCCCCCAACACTACCTTCTTTCCCTCTTCATTTTCCCCCTTCTTTCTTTTTTCTCAATAAAGAAAAGGAGGGAAATTTTTTGAGTAAAAGTGAAAGGCATTGCATGAGGGAGCAGCTATCCTAATCTGATACACGTTATACATGTAAGAGCAATTTTGCATCAAGAAAGTTCTTCTTGAATGTTTGTAGTTCGCCTGTGTATCAAGTTTGGGCTTGAGTAATCAACACCACTATCAGAAAATGAAATATCAGATGATACAGATGACTCAGGAATCGAGTTTGAAACAGGATTTGGCTGAGGGGTTTGATTCCTGAAACTCTGAGAAGCTGAAGAATATGGTGGTCTTGGTGCTTCAGGTGTTGGATGCCCTTGAGCTTTTTCAGCAAGTCGTCTTAGAAGGTTCATGACAGTGGGAAGAAACCTTGATGAAATTGATAGTAGTCCAGCCAGCTGATAAGAAAACACACAATATTCAGCATCTGTTCAGAGAAGGACACGCTCAGATTTAAGCAGCCTCTCCTACAACATCATTCCTCAAGGGGCTTGTTATGTTTCTAAACTTTGTTTATCTAAAAATGATACTAAAGTTACAACCAACTAGATATCAAACTATGCAATGTCAAAATTTTGTATGATATGACATAAGTCGGATTTGGCTAAAGTATATGTTTGGTTCCTAAAAAATTAGCCAAATTTCAATTTCATCCCTAGATAATATTTTGTGTCAAGTTAGTCCTAATAATTTTTCAAATGGGTCCATTTAGTCTGATGAGACTATAGTGGTACCCTTTTATTATGACATGGTGGTGCATGCCAAAATAAACATGTTACCTATTCAGCCAACTCTCAAAAAAATCAGTGGTGAATTGTGCTGTGCATTACATGCATGTGCAGCAAAATGGGAAGGAAAATGAGGGGGGAAACTTTCCCCCACAAATATTTGGGAGTTGGCTTTCTAAGCAAGATGTGTATTTTGTTATGTATCAGGTAAAAAAAAAAAAAAAAAAAACTAAAATAGTGCACATCAGCCTTTCTGGTCACAACTGTGTTAAGAGACGAAATTGATTCATTTGATAAAAAAGTGGGGGAAAAACATAAAGAGTAACTTGAAATATTTCTGATAGACAAAATTGAAATTGAATTAAAACTTTAGAGACCAAGCATATACTTTAGCCATTAATGTTTAATTGATAACAAGGGATATATTACCAGAATAATTCATACAGATACAACAAGCCTTACATTGGAACTGTATGGATGTTAGAAGTGGTACCATTTAAAAACTCATGGACCAAATAGCAGTTGCTTATAACAAAGTCATCTGTAACAGGTCTTATTTCATAAACATTAAGAAGTTAGGTTTTATTTTGTTACACCTAAAGAATCATTTATTTTAAATAAAGGGAAAAGTGATTAATTTTCCTTGTATACTCACAGTGCTATTTTGAAACTCTCTAGGTATGTCCATCTGTACCCACAAGGCTTTTGATAGTAAAAGGAAGATAAATAAAACCATGAGATAGAGCGGATTCCTGTTTCATTTGAGAAAACATGTCAATGAACACAAGAAGACTAAAGAGCCAAATGCTAAGAACATTAGACTTAAAATTAATTATACAGGGATTAAGAGACTGCATTAGCTAAAATTACCTTAAAAGGAGCATAAATTCATTAAAACCAAGGACAATCATTGCCAATATCGCCCATGGAGGAGGTAACCAATTATTACTTTTCCTATGAGCCTCCTAGAAAAAAAGGATCATACATGAGTGTGCTGGATAGGTGCCAAGATAAAGTGAAAAGATCATGAGCAACTGCAGAGATAAGAAACAAATGAATGGGGGAATTTTCACATTATAAGACCAAGAACTAAAACACTATCAATTCCCAATACAAATTCATTTTTTCATAAAGACCAAACTGCATTCAACAAATCACTTGTGAATAGCAAACTGTTGCAGAGGAGAAGCTAAATCTAAAATAAAGTGAGATATTGACAAACAAGGCAACGAGTTAAACAAATAATTCCTTGTTTTAGTTGTGTATTTAATTCTTAGGACTAAAGCGCTTTTCCCAATATGCATTGGGTCTCCAGAAAACACAATGTCAGTAAACTCAGATTCCACCACAGGAAAACCCTGCCTATGAGCACATTAACAGTGTAGATCTTAGAAGCAGGCATTTTCAATATTGTTAATCACATAAACAGGGGCACCAAACAATTTGTACAAGAAAAATCATCCAATTGGGAAATAAAATTGACTCAAATATAAATGAAGGAATAATTAAAAGCATAGTTTAAAAATAACTGCACAACTACAATGACCTACTTCTTTTTTTTGTGCTTACAAGTGGGGGTGGGGGATTGAAAAGGGTAATGCCACTGAGCCACAAAGCTCTTGGCATTAAGTTTACATAAGCAGCTGCAAAGATCAAGTTCCCTAGTAGTGAACAATCCAGTGGTGACATACAGCACAGTCAAATAGGAAACCTCTCCAAGAGAAACAATGCTGAAATTAATTTGGCAATCTGCCCGCTTCCTCTACTTTTCCCTCAATTTACAAGTTATTTTTCATTCTTTAACATAACACTAGCTCACAACCTCTAAACCTCACATCACCATATTTTATTTACAGTACAATGACACCACCTAATTTTATGAGGGGGAAAAAAGCTGGTATCTTACTTTTAACTCAAGGGTCTTTTAAAGATAATTTTCCAATCATTAAGGTAGTATTCAAAGTCCTAAAAAGCTTCTCAAAATCATATCCTCTACCCCTTTTTGATATTTTAACAGAAAAAAATTCCCTGATTTAAAAGGAGCCCAATCCTCAATATTCCCAGGTTGAAATTGGGGCATCCTATGTGCTGCCATTAGTATTGTCTTCTGTTAAGCAAGCTCCACCCAATTCTCAAAATTCCCAGGTTAGGTAGTTGGGGCATCTGAAGCACCACCAATAGCAGTAGCTTTCTGCTAAGCAGTTTCCCAGAAAATGTATCCTAGACTCAAAACTATCCTCAGTTCAGTAAAGTATAAAGAAATCAATTCAACACAAATACATCTGGTGCAGGAGCATCTAAGTCCACAGCAAAGAAGGCCCATTAGACCATTTCGTCTAGCCCGTAGCTATTACAAGAATAGTTATGTCTCTATGTTATGTTTTCTTTAACATCTCTTTTAGTATTTTAGTGGTCATGTGGCTAGCATATGCCTTTAAATAAAATGGAGGGTTAGGATTCTTTTTGTTATAAAAAAGAGTAAGGGCTAGGATCCTAAGTTACTAAAAGCTATTATAAATACTCTCTTTTGAGTTATTGTGAGCAGTCTTTTCTTTACAGATCAAATTTCATATTTCCTATACTTTGGGCCTAGAAATTGATTTTTTAGTGTTCTCACTTCAAATTTCAATCTCATTTTCTTCTCCTAGCTATAATCTTGTTTTACAGCTAGCACTTATTTAAACCCTTTGTAAACATCAATTTGCTTGAAAGGTGGCATCATATCAGATCTACACAGGATCTTAAGTTCTCCTTTCCACATAAAATGGGACAAAAACAAAAGAGCCTAGATCTAAGCCACACTATTCAAATCTGAGTTGAAGGTTGTAACTTTAGGCTGTGGTTTAGACATCATGGGGATATAGGAAATCAAGGCTGGTAGACAAAGATGGCTGAGATGAGTTGTATAATTAAAGACTTTGAAAGGCAACCAAGAAACCTTAAACATACAAGAAGGTGGGCTTGAAGATGAGAAACATGATATAGAAGATGAAAGCCCTTTCATGATGCCAAACTCGTAGAATGCCACAGGAGGCAGATTGGAGGATCGGTTGGTGCACTTAGAGGATTATTTAGACTGGGAAGCTAGTTTGGAGGCTTATCTTGAGTAGAAGTCCATGAGTGAAGATAAAATTTGTTGTTTGTGAAGCTTAAAGTGAAGGGTATTGTGCTTCAATGGTGGAAGAGAGTTGGTGAGCAGCATGCTTGAAAAGGCAAGAAAAAAAATCAAACACAAGAGCACATGAAAGCAAAGCAGCAGTAATAATTTTTGTCAATTAATTATGCAATGGAATTGTGTGAAAGATCCCATACATTGAAACAAAGTGGAATGTTTGTGGAAGAATGCACTTTGAAGTACAAAATCTGTCTATTTGAGTTGGCATCTATCAGACTAACGAGAAAATAACATCATGTTAACTTAATGGTTTAAACCAATTCATTAGAGATGAATTAGGAGTGGTTGATTTGTTTAACCTTGAAGATGCTCAACAATATTCCTTAATGGGAGAAAGTCAGGTGTTGCATTATGATATGAGGAGACCCTTTGTTTGGAAGAGTATACAGTGCACCACGAAGGGGTTCAACAGTTGTGTAAACTTCATAGTGTTCCATGTTGCCATGTAGCAAAAATGATTGGTTGACATACTATCATAATGATCCAAACAGAAGAGAAAAATGTTGCTAATATTGATAGGAGTAAAAAGGGAAATGACGTAGTAAGATATGAAGTACAAAGCAATTCTGATCTAGCTGATTCCAATGATGGTTGGGGGTCAAAGGTGCTATGTTTTGCATTTCAAGAAGAGGGACACACCTCATATGCATGTCCACAAGGGCGCATGTGACCCGTGTAAAACTTGAAGAGGAAGAAGAGGTGCTACCAGAGTCAAACAATGGTGGTATATGAGTCAAGTTTGTTTAAGCACACAAGCCTCTTGGAGCCTAGACGTTCATGCCTAATAAAAAGTAAAGCACATATGTTTCAAATATAATATATAATAACATCTAATATAAGGATTCATAACATATACTAGAAGAGAAAATTTAATAAACTCAATTCCACATAGAGTGTTCTGTTTCTGATAGAGGTTTACTCCTCAAGAACTCAAACTATATACTTAAAAGAGTAGACAGATTCTAGTTTGGAGTGAGAGAGAGATAGAGAGAGAACTACTAAATCTAAAACATAAACTGAAATTAGAAAAAAAAAATTATGGAAAAAAATTTCAGGACTCTATCCCCAATTCAGTTGGGATTATGGCTTACTTAAGTAGAAATATTTCTAAAGCAAAAGACCACTCCCACCACCACTACTTTATTACTGCCTGATCTTTAGATTAAAATTGATTATCTATGTAATTATCAAAAAAAATATTGCTTCTCTGTTTGTACTGAGGGCTTCTTCTATTCCAAGTTTGGTGAGGCTGGGACTGAAAGATGGGACTTCATGAACCCATGCTACCATCACTCAAGCTAACAAGCTCCACAAGCAGCATTTTCACCTCAAATCCAATAAGGATAGACCCCCAGTTCTTTGTCCCTTAAGTAGCACATTCCATATTCATAATGATAAGAATTTTGCTCCCTTTAGTTGTGGTCACTTTTCTTGATTGAAATATTAAAAAAAGAGTGTGAGCAGTTGTCTCTTAAATTGCACATTTCATATTCATAATGATCAGGTTTTGCTTCCTTAAGTTCTGGACACTTCTCACCATTGATATATTAATAAAAAGAGAATAAGAAAGCTATTCAAGCAGTGCTAAGCACTTCTAATGAAGCAAGAAAAACATAGACCTTATGTAGGCCTTATCTGAATGTCAATGGCCTTATGGCCAAATGGCATGCCACCAGTGGGGTAATTTCAATCCCCCATCTTACACTCGGAAAAAAAGGGAACGTAGGTATTATCTAATCTAGCCAAAAAGATACAACCTTTCAAGCAAATTTACACTTACAGAGGCTTTAAGAAGAAACTCCAGCAATAGAACAAGAATCAGAGATTTTGTGACTACTGTGGATTTGTTCAATGGACTTTTATGTTGATTTGATCCACCCAGAATTAGCAACCTTTAAGCACTCAATGATAGGACTTATGATAGTGCTGGAATTTCTGATAAATCTATTGTAAAATGAGGCTAATCCATGAAAGCTACAAACATCCCCCATAGATCGTGGTACTGTTCACTCTCCTTGATAGCCCTCTCTTTCTTAAGATCCAATCAAAATCCATTTACTGACACAAGAAAGAGCACTTCTTCAAGTTCATAGAGAATTTCGCTTTGTTGATACCTCTAAAACTTGGTTCAAATGATCTTCTCTAGTTTCAAATCTACATCTTATAGCCCAAGAAAGGTTTACCTACCTCAACCATAACATGTACGAAAGTGCTTGACGCATAAGAGTCAAAATGTCATCACTAGCTACTCATTAATCCCATCTAGTGTCTTGAATGTAGTCTTCCATTTATCGCCACTCAATCTAATATGACAATATCACTCCTCAAGTCTATTTTTGGAGAAAACCTTGATCCAACTAGCATGTCAAGCATATATGATAAACAAGGGACTGAAATCCATTACTTGAACGATCCTTTTTAGATATAAGCAAGAGCAATGGCAGCACATGGGGGTTTTGCTCTCAAATACCAAACCTTTGGCAGTCAACTCCTCAACTTGCTTTGCATTTCAGCCTACTACATAGGTGGCATTCTGTAAGTTGGCAGATTTTTTATTGCTGCCCTTGGTACTAAATCAAAGGCCTGTTGAATATTTCTCATTGGAGGACAAACAGCTCCTTAAAATTTTCTAATAGTTGCCAAATCTCTACAGGATAATCATCAAACTCCAAAAGCTGAACTTCTTTCCCAAATTTGTCCCATATCTTGATTTTCAACTTCAAACTTTTCAGCAGTCAAGATGCCATTAACCTGCTGTCTCAAGACAAAATTATGATATCTTCCATAAGAGGACAAGCTATATTTGTGTTACCCTTCAGAAGGAGTATGTATTAGCTGTAGTGTGATGGATCATGTCATTGTCATATAATCATGGTCTCCCTAAAATGTTGTGACATGCATCCATAGGAAGACACAACCAACTTCGCTTGCTTGTCTTCTATTTTCGGAGTTAGATTAGTGATGCCAAGGACACCTATTAATTTGTTCACTTTGTTGGCGAGGCAAACATGGTCGTAGTCACCTTGCCTTACAATTTGTAGAGACAGGAATAGTCGAGCTTTTGAAGGTGTTGAACTTGCATTAATCTCAATAAAACCTTTATTCTTGAGAATTTTGTATGATTGGATGTCTACCTTCGGAGGGGTTCATTCTACTTTTTTTGTAGATTTTATTGATCTTTTAAACTTTCAATTGTAACGTTTAAAAGTAGCTCTAGAATACTACCTATATACTAGAGCTTTCTACTTGTCTTAAAAATAATTATTTTACTTACATATAAAATATAAAAAAAAAATAGTGTTAAATGTAATTTCTCGCTCAATTCTTTGAAAAGTTCAGAGAAGTTCTAGCACTTCTCTTGGCTTAGTCCATTCCTGAAGCACCTATATACGTGTGTCTTCATGAATCTAATTTATATATATATATATCCTGTCTGTGTCTATTTGCATGCAAACACTAAAGATAATAAAAAATATAACTATAATTTCTACTCTTTTTGTGTGTGGTGGTGGTGTGGGGGGGGGGGGGGGGGGGGGGGGAGGGGGGGAGGAGGGGACGTAATGGTTCAATAATTCTACATGCTTTAGATAAACAAAGGTAAATTTTTTACAAGTTGTTTCTGTGAACTTACTCGTAATATTTTCAATAGTCCTAAAAATTATAGTATGAGGGTTTTCCTTTCTATTTTGGGTTGTAAAAAGATTTGACCAAGTCATATATCATATCCACAAGCATTTTCATACAACCCCACACTTCAAAATTCATAATATTTCATAACATTTCGAAAACATTTATTTAAAAATGAGAATTCAGCCCCAACATGCCCCTTCAAATTCATGTATATACTATAATTTATAGTAAATACCAATTAGTAGTTTTTCAGGGATGCAACTCCTCGGATCACTCCTCTGTAGTGCAAATAATCACAATAGCATGGCTTGTTTCACAGAAATCGCAACTCAAAACTCGTAACAGAAACTCAAATATTAGATACACAAATCAAAATACATCTTAAGAAACAGTTTTGGATGGTGCATACCCATACTTCGTTAAAATCTAAAGCTTACCAATCAGCACATAAGTTAAGGGTCAGAAAGTGATAGACAAAGAAACTTTTCAAATTAAAAAGGTTATTCATTTCTATTCAGCAGAACCATACTTAGCACACATTAAAATATAAAGCTTCCAAGTTCTAATTAACTTAATAGTCAATCCATGATAGAAACTTCAGATTAATGAAAAAGGTTATTCATTTCTATTGAAAACCATTAGTAAATATTGCAGGTACTATTAAATAACATAAGAAACAATGCAGAATAACTTATAAAAGAGAAACAGAATGCATAGAAATTTACCTGTGCTGAAATAGCTTGAGTAACAGTATACTCAGTCTCCGCTTTGAATTGTCTCCACAAAGACTTACACTGCACCGGTGTAATCAATGTATCCGTTGGGGAAACCTATATTATAGCTGATCCTTAATGAGAAATTGGTTTGGTAATAAGAACATTATGCTAAAAGACACAACTAGTACCTCCTCCCATGTTCTTGAGGCAAGAGGGTCTGTAGAAGCTTTAATGCTTCTATCTTGAGAAGATGGAACAGCAACAGCACCATCCATGAGAGAGGAAAAAAGTACGTTTTCAATCTTATCTGGATTTTCACTCAAGCGTATGGCAGCCAGAACCGATAAAAGCCTTAGAGACTGCCAGAAAGATTGTAGATGATTTCATTTTAGGAATACACAGGTAGATCTTATTAAACTCCATTCATAAAAGTCCTTTAAAGATTACCGCAGAGCGTGCATCCTTTGTAATAGCTCTAATATCTTCCTTCCCAGTCCAAACCCTAGGCATTGAATCATTGTCCTGCTTGAATACTGTTGAGAACCTGAAATTTATTAACCAATGCAGTAAGCAACTAAAATGCCAAAAACGAAAAGAATAAAAAGAAAAATTCCAAATATTTAAGTTTATTACCTGTCCTTCATACGGATCAAAACCTTCCCAGCATCTTCTCTTGCCTTTTTCCTCACCAAGTTTATCGCGTAATCCCTTAACTTTTGCACCATCGAATCAACTGTTGTTTGTTTCAACTCAAAACCTGCAATCTTTTTTGAAAAATCTGATACAACAACCTCAGTCTCACGTTTAAGAAGCTTTCTTATAGAAGCCCAGGTGTCCCTCCTACCAGCTTCAAGTAGGGATTCTACAGGTTCATTCAATGCTAGGGTAAGTTGTTTCTGCACACAAAACGGTATTTGCATTTAGTGACTTTTTGGAAACCAATGAATTGACTAAAATAAATTAAATATGACTTCATTCTATGCAAATCATGTCATTGGAACAAAATTAATTCATATTCAATTCATGTTTTTGGAATGCCAAATAAACTTATTGAATTGAATTGATTTAGAATTCAAGTGAATTGGCCAACAAAGGACCAATTGCATCAAATTTTCCCCGATTTCCAATTAATTACAATTTACTTAAATAATTTCAATCAATTCCGGAAAATATTGCCATCCCAAACATATAAATTGAATTACAAATTCAATTCAATTCATTTCATGAATGAATTGAATAGTAAATTTGAATTGCATTTCATTTCATCACAATAAGTATAAATTCAAGTCAACCTTGAATTGGTTCCAAATGGAGTGTTTGTGATTCGGCGAATAATATATAATAGGCAAGATTTGAAGAACACCCTGGTCCAAAAGCCAGTCATTACTCTTTACCACTCCATTTGTTCCGTTGTAAAATGTTTTCACATGCAAAATATTTTACTTGTAAAACATGTTTAGTAAAATATTTTTAGGTGTTTGGTTTGAAATATAAAATTCTTCAAACACAGACCACCAAAATCAGTGGCTCAGCCACCAGTACTGGAGGTCCGGTGACCAATACTGCCCACCTTATTGCTGGCACCTGCAGCTCCAGTGACCCAGACAACAGATGGGGGGAGAGCCACTGTTTGTTTTTGTAAAATGTTTTACCAAGGTTTTAAGGGTAAAATGTTTTACAACAGATTTTACGGAAAAACATTTTCAGGTTTGACCAAATATTACAATGAAACAAACATGGTAAAATGCTGAAAATATTTTTTGGAAAACATTTTACAGCAAAACATGGACAATACCTCATAAATGGCAATAATTTCAGACAACTTGGCACTACAGACAGATGATGCATGCGCATCAATATCACGACAAAGTTTGTCCCGGACTTCTGAAGCATCCCAATTAGCCTGACTTATGGCAGCTTCTGAAAGGAGAACATAGAAGGTCATCAAATGGAGGCAGGACTGACTCTATGATTGACTATTAAAATTCCATACAAGATTTAAATACCAATAATGCAAATCAGTAATTTAAAAGCTGAAATTGGTAGACTACACATAAGATATCCAAAATAAGATCTTACATCAGAGAAAATTATTTTCCTTCAACACAAGTAAAAAGCAGTACATTTAACAAGGCCCAAACTAATTCACAAGAGACTAAAGTGTTAATAAGACCATGCATATAAGCAAACTAGATATCAAACTTTCAGCTAAATATTCATAAAAGAAGACGCATTAGAAATCAAATCTATATCAAACAACCACATTACAAATGGCCTTGAGTTCCTCCTTCTTTGATATATAAAATTTCACAAAAAAGAAAAAATGAGAACACTTAATTACACAGGAAGCATACCAAAGACTAAGAGTACCCTTACCATTACAATCTAAAGTTCAAAAGATCAAGAAAGTTCAAAAAAGAAAGTGAAGGGACATTGCCAATGGCTATCTGATGCAGTGAGGAGAGCTTAAGTGTAGAAGAAGAATTTAAGAAGAAATTTCCAGAAATAAAACAAGATTACAGCTGGGAGAAGAAAATAGGATGGAATTTGGATCTGTATAACATTGATCTCTAGGCTCAAAGAGCTCAAGAAATATTCAAATCTGAAATTTTATAGATCAAATAAGAAAAGTCTGCCGGAAATTACTCAAAAGAGGCTATTTATGATAACCTTCTAGAATCCTAATCTTCCTCTTACATATAAAAATTAAATCATTACCATCCTACTTTATTAAAAGTCGCATGTTAGTCACATGACCTTTTAAATATTAAATACATACAATAACAACAAAGCCTTTGTCCCAAAACTATGGTCGGCTATGGATCCTCAACAAACCAATCATGATACTTCACCTAAATTCTTTGTCACCATTCTATCCTATCCAAAATAATACTCTGTCACCCCCTTAAAATATAACAATGGACTAATGGACCTTTTTATTTCCTTTTGGGCTAAAATTCTCCTACATTACTATCATCATCCCTTTTTTTTTTTTTTTTGGATAGGTAAGAAAGAATAATTTTATTAAAAGAGACTACATAATGAATAAAGGTCACAAAGAAGCGTAAAGAATTACAACAAGAAAGAATTATGTACAAAAAGGCAATGACTCTATAAAAGATGCAATAGAATGACTAGTTGTAAAACCCCAAATGCGAGACACTCATATAAGGAACTAGTGAAAATTGCTCACAATTGTTCAATAATCTCATTAACAAAGACATGAGCAAATTCCAATCATTACATGTAAACCTAGCACAAAATAAGACCCAATTTTCTTTTTTGATTAAAATAAGACCCAGTTTTCACAAACTACATGGACAGCAATAGTAGTCAATTCAACTTTTCACAATGCTTACACAAACTTCTCAGATGTTGCACATCAAATGTAATGTGATAAACGCATATTAAGAAGCAGCTAGGAAATTCACCAGGAAAAGAAGAATACAACTCCAATTCAATGTAGAATAAACAAAAATAGTAAGCACACCCATCTAATGCTTGACATACAACATAGCCACAGACACAAACAGAATGATGTCCCTGAACAAGTGTGTGTATGCTGTATGGATTAAAACTTCATCTGCTATTACCTGCACATTCATGGTCAAACTCAAGCATACAAGAGTGAGTACAGGTACGAACAGATGCTGCAAACCCTTCTCCTTTATGCAGTGCCTGCTCCAGTCTAGTCTTAAAACTCTCGAGAGCGTTATAATGCAGATGTCCCAACATGGTAGTGTAAGCAGGGTGCACAAACTGGAAAATTCATAAGACACCAATAATCAATTGAAGATAAAACATATTATCGAAATGAAAACTAACAATAAGACAAACTTCTCTTTAAGACAGAGTTTTAAGAATATAAACTGTGTATTTTATATCAGAATATGACGTAGGACAAATGGAATGAAACCAAATCAGATTTTGAAGTTTTGGACAGCCAGGATTTTGAAGAATTAGGATAGGGTTTGGTGGGGAAATTGGTGGAAAATAATAATAATAAATATAGGATTTCTAATGGTGAAAAGGAGTAGGAGTATTGGGGATGAAACAAAGGGGAAGACCTAAGATTTGGGTTGCTGTTCCAGGGCAGTGAAGAGCAACCCAGGAACAGTACTTTGGCACTTCGTGGGTTATTCGGGCTATTGAAAAAGATGGGTGATTTAGGGTTTTGAAATTTTGTATTTTAGAATTTTAAAGATGAAAATTCAATGTTTAGTTGCTAGGTTTCAAGTTGCTGGAAATTAAGGACGAAGAAGAATAAAAAATAAACTTCTAGGCATCACACCTAGACTTCCTAAGCATCACACTAAGGGTTTCCTCAGCATCACATATCAAAGAAGGTTGCATCACACAAATCTCAATCAAAACTTTCTAGTACTAGTAATATTAGGACTCTTAGTTTGGCTAATAAACAAAAGACCTAATAAGGTAATGAATAATAAAAGACTAACTTGTACTCCAAGAAAATAAAAAAATAAAATACTTGGGATCTCCTACAAAATTCTAGAATCAAGTAAATTACCACAGTCGCAAGGGCTACAGAAATGACAATTTTCCCCTAAGTACAAAATTGACCATAATTTGTTGAAAAAAAATCCAAATTTAAAATTTTAGTACACATATAACTAGGCCTATAAAACCACATGATTTAACTTCAATTACACTTCACACGTGAGCCCTATAAAAAAAATCTTGAAGATATGAATTTACAATGTAATAACAAATTAATCTTCAAGGGTGCATCAAATAGCCTATAGAATTAGCAAATAATGTAAGCACCGTTGTGTTAATAACTGAAACAATTGAGAAAAATGATGCCTTACTTGCAACGCTTTTGACACCAGTTGCTGTCGTTTGGCATTTCTTACACCTTCATCGTAGTAGATTGTCTCCATGTCATATCTGTGGGAAAAGAAATTGACAACGCATAAGCAAGATTAGATACGTTAGAAAAAGAACACAGTCCTAGACTATTTATAACACACTAAAAATTGACACAAGACAAAAACGAAAACTATGCAACAATAAAATTGAACAGAAAAAATAGAGGATAGGAAACCTAAGAGTCAACACCAAGCAAGAGAGAATGCTAAAACTAAACTATAATTCTAGTTGACATTGGAAACCCAATTATTAAATTACAAATATACCTTTTACTCTAGGAAATTAATAAAGTAACCTAATTAAAATACAATTGACATCGAAAATCAAAATAAATATTTCTTAGCTTCCCGCATCAAGAATTGTATGTGTGTGTGTGTAGAAGCACTTGGGATTGAAACACCACTTGCTGATTCTTATTGGGGTAAATCAATTATGGTCAATAGGGCAACAGTGGGATGCATTCCAATTAATAGAATAAAGTAAGAGGTGAATGTCTTCTCAAAAAAAAAAAAAAAAAAAGTACAGAGGTGATTGCAGCACTAGATTCAAAGCATGTAGTTCAATCAATGAGTTCTAAATCAAATGGCACTTCTTTCTCTCACATGAATGGGTGGAGAGTGAGGTTTTGGGTTAAAAACTCATTGGGTGCATGTGTAACTTACCAACAACAACCACAACAAAGAGTGACATACCCCTCAACGGTAAGTGTTAACAGTGACTGAGCTTAGACACATAGGATGTATATGCGAAGTCATGAATTATAGTAACGTTACCATTCCATCTACCAAAACTAAGGATTGTGCAATGAATGTAGAAGACCAAAGTTAAGTACAATACAGTGTGCAAACAGAGACTATATAAGAAATATTTTCCCTTGATCAAAAGAGTTAAATGAAACTTCTGTGATATTATGCATTGCAAGTCATTTACTGCTTGGATATATATGTGTATTTAGAATTTGAACATCAAATACATAAGAAGAATGGAACTTACTCTGAAAAATACATTTCTAAAACTGAGCTGAGCTTTTTCCCAAAACCGAATACTGGACCTGCTTGAACAGCATCCTCCAATTCCAACCAACCCTAAATTAAATTCAATACTGACTGATGAGGAATATTATTTCTTTGTTTGTCAAGAAGGAACTTTGGAATAGAGGATGCACAAATGAGTACCTCATCAGAGATCAAGCAACTTAGTTTCTCATTGGCAATCTCTTCACACCGGACAGTGGCAACCATTATCTGATAAACAAAAAGATAAATGCATATGAAATTACTAGAATTAATTACACGCACACGCACATGCGCACACGCACATGCACACACGCACATAGAGAGAGAGAGAGAGGAAGAAGAAGAAGAAAATACATAACCTTGTGAGCAGGGAGATCCAGATCTTTGTTCTCTTTTATAACTTTCCAAATCTGCTGTGCACTGAATGAAAATCCTGAAGCAGGAACAACACCACTTCTATCACCAGCAAGCCCTCCTGGAGAAATAGAATGGAAAAATCGCTGCCTCAGTTGAGCAACCTGTATAAGATGGCATACAAAGCTGTAAGCCTATAATACCATGCTAAACTCAAGAAAAATGGAAATTTTCCAAGGCCTGATCATATGACACCTGGATGTCTAGAATCTTAAGTTCCAATTATTGAGAAATTTTTTTTTTTTTTTAAAATAAGATAACTTGTTATAAAAATCCAGCAAAGCATGATTGAAATACTAGAGAAGCATACAAGTAGCTAATCCAAAAAAGAAAAATTAAGGTTTACATGATAAAGAATCCAAAATTTCCAAAAACAATTGGAGCAATAGTAGAAGGGCCTTCAAGAGAAGATTTTATAAAAAAATAATAATTTAAATGGAGTACCTCCTCTTTGAAATTCTCCTCCTTCTCTTCATAACTGGATAAAGCAGTGATCTCAACCTTCATGTCAGAAAATAAATCAGAGACACAAGTTAAGATTAATTACCAAGAAAACATAACATGCACAACAACTGATCAGAGAGAGGGTGTATGTTACATTAAAAAAATCACTTAGAGGAGTATTCTTATGAGCCTGGGGCTTAGGAACTTCAACCCATATCTGCAGAACACATAACCATTGAGATGCTAAAGAAAATTAAGAGAGTAAAAGACAAAAATCTGTATATAAGAATAAAAGACAACCTTCTGAATATCTTCCCTTAAAACAGGTTCCAAAAGTTCAAGTGGGGTCTACATGGACAGCCACAAAGAGGACAAAGATTTAATAAGGAAAAATGGCGGATTTCAAGAAAAGAGGACTAAGTATTGAGAAACACATTGCCTAAATAAATCGATCTAGAGCAGACCTTTGTTTTATCACGTATAATAAACATCAGTGTTGTTTTACGGGGGCTGAACAAACGCATCATGACCTACATACCACACAGTACCCATAAGATCACATACTGACCAACAACTGTTGATTGGAAACAACATGGCTACACAATACCTGAAAAACTGTTTTTAGAAGCGGTCTATTAGCAGCATGCTCCCGACCAATATCATGGCACCACCTGCACATAATATCTAATCTCTGGTTGGAATCTAAAATGATTCTTCGTTACTTGCATACATTAATCAATTAGCATACTAAATGTTGCATGTATATGTGTACAAAATACTGTTAACTTCATATTTTCATCAAAATCTAAGAAACACCAGACCAAAGGCTCATTAATTGAACAGCCTCTCCAAAAAGCACAGTTCTTTCTAAAGACATATATTTTAAACATAATATATACATATATATAATCAGTAATAATAATCATGATCCTAAAAAAGAAAAACTACTTACATGTTTATCAGTACAATGTCAGAAATTGCCAAAGCAAATAGTGCACTTTGTTTCTCAAATGTAGTATCATCCTGAAGTAAGAAATAGGACACAGTGAGTATAAACGAAATTCCAACAGAGGTTTATAAGTTTGATAAAAGTTTCAAGTGAAAGTTACTCATCAAAAAAATATATTCATATGTATCTTGTTGTTCACACAAACACCATTTATAAAACTAAGAAGTGAGAATGGGCCTCAGAATTTAAAAAATGCTCAGACACCTCTACCATTATTAAAAGTAAAGTGCAAAGAGACTTCAATGCTAAAGAAACGCTTGAAGAGAAATACATTATACCACAATCCATATACCCTTGAGTGTTGACATCTACTAATACTGCTCTATTAGCAACAAAAGCATAACAAGCATCCCTTTTTTATATTAAAAAATATATAAAAGAGTGTATACCTGGCCTCTTTCTCTGCCATCAGTACCCTCCAAATCCATGGCAATAGTGAAAGGTTGAATGCCAACACATTTAGCTATCCAAATTCCTTTAGTTGTTTGAATCCTATAATAACACAATCAATATCAAAAATAAGGATTTTGTTATAACAACAAGGGGTGCCCTTATGCACTCCATAAGGAAGTTTAAAGTGGGCCCCATCTAAAGTAACAAAACTACAAAAACAAACATCCTTTAAACTGAGAGTGACTTGACTCGAATCCCAATAAAAAACCGACAAACTGAATGCTCTAGGCACCCATTAATCAGAGCCTGATGATAATATTGGATTAGGAGGAGAACAAATAAATAAATAAGAGCGCACAATAAGAAGAAGAAGAAGAAGAAACAACCTTCCCTTGTAAGCATCCATCTCCCTGAAATTTGTATGGAAAAGATGATTCAATAAGGTGCTCTTCCCTGCTCAGATGAAATAATTAAATAAAAAATTCATTAAGAATATAATAACTGTATTGGAAAAAATTAACAAAGAAATGCAACAAGAAGAAGAAAGTTAATATGAATACCGCTACTTTGAGGACCCATGATGGCTACAATAGCATAGGAGAGGCCACAGTCGATGAGTTTCACTTTCTTCGTGAAGTTGTCAAGCCCTTCCACATTGAAACTCCCATTAGCGTCAATCAATTGCGTGACGCAGCAATCTTCCTCCATTCTTCTCTCCACTCAAAAAATAATAATAATAATCCACACCAAAAACTAAGTCTTATAAGCCTTTTTTTTTTTTTCTTATTCTTTTCTTCACTAAACCAAAAAAAAAAAAGTATCAGGGTTTCAAAAAGCTAACTTGGGACATGGGTTTCGGATTTCTATGTCTACACTCTTCTAGAGCATTTTCTTTATATGGTTGCTCCTTATTTATAATTTGGTTTTAGTTTTATTCCAAAGTTGATGAGTATATCTGTATATGCGTGTGTGTGTCTATGTGTCTATGTATAACATGACAGCAAGTTGAAACGATACGATGTTCACGCTGACTTCTTCACTTGTTTTTTTATTATTACTACCCAATTTTGTTTCTTCTTGACTCTCTCTCTCTCTCTCATCATTAACAACAAACAATTCATGTTTCTGTCTGTTGTGTATTCCATACTTATCCACTTACCGCAAAGGGAATTTTAGTTCAATCGTCAAACGGATGAACCGTATAAATACCCAATTTTACGAGAAATTATACAATTCCGATGATAGATCTGTCACTTATCTACTATTTCACTAAAAACCTTCGATTTGTTTCAAATTGTTAAGTTATGATAAAAAAAAATTAATTAAACTAATTCAGTAATTTTAAACATATGAGATCATAAGAGTTTTTTAGTAAAACGATGGACAAATAACGTGATCTATCATAAAGACCATATAATTTTTCAAATTTGAGAGTGAAAGTGTGAAAAACAACCAAACTATTTTAAAAAAAATAATGTTAGAATCACAATTTTTGACACAAGTTTGCCGCAATTTTAGTGAATTGTGAGTGGTAAAGTAAAATTTGCGGTGCCTTTACTCTACCACCACTCACAACTCCATTGTGTGATCCTAGCATTTTTGTTTTAGAAAAGGGAAAACATGGTTATATATACTGATATACATTAATACACATTCTTACCCACAAGTCCACAACAAATGACACGATTGCTAATTTGGTTTTCAATTCATTTTTTGTGTAAATAAGAAAGTGTATTAGGAAGTGTGTAATAGACTCTACTCGAAAAAAGAAAATTACCCAATTGCACCGTTTTTTCCGAATAGTTTGATATTTTTATGTTATTTTAATCAAATAATCTTATTTTCCTTTCATTATTTAATTTTATTCATGAATTTTTTAAGTCTTTTGTTTTGTTTTTAAACTTGAAATAAATAGCCAAAATATCACTTCAAGTGTTCAATTTTTAGTCATTTCTATGGTTTACTTAAGAATTTCTCACCATTGTTAATTTGATTCTCTTTATTATTTATTTTTCAACATTTTCTTTTGGAAAATTAAATTTGGTTCTCTTTCTTTTAAATCACATATTTGTATTATTTATATCAAAATAATTGCAGCATTGCTTTATCCATATTGACTATATCACCCTAGAATTCTAGCTCTGATACAAATAATGATGACGAAGAAGATAATATAATAGGATAAATATTAATATGCCCTCTTAAGAGCCATTTCGGCTCAAGCAAATTTTTTTTTTTTTTTTTTATCTTCTATTTTAGTATAAGAACCTATTTTTTTATTTATTTTATATAATCACTTTTTTTTTTCAAAATACCAGCATCAAATTATCTATTTTAAAAATTATTTCAATAAAAATTAATTATTTCATTATTTTTTTTTATTTCCATCTTAAATAACTACCTCTTTTAAAACACTCACGTCACTCACACACACTAATCAAAAAAGTAAAAACTAAGAACATAATAAAATAATCCTTCTAAAATACTCATGTCTCTCAATATTTTGTTGGTCATTTTTTGGTGGAATTTTTTTTATTTTTCTTGCATCTTTACTTTAGGTTGATAAATTTTTGCATTATTTGGAAATCTACTTTAGGTTAATGTGATTAAGTTATGTTTTTAAGTTGTTATATTTTTTATTCTCTTTGATTTCATAAATGTTATACTATTGCATTTTAAAGATAGTATATAAGAATATAATATTATTTTATTATATAATATAACATGACTTAGATAATTTGGTATTTATTACTTTTTTTTCTTCCAATATTGTTTTATATAAATCTCTTATTATTCTTTCTTGAAAAAAGTGGTTACTCTCTCTCTCTCTCTCTCTCTCATGATGAATCACCATGATTTTTAAAACTCTATTTTGGGTTCATTCACTTTGGTGTTAATTTTTTTGTCCCCATTACAAGTAGCAACTCTTTCTCTTATAGTTTTGGTTTGATTTTCATTTGAGTTAATACTTGATTATTTTGGAAGTAAGAATTTGAGTTTATATCATAACACAATCTTGGCTATGTTAATTACAGATCAGCATTCGATCCACTTCATCTATTTGGTCCAATTCGGTTTACTTTAGTTTACTTCGGTCCAATTTGGCCTACTTCGGTCCACTTCAATTCAATTAGGTTCATTCGTTCTACTTTAGTCAAGTCAGTCTAATTCAGTCCATTTGGTTTTCTTTGGTCTATTTCGGTCCGTTCGGTCTATTTCGATCAATTCTGCCCAGTTCAATCCACTTTAGTCCATTCTGTCAAATTCGGTACAATTTGGTACATTAGGTCCAATTCGGTCCACTTTGGTCTAGTTACTTCAATTTGTTCCATTCATTTCACTTAAGTCTATTTGGTCCATTTGGTCTATTTCAGATCACTTCGGTCCAATTCGGTGTACCTACTTCTTTTTTTTTTTTTTTTGAGAAAACGGTGTACCTACTTAAGAATGAGAAAATACAACTTTGAGTTGAGAAAACTATCAATTATTTGAGTAATATCAATTGTAATTATATGATAATTTTTGGTTATCAGAATAATCTCCTTAAGAAAATGAGAAATTTGAATAATAACTTTGAAATTTAAAAATTTTAATTGCATAAAAAAAACTAGGAAAATATAATGCATAACAAAAATAATTAGAAGAATATAGACCATTTCAAAAAATAATAATATCAATCAAAAACATTAAAATGATAAAATTATATATTTGTAAAAATAGAGTGATGGAAATTACTTTTGAAATTGTTTAATTTTTAAAGAGAAAAAATTATCTACAATAAAATTTAGAGAATAAATTATACATATTTAGTATGATAACCAAAACTTAATATATAATTAGAGAATAAAATTTTGATTATCATAATAATCTCTTTTAAGAGAATGAAGAATTTGAATAATTTATTTAAATAAAAATTATACATACATACATAGAAATATATATAAATATATATATATATATATATATATATATTTATATATATATTGTTTGAAGGTATAATAAACCACATGCAATCTATATAATACTAAAAGCTGAAATGTAGCATTTAATGTTGCTACGCTCACGTTAAGTCACGTCAGTAGCCATGTTATTTCCATCCTCTTTTCTAAATTTATCTTAAATTTTAAAATAGTTTTAATCAATTTTAAAATACTAATAAAATTAAAATAATTTCCAGCCTATCTCCACCATAAAGCCCACTTCTTATAAATCTAATTCCACCAGCCTACTTCTTGTAAATTTAATTCCACTATAAAGCCCAGACCCAAGCCTTTTCAACCGAAAACCCTTTGAAAATCACGGTTACAACTTTTTGTATTTCCTTCCCTTTTGTTGCACGGTTTAAAATTCTAGTCTCCTCACATTTAGTTCCTTCCCCTTCTCCACCTTTTGTTTCTCACGCAAATTTAGTTCCTTCCCCTTCCCCACTTTCTAATGGCAGCATCTCTGTCTTCCTTCCTCCTCCTCTCCTCACAATTAATATATAAATACTGACAGAAACAGGATGATTCAATTGAAGTGTCTCTAAATCTCAGTTTGTTTTGTGCACTATTCTTTTGCTTGATGTTTTTTATTCCCTTTTTACATTTTTTTACTACCTCTTTCGTGCTATGGTGTGGATAGTTTTTAATCAGAGCTCTACCTCTTTATGGTTTCTTCATCTTGAGTTTTTGGAATGGGTCTTATCTTGTGTGACTCCAACGACTTTAGTGCGACTCAGATTAATTCATGTAGTGTGTGCAAAATAAGGAAATGTTATATAAATCAATATTGTTGTAGTTGAAGAAATTTTCCCAATTCCCTTTGTGATAGTGGAATGAGAAATCTGTGTATGTATTACACTGCCAAATATCTATGTCAACATAGATTGATACCCAAGGTAATTCGATTAGAGTTTTCAATATTGTAGTAGTTTTCCTTTGTGATAGTGGGATAAAAAATTTGTGTATGTATTACAATGCCAAATATATGTATCAAATTTTTTGTGTCAGCATAGATTGATAATTGGATTAGAGTTTTGACTTTGTTGTTTATCTCCACTTCTATTAAATGTTCAATCAGCCCTATGAAGCTATATTTCTCCAGCAAAGTTCCCTCAAAAGGTGCCTTGAGCAGTAACACTAGAGAAGGACTTTGCACATTTCTATTGATACGCTCATGGCATTTTTGTTTCATACTTTTCAGGCCAACAATATTGATCTCATTCAAGAGGAAGGTGTTAATTGCAATTATAGCAGTTGGAAAATCAACTGTGGAGCAATAAGTTATTTTATGAATTTTTGACCCCAATTCACATGACTGATAAAAAATTCAGACTATTTAATTCCACCATATATTCTGGAAAAAGAAAACATACAAACCAACTAAACAGTACAAAAGTCTTTTTTCCCTCCAACAAACCACTATACTAAGACTATGAACTACTTAGTTTGCATTCCTTTTCTTCAAACAAAAGAACAATTATCAAACTCCTTCATAAATATTTCATTTTGAAATTTTTCCGTACATCACACGAATTAGCAACTAGTTCATTTAAAAGTAATGACTTAGCATAAACAAACAGTTTTAATGCACAACCATACATTAACAGCGAACTTGTTAGACATAAGCATAAACTTTTTAACATCTTAGATGTGTAGGTAGATATTCAAAAAATCATTGTTGCTTGAATCTCAGAAGTCAAACATCTCCTAATCATATTTCAAGTTAATAGTTGCTAATGAAATTGATGGCTCGCTCATAGACCTTCCCTTTAGCACCTCAAACTCACATCCTTTCTCATATAATTTTGACCACAATGGTTTTTAAGTGACGTTTGTGTAATGTTGCTTTGCAGTTACTTGAATAGGCTTACCTATCATAACATGTCCAACACTCCAAAGACTGAGTTAATTGAAATGTTAGCAAACTCCTGCTTTTTTCATGTCACCCTATAATAGTCTCTCTCTCTCTCTCTCTCTCTCTCTCTCTCTCTCTATATATATATATATATATATGTAGGTGCGACTTAATTGGAGTTGAATACAATGCACATGTAAAAGGAGATTGTAACTCATCTTTGACACATCTCTTTGATTATAAACTCTTGGAACTCATGGTTGACGCCTTTGCCATCCAATATCAATTTGGACATATAGATTTATACATTGAAATGTAAACTCTATAAACATCTTTAAAAGATTATTTTAGTTTTAATTTTGAACTCGTTTTTCCGAAAGAGAAATCTAGAACTCACCTTTTGGAAAAACGATTTTTGAACTTGACCTTTGCAAAGACGATTTCAGAAAACTCGCCTTTTGGAAAGACAGTTTCAACATAGACTGGTTGTCTAGCGTTGTCAGGTATGTTATGTGTTGTGTATACCTGAATTTGTCCCTTCAAGAGAGAATTATGAAAAGGCTCCCAAAATATTCAAAGTGATCCTACTTTGAAAATTAATTATTAAAAAAAGTACTATTAACCAAAATCCCCTTATTCATCTTGTCTTGAATATTAAAAAAGGAGGAATCAACATTGCCTACAGAAGTCCTTAAACAACAAATATGGAAGTCAACATATAATGGGGGAAGCGACATCCCCAACACTCACCACCCTAAAAAATAAAGTAATAGGAAAGGGAAATCAAGCTGGAATGCACAATGGCTAAAAATCATAAAGTAGCAACTATTTATACATGATGTGTGTTTTGCTCATCTAAATTCTAGGCAATATCCATTGACTGACAAGAATGGCAGAAACTTCCATTAAACAACAGACTCACCAACTGGTTTATACGCAATTTTTAAGTGAATCTCCAGCACCTTGGAAGAAGACGTAAGAGAGTGCAAAGTCAGCCATAAAGATACCAACAAGTGAGATAACCACAGCTGAAGTAGTAGACTCCCCAACACCTTTAGCACCTCCCAAAGTAGTAACCCCCCATGCACAGCTCACAACAGATATTATTGCACCAAACACTTGCGACTTTATCATCGCACTAATTATGTCCCAAGCTCTAAGTGCTCTCTGAGCAGAATCCAAGATAATGTTAATGCTAATCCCATAAACACTATCAGCCAAGAGCGCACTAGATGCCAACCCCACTGTGAAACACATAAGAGTCAAAAATGGCAGCGCAATACAGGAGGCAATTACCCTAGGAGTCACAAGATAATCAACAGGGTCTGCCCCAAGGACTCTTAATGTGTCAGTTTGCTCAGAAACCTGCATTGTTCCTAACTCTGCTGCAAATGCACTTCCAATTCGCCCTGCAACAACTATTGATGTAACCACGGGGCTCAGCTCCCTTGAGAAGGCTAGTGCTAATACCCCACCAATAGATCTGTTTAATCCCAATCTGGTGAATTCCCTAACAAATTGGATGGTGAAAGCCATCCCAACAAAAGCTGAAGTTAGAAGACAGACACCCAATGATCTTGGCCCAACTCTCTCCAGCTGTTGGATAGTATTCCTCCAGTGGACTTTCCCCTTTATTGTCCTGATAATAACCTGCCCTGCCAGTATAGGAACTGTCAATCCCCTCCACAGATACCTAGGTGGTGACCATTTGCTAAATAAAGTCTCTGGTTCCAGATTAGGTGCGTGGTTGGTATTTGTATCTTCTTCTAACACATGGACAGATGGGTAACCATCACCTTCGTTGGGAATAGCACACAATCTAGTTGGTGGCACAGGCATTAGAAATTTATAAGTCAAAGGTCTTACTGCAAAGCGAAGTTGATAAGAGGATTGCATTTTTGTCTGCCTATCTCGATTTATAGTGTTTCTTCTGCAAATTGTTTAAAACTTAAATAAGAAGTTGATTGACATCAAGCACAAAGCATGTGCATGCATGCAAGAGAGAGAGAGAAACCTGTCAGAGAAGTACAAGGATGAATGAAGATGTGAAACAGTCTGCATGGTTTCCAGCTGTTGATAATCTGATTTCAGGCGTTTGTATGGTAGAGAGAGAGAGCCAGACAGGTGACAAAGATTCTGTAATCTGTGTCACAATACCTCAGAAAATTATGGAACCCAATATCATTGGGTGGAATGGGCTCTTCTAAAAATTCTGTAGCCAAACAGCTGTGAGACCAAGCAATAGTTGTCTCAATTGAGGGTGAAACCTGAATCTACCAACAAAATTATAAGAAATGGGATGTGAAATTAACAGAGTAAACAGATAATTATGAACTTCATCTTCAAAATGGAAGAAACTATCAATAAAATAAAAAATTCAGTGAGCTATAAGTGGTCCAATCAACAGAGACCAGGTTAAGAAGTGTAATAAGTCAGTATCAGGTTTGGGGAATCCCATTATACTATATGAAGGTAAGAAGACATCCTGAGATTCTCTTATTATCTTGGAATTTGCTCTGTAAAATGTTTACAAATAATTTCAGCACGTATAGCCCATACATAGAATAACATTAATAATGGAATAGACACAATCTTAATCTTAGCTTCACTCAAACAAAAAAATAAAACAATCAGATATAGCCATCTTATGTTTGAGGGAAAGGAAAAAAATAAAAATAAAAAACAATCCTCGAGCTCGTCTCAAGAAGTAAAGGATGAAGTTGGATGGGGTGTGATAGGTCCTAAGTTGAAATTATACCAACAATTTAAAAAATAAAAAAGGGAAAGAAATTACAATGCAAGAATAATGCTATTTTTGTGAAGGCAAAAAGCCTCCCAATGAAAAAACCTAGTAAAACTCATCAACTCTATATAAGAGGCAACTTGAGTTCTTTTGTATCTATTATTATTTTTATAGATACAATGGTATTTCGAACCTATGGTGTCCGCTTTATGATGATTGCTTTTAATCATCAAGCCAAGATACCAATTGGTTTTTGTTATAGGCGGGATTGAACCCTAGATCTCTTTTTTGACAACAAAAGACTTTTTCAATGGAAACTTAATTTTCATATCTTCATCTCTTATGCGCCGGAATGCGTACTCCCAAAAAAAAACCCACTTGGGCTTCATTAAAATGCTCTAGGCATGACCTACTAGGAGAATTTATCATTTATCCAAGACTTGCCAACCAGTGTTATATCAACACCATCCAAAACACCCACTGTTACTGGATGCAAAACAGGGCATTCACATTGGGTGTTAAAATGACTTCCAAATTTTCAATTTTTGTTTAAAATAGATTTTCCAAATTTATCAAACAAAACATTTCCAAACAGTTTTCTATATTTTCCATTTTATCAAATTGTATCAATAAAATTTTCAATATTTATACCATGATCAAACAATATCATTAGGGGTGCAGCTGCCTCCATTTTTCCGAGAAAGGGTGTTTGGAAAGCTAAGATCCCTAAGAGGGTGGCATTTTTTGTGTGGACAGCGGTTCATGGGCAAATCCTTACATTGGATAATCTCATACTTAGGGGGGCGCATTTTGGTGAATCGGTGTTGTATGTGCCATCGGAATGAGGAAACTATGGATCATCTTCTCCTCCATTGTCCTGTAGCTCACTCTCTGTGGGTTTATATGTTTCAGATCTTTGGGACACAATGGGTCATGCCAAGCTCCGTGGAAAGCTTGGTGTATTGTTGGAGCTTTTGGCTGGGAAAATTTAATTCAGACATCTGGAATATGGTTCCTTGCTGTTTGATGTGGATTGTTTGGACGGAAAGGAATCGGCGTTCTTTTGAGGATGCCAAGAAATCCTTGGTTCAATTACAAGCTCTATGCCAGAAGACTTTATTTGATTGGTCTAGGTGTTGGGGCTTCTCGGATTGTTCCACTATCTTGGAGTTTATTTCTTCTCTTAATATTGCACTTTAAGTTTTTTCTTGTTGGTTGTTGCTGTTTGTTTGTTTGTTGCATTTTCTTGTGTTCACCATCATGAACGCCTTGTATTTGTTTTCTTCTGTTTATTAGTTTGTTTAATAATACTCTTATTACCTATCAAAAAAAATATTGATGAAAATAAGTTATAAGATATACATGTGTTGAGCCATTGAGATTTTTATTAAATTATGTTACTAATTTAAAGGCAAATTGTAATGGTTTGATTGGAGATATGATTTTTTTTTTTTGATAGGTATTTGATTGGAGATATGATTGCATCATTTTCTTAGCATGAGTGATTTGGATGCATTATTGAAAGCTCTCCTGAAGGTTGATGCCTTGCTCACCTTTATGTGAAGGTGTTGCACCTCTCAATCTGAGCTGGAGGGTTTGTAAAAGATACCTCTAAGATGAAGGTTTGATGAAACTATGCATGATAAACAAATAAAAGATAAAAGAATTTAGCTGGATTGGCACAAACCCAGTTATGCCCCTAACCATTTTCTAATTGTTTGGTGCCTACAAATCATCAAATTATTGGACTCAAAGTTATGACTCTAGTGACCTAGAACTAAGCACGAACCCTACTTTTTGTGCATCACTTAGTGCAAACCAGCTCAATTCTCAACACGATTTCACCAAAGTGCAAAGCCAAATCTCCAAGGGCCTTTTAAAATAATTCCCTTATTTTTACAGGCATGTTTATCTTCTTAATATTGCTCCACTATTATGATAACTGTTTGAACCATTAGTTAGATACAATTTAACTATTAAGGCATGACATATCAGGTCCTACATGGACTATAACAAGCTCTATAGTCATACAATTCCTAAATTGGTCTAATATACTAAATCACAATTTTCCTCTATCCATTATCTCATCAAACAATTAGACATATTGCCAAATAAATGGTGGCAAAGGAGTCGTGCAGAACCGGTTATAATTTACTACAACCATGTTTCATACAAAATATCATCAAACATGTAATGCCGACAACATTTTTAAAACAATCTTATAGCTTTGAAGAAAAGAAATTTGCAGGGAGAGGAGAATTGGAGGTCAAGCTGCTCTGAGGCAAAAGAATTATGTGCAAAATAGGGAGTGGCAATTTGTAAGACCCCACGCAAGAGCCCAATCAAACAGAGTTCTATTCAGCAATAACTCCAACTGGGCCCTTGATCTTTCTTCATCTTCAAAAATCTGACTAATTCACTCAAACCACAATAGCCACATCAAGCATAACGGGACAAAATTCCAAATATTTAATGAATGAATCCCAAACCAATTCCTCGACCCAAACAAGAGTCCAAGTTACTAGTAATTCACAAACCTCAAAAGTATGTGCAATCCTCTCTCCACGGAAACCACATCATACAAAAAGGAATTGCCTTCCAAATTTCATCGCTATAATGTTCACCAAAGTGTGCCCTCCAACATTTGCTTCCTCCCAAAAATTCTTCAACTAGTTCAATTATCGCCTTTTGCATGACCCAGCAAATCCAAAACAAGCAAAATACAAGACCCCACATTTCTTTACCTATATCATTATGAAGATATAGGTGCCCTGTATCCATAATTATCTCCCAATACAATTTACACATGCAATTTCCAAATACTTCTCCAATGGGTACTAACTATCACCGTCCGACCACAACATAAAAGCCTTGTTATAGGCTTTATCTTGAAAGCACTTGGTAGAGTATGTATAGTGTTTGAAGAAAAGGAAAGCAATGATTTTTTAGTTTCGAATCTAATAAACGTTGGGTTTCAAATCCAATGAAAGACTATTTCAGAGATGCTGCATTGGAAAATCACAACTGGGTCTGACCTTACTTAACATGGTTTCAGAAAAGCAAGCTCTCTCTCTCTCACACAGACATAGTGCACCATTTAGTACTCCTTCAAATTTTAAAACAACAAATACACATATGGCATAAAATCCCAGCAAATAATCAGGAGCATAATCGATCACGGAAATTATTTTTATTTAAAATTTGATAATAAAAAAAAGAAAAATTTACCTTAGAAATTTTACCTTTCTCTCTAGTCTCTGCTCTCCGCCTCTCTCTAGTCTCCAGTCTCCACTGTTCAGTCTGTTCTCTCTCTGATTCTCTGCTCTCCGCCTCTCTCAAGTCTCAACTGCTCACCTCACCGTATCAGGTTCTGAGGTTCAGGAATCAGGTATAAAATTATAAATATTTGGGCACATTTTATTTGCTAAGAACTTAAGATAACTTTGTTTATTTAGGCCCTCCCTGGCTGCTTTTGTAACTTTGTTTGTCATTATGGCTGCCTGGATCCTCCCTGGACTGGGCGTTAACTTTGGGCCTTCAAGTTTTTTTTTTGGTTATAGATAGGATTTGTTTTGTGTTTTTTTTTTTTTTTTGGGTGGGTCTTATTAATAAGTCTTGTGTCAGTGTTATGGCTGTGCTTAAATTTTTGTTATGCTTGTGCTTAATTTTTTTTTAATTTATGCAGATTGAGATTGCTAAAAACTTGTTATTATTTAGTGAAACTACAACAATATTTTTTATATAAATCAGGTTCTATTTCTCATTTGCTCTACACTTGAAAGTTATTTTTTATTTTAGTCTTTATAAATATATTGTTTGATTAGAAATATCTACTAGAAAATATGCATCTGGATATGAAAAACTTAAAAAAAGAAAAAAAAAAGAAGAAAAATATGCATCGGATCACGCCTATTGTTGCTTTGAATGTTCCTTCTTTCTCCATCCATCATGTTTCACGCGAAAGTTGCCACGAGAGATCTGCTATCCCTTTCATCCAATCCACTCTCTCTTCCTGCAGGATAAGGTTGTCGCAAAGAAATGGTGGAGAAATAGATATGACATTTGCAATGCCTGTGGCAAGAATAGTATTCGTTACCTCATTTATGCTTGTGACCAATGCAGTTTTTGCTTGCACATAGATTGCAGTGATGAGATAACGCATGCCATAAAATTTGAAGGTCACCCTCACCTCATCTTTTTCAGGGACAATATAGAGAAAAAGAAACTTAAGTGCAGCTCTTGCAAATTCCATATCTGTGAATCATATGGGTTCACTTGTCTATATTGTGATCTCAATCTCCATTTTACCTGTGGTCCCTTACCATATATTATTACACATAAATGTCATATCAACCCCCTCGTCCTTACAAATTCACCTGTTCAAGAGGAAGAGGAAGAAGAAGAAGAAGAGAGAAACAAATTTTATTGTAATGCTTGTGATGAAGAAAGAGATCCACAATTACCCGTTTATTATTCTGCAAAATCTCGTTTTGTTGCTGAAATCAAATGCGTCTTCTCTAAGGTACCTGCATACATTTTTTTTTTTTAATGGAATGGTACCTATATAAACTGATAAATATTAAGTTTTTAGCTTTCTAAGCTAGAGCGTTTAGTTTTATTTTAAAACGTTTGAGCCAATCCTTAATTTATAAGTTCTTTATACTAGGAAGGTAAAAAAGGAATAAATTATAGAAGTTTTCATAGGGAAAGTCTTATAAGTCTTAATCCCAAGCTTAAAAGAAATACTAGAACCTCTAAGGTAAAGACAAAACGTAATCAATGATGTCTCTGCTGTTCTTTTTTTTGTTAGTATTACACTATTACAGCATCATACAATTTGTTATAGATGGTAGACCACAAATCAGTTATTTAATTAATATAAATTTTCGTGTGGTAATTAATTTCTTTTTCATTTTTAGTTGGGTGGGGGAATGTTGGATTATGTATGTGTGTATGTGAAGGAATGGTATTGAATTTATTGATTGGCGCCATTCAAGTTCAATTTTGGGCTTGGTTGGTGGTCGTGATTGGTTTGATAATTTTGCACAATGACTTCCTTCAATGAACATTTTACAACTAGTTCATACTCTTAATTCAATCTTTGGGTGGTTTCTAGGTAATATCATTACTAAAGGGAGAGTACGAAGATGTGGAGTTATGTAATGTTCTTGGATTGTCTGGTAAGTTGATTAGCAGAAATACAGAAAAAGAGATGCTACAAAATATATTTGAACAACTCAAGCTAAAATCAACCTTGTCTCGTTTTTTTGAATCTTCAAGTCAAGATGTGATGAAGGAATTAAGCTGTGTTTTCATGGCTATGAAAACACTCACCACTGAAGAGGATGACCATTATGAAGAAAGCCGATACTTGGAAGATTTATTGCTTCCTGACATGGCTTACACACAAGTCATGAAGTTTCTTGATCGTGGCAGAGGGATTCATGAACCATTGGAGACTCTAGAAGAAGTTGTCAATGTTGGAGCTTACATGGTTTCTCAGGTTGTCAATGTTGGAGATTACATGGTTCCTATGAGGTTGGCTCCTATCCTTAAGCACTTGCTTTCCAAACACGAAGATATTAGTGCCAAGTCCACGTTAAGCCCAATAGCAAAACTATATCTCATTAACATTTTATGTGAGTGTATATATAGCATGACAAACACTAGGGTTGTGGATATCACAAAAGATTTGCTTCTCAAGTGGTGGACAATCTTCAAAATGTTGCAATTTGCAACATTTGAAATTCAATTTGCCTTCGATCATTTGAAGAGAGTCGCTCATGCTTACTTTGGTCTCTATGTTAAAAAGCAAGTGGACAACTCTCTTGATAACATTGATAGAGATCTTGCAAAGCTGCATAAAGATATTGAGGCACTTGAAAAGAAACGTGGGTACATAAAATCTGGAAAATCTACAAAATCCAGCATAATTGAGGAATGCTTGAGAGAGGCTTCAGTTATGAAGCATAGTAGAGCGAGTGGTGGACTACTAAGGATTTTACCATAGGGATTTAATAATCTAGCAAGTTGTAAATTTATGTTCTCCTTACTCCTTAGTCGAGAACATATATACAACTATACAAGTGTGAAGATGTAACTTTTTCCTCTCTTTAATGAATATATAATTTCAATTGCTGGAGGAGGTGGGATTTAAACCCCCTGACATTTTCATTGAAAACATCAAGAAATGCCAATTGAGTTACAAGACTCTTGGCAACATGTATTTAACTCTTTTTTCTTTTTTTCCCCCTTGATATAGAAAGAAACAAGATATACACTTCATTATTTGGATTATTACAGTTTAGCTCCCCTTTTGAGCACGCATGGAGATCATACTATACAAAACAAATAAAATAGTTCTTGAGCCATTTCATGTCTTACAAATTCTAGTCTATTTACTGGAATTGCAACCAAAATCACACCACATAGCATCTGATACTTTCCACATCCATCTTATGAGTTATGACAGTTCAAATAGTTCTCAACTAATTGCAAACATAATTTATTCAGCAAAAAAAAAAAATTAATTAAAAAAAAAAAAAAATTGCATGCCTAGGTGCCGCAGGCTCTTTGTTCAAACGTTCAAGAGCATCAGGTGTTTACTTATTTGTCTCTTCACAATTTGGAAAATAGTATGCACACCATTCAGCAGCCCTTATTTTCAGGATTCAAAAGACCATGCCCACAATTTAGTAGCCCTTATTTCCGCGAATCCTAGATCTCATGTCAACCTGGAAAAAAGGGGAGAAAATATAGCAATAAAATCTCACAAGTCACAACTGATTTCATAATTATTAAAGAAAGAATTTATTATGTTACAAAAAGAGCCATATAATTACTTAACTTCTCCACAATCATAGTATATACTATGGATTTATACTCAACTCCAAAGATAATTGTGCAAACTGGAAAATCTCAGTAGTTGCCTCAGACACTTCCCCTGGTTTGTTAGTTGTTGGGTCTGGTGGGTTTCTTAGAGATGCTTACAGAGCAACCCATGAGCTTGGTAAATGGGCTCTTAAATACTCTTTTTGGTGTCCTCCTTTAGGCACTAATAATTGTAACTTTTTAAATCTTCTCCTAGAAGCTACTTCGTATTTCTTTTTACAGTTTAAAGATCAGATTTTTTTAAAGCCAACAACAACAACGGATTTAGGACAGTTTTATTTCAAACCAATTTGAAGAAATCTCCTCTAACCCATTGGCAATTCAGTAAGCTATCAATGTTTATTAAATCAAATGACGCATTAAACAGATCATGTGACTAAAGTACACGTGAAAGATTGTTTGGGTCATCAAGTTGGGGGTAGGAGGAATTTCCCTCCAAGCCAATTTGGAAGTAAACTCTGACCACTGATTTCTACTCTCTCCACTTGAGCCAAGAACATAAATATCACCACTAGAATTCTGTTCAGAAAAACATGTCTTCTCTCTATTTCCAAATACTCTTAAGGGTGGCCATCATTAGTACCTAAGATCTTGAAGGGTAGAATTAATTGAGAGACTCCAGTAGCCTCTCATAAACGGAAAAGGTTTAGTTTGTGGTGCAAAGGATTCGCTAGGTCATGGTGTTCGAGGCTTGTAAAACAAGCTGCCAAAGATCCTATGTGAGAACTCAATTCTCTTGATGTAAATGAGGCTTTTACTAGAAATTTTAATATTGGTATCAAAGCCTTTAGGCTTGTTTTCACCTTGAAATTGCTATGCTTTGACTAATGATGTAAAAGGTAATTTTACAGCATGCTTTGTGTTGAAATGGAAATAATTTTCAATTTTCAGAATTTCTATTCTCAATAATGGCAGCCATCAAGGTTTTTTTTTGAGTTTTCAAGAGGAATATGTCAAGGGAATCCTTTATTCTCTCCTCTTCATTCTAATTATGAAGGCACTTAGCGATATGGTTGGGAGGGCAGTGGAGGAAGGCCATATGATGGGGTTCAAAGTCAAGGGGAGTAATGCTGATGCCTTGTCTATATCTCATTCTCTCTTTGCAGATGACGAATAATCTTTTGGGTGGCAGAGAGGGAGCAAATAATAATGTTGAGAGCAATTTTGATGTTCTTTAAGCTGGTGATGAGATTAAAAGAAAACCTAAGCACGAGTGAGCTTGTGCAAGTAGGATCCATGATTGATGATGAGAGATTAGGGATGACATTAAGATGTAGGGTTGGTTCATTACCCATGACTTACTTGGGACTACCTTGGGGACCTCATTTTACACCAAGTTTAAAATGGAATGGAATGGTATCGTTAGAAATATGGAGTGAGGGATGGCTGGGTGGAAAGGATTATATCGGGTACTCCGAATTCTTTGTTTCGTTGGAAGGGTGTTTGAAAACCAAAGGTTCCTATGCAAGTAGCTTTCTTTTTGTGGACAGCTGCTCATGATCAGATTCTCACTTTGCATAATCTCATGCTTAGGGGTCGCTCTCTAGAAAATCGGTGTTGCATGTGTTGTGATGGGGAGTCGGTGGACCACCTTCTTCATTGTCCTGTTACATATACCTTATGGACTTTTATGCATCAGGCTCTTGGTATACATTGGGTTATGCCAGGATCGGTGGCGGGATTGTTATTTTGTTGGCATCAATGGCTTGGGAAGCATAATTCGAACATTTGGAATTTGATTCCAGGTTGCTTAATGTGGATTGTTTGGTTAGAAAAAATCGTCGTTCCTTTGAGGACACTAAGAAGACGTTGGATGAACTAAAGGTTTTATGCTAGCGTAGTCTTTTTGAGTGGTCTCATTGTTGGGGTTTTAATAATTATTCTTCTCTCTCTGAGTTTATGTTTTCTCTTAGATTAGTTTCCTGATTTCCCTCTTTTTTGCTGTTTGTTTTATCCTTGTCTTCTTGTTCATCATCATGAACAACTTGTACTCTTCCTTATTTTTTTCATTAATAATAGTTCACTGATTACCTATCAAAAACAAGGGGATCAACCCACACTTATCAAAAGTACATTGTCTAACTTACCTATATGTTTTACATCCCTCTTCATTATGCCCAATAACATGGCTAATAGGTAGAAGAAGCTTCAATGGTATTTTCATAGATGATGATTACAAGTTACATAAAAGAATTGTGAACTTTTGTCTTGGGATGACCACATGAAAGATGCCATTGGTAGAAATATTGAGTTAAGTTTGTTAGAGTGGAATATTGATTTCATTTTCACCTTTCCTGTTGATAATGCTGGTTCAAATAGCACCACCAATCAAGAGACATAGATCATTTCTTGGCATCAATGGAATGGATAGAGCACTATCCTAATGTAGCTTAAAGACTACTGCCTAGGCCGATCTTAAATCATCATTCAATCCTCCAGGATTGTTGGGGTTTCAGGAAAGGCAGAACCCTATTTTGAATTGAGATTATGTGGATCCAAGCCCCAGGTTTTACTAATCAAGTGAGGGAGTAATGGGAACAGCTAGCTGAATTCCATCAAAAAAGTTATTGCATTTGAAGGAAAACTTCAAGAAATGGAACAAGAAGAGCTTTAGGGACATTAGGTTTTAATAAAGGAAGGGCATTGACTGAGCTGTCAAAACTGGATGCAAAGGAGTGGGGCCCATCAGAGGAGGAGGGGATGAGTACAGATGACTTGAAGGAGATAGAAAAACTCACTGTAATGGAGGAAACGAGCTGGAGACAAAAATCAGGGGTTTTATGGTTAACAGAGGGGGACAGAAACACAATTTTTTCATAGGACGGCAAACTCCCATAGGAGTTCAAATTTGTTGAGAGAGGAGGATGATGTTAAAGACTCAAAAATGGGAATTATCGGTTTTTATAGGAACCTCTATTAGTACTCCATCAATTGGAAACCAAAAGTGGATGGAATTGAATCTGCAATTCTTTAGGAGGGGCATGGAGCATTGTTGGAAAGACGATTTAAGGAGGGAGAAGTACGTAAGGCTCTAAGCCCAGATAGTTTCACTATAGAACACTAGCAATGATGTCGGGATGTGATTAAGGTGGATGTGGTGAGATTTCTACAAGAATTCCATATGTTAGGTACATTTAGAGGAGTCTTAAACTAACAAAGTAAAACCCAATAAAATAAAATAAACTCTTAATACCATTGGAAATTCTAGAATAGTACCAGATACAATTTTAAAAATAATTTTTCATAAAATTTCAGATCTGCCCCTGCACATAGAAAGAAACATGTACAACTCTTAAACTTATGATCCATTTGACTGGCCTAATTCATGCAAGATTCTTTTTTTTTTATAGGTAATAACAGCTTTATTGATAATAAAAGCACAATGAATTTACAATAGTAAACTCACTGCACTGAAAAGAAAACAAAACCAATCAAAAAGAAAGACTAACAGAATTAAAAAAGTCAAACAAAGAATGACAATGCGTAAACCCCCAAATCCGGGACCACTCAAACAAATTCCTAAGTAGCAAAGACTTCACATAGTCTACATGTCACTCAGTTTCCTCAAAAGTACGGGCATTGCGCTCCTTCCAAATTAACCACATAAGACACGCTGGAACCATATTCCACACTTTTGAAGTGTGACTCCCCAACCAATTCCACCATGCAGTAAGAAGAGAAACAACATTCTTCGGCATCACCCATTGAACCCCAAACAAACGAAGGACTTCACTCCACAAGGTATAAGCATACTTACAATGGATCAATAAATGATCCACAATTTCCTCTTCACATTGACAAAGGCAACACCAATTCACAAGAGGTAACTTCTTCTTAACAAGGTTGTCTATAGTAAGAAGCCCACCCCTAGCAGCTGTCCATAAGAAGAAAGCCACCCTTTTAGGTACCTTAACACACCAAATGCTCTTCCAAGGAAAAGACACCAATGGGGCTGCTAGCAATGAAGTATAGAAAGAGCGCACATCAAAAACACCACTACGATTCAATTGCCATATCATGGTATCATCACCCCCCCTAGGTAACTTGGAGGAGATATATGCAAAGAAATCATAAAAGATCCCTGTCTCCTAGTCTTGAAATGCACGACGGAAACGTAAGTTCCAACTTTTACCACCCCCATCCGGAGCATAATCAACCATTTCAGAAATCAAAGCTTCCTTGTTCACAGCAATAGCAAACAGTGCCGGATATAAATCTTTCAAGGCAGTAGGGCTACTCCAAGGGTCATGCCAGAATCTGATATGAAAACCCTCACCCGCCGCATACAACACATGACCAAAGAAACTCTCAGCCCCCCTTCCTAATGTTCTTCCACATACCACATCCATGTGTCCCTCTAACAACTCTAGTACACCATCCCCCACTGTCCTCCCCATATTTGGAAGCTATAACCTGCCTCCATAAACGTGTGACCTCATTCCCAAATCGCCAGAGCCACTTCCCAAGCAAAGCTTGGTTAAGCCAGCATTCAAATTTTGATATGCCATCCTAAGTTCTTGAATTCAGGACTAGAAAAATTAACTTCTCAAGCTAGTAGATTTTCAATAACCAAGATACAGGAAAGAGAATGCAGGCATGTGAAAAGAGATACAAGAAAAAGAAAATAAAGTATTAAGAATGAAGAGAAGATAAAATGCCTGGCCTCTCTTGCAAAATAAATATGTTTCCCTAAGTCCCACACACTCCGTTGAAATTGCCGGGCTCTTCTCTCCAGCACATTCCCTAAATGATCGATTCTGAACCTGTAGTCAATACATTTAGCACCAATCCTATAATGATCAAATCAAATCAAATCATTTATACACATATTTCTACGCATTTCTTTTTCTTTTTTTTAATAAGTACATATATGTATTTCATATTTTTCCATAAATCTGCATTTCATAAATACATTCCCGAATCATTATTTAAAGGCCTAAAGCATGAAAGATATATGAAATTGAAAACCTTCACGCAATCAGATTCACTGAGGCATTTCACCAGCTCCCCTGCTAGGCCTTTGCAAGACTTAGACATTTTTCCCTATTATCCTCACCACTGTCCTCTCCTCCTGAAAAAAATTTCAACATCAAATAAGTTTTATTCTTCAAGTGCAAGTGTATCATACAACATTAACAATCTATTGTCGGACATTCGGGTATTATATGAAGAGTTGAAGACTATCATATTCATACATATGAGCTATAAATTTGGTCATGCGTTTAAGACTCATTGGGTGCATGTACAACTTACCAATTAAAAAAATGAAAAAAAGCCATAAATTTGTTCATGAAATTCAAGAAACTCAGCCAAATTACTAAATTAAAAGAAAAGAAAATAACCCCATATAGCAAGCAGAGCCGGCCCTTCCCTTAGGCGAGTTAGGCAATTGCCTAAGGCCCCCAAGTCCCAAAATTTTAGAAAAGAACCGGGTAAATAATCTGGCACATCCTTTTAACCAAAAAAACAAAAATTTTGGTAAATCCTATTAAACATTGGTTCTAAACAAAATCATTGACCAAAAAACAACCAGATAAACAACAAATCCGGTCTAAGAGATTAATCACAAATAAATCCACTCAAAACCCTAAAAATTTTACCTTTCTCTCTAGTCTCTGCTCCTCCGCCTGGGCGGCAGGTCCAGCTGGACCGCCTCAGCCTCTCTCTGATTCTCTGCTCTCCGCGTCTCTCAAGTCTCAACTGCTCACCTCACCGGATCAGGAATCAGGTATAAAATTATATAAATATTTGGGCCATTTTATTTGTTAAGAACTTAAGATAACTTTGTTTATTTGGGCCCTCCCTGTCCCTGGCTGCTTTTGTTACTTTGTTTATCACTTATTATGGCTGCCTGGACCCTCCCTGGACTGGGCGTTAACTTTGGGCCTTCAAGTTTTTTTTTTTTTTGGTTATAGATAGGATTTGTTTTGTGTTTTTTTTTTTTTTTTTTTTTTTGGGTGGGTCTTATTAATTAGTCTTGTGTCAGTGTTATGGCTGTACTTAAATTTTTGTTATGCTTGTGCTTAATTTTTTTTTTTAATTTATACAAGTTGACATTGCTAAAAACTTGTTATTGTTCAGTGAAATTACAACAATACTTTTTATATAAATCAGGTTCTATTTCTCATTTGCTCTACACTTGAAAGTTATTTTTTATTTTAGTCTTTATAAATATATTGTTTGATTAGAAATGTCTACTAAAAAATATGCAACTGGATATGAAAAACTTAAAAAAAGAAAAAAAAAAAATTAATTGAGTCTCAAAAATGATCAATGGATAAATTTGTTATTAGTAATAAACAAAATATAACACAAAATTTAGATGAAAATATCACAAATGAGCAAGAAATTCACCAAAATAATTTAGAAGAAAATGAAAATAATGATGAAAAATATAATATAAAAATATTAAATAAACATTAATTTAATTAATATATAAGTATAAAAAATGCCCCATTTTTAATTCTCGTCTTAGGCCCCAAAATGTCTAGGGCCACCCCTGTTTCCCTCTCATCCTCTCTCTGCCTCAACCCACGTCACATCGTGCTCCATGGCTGACCACCAAGCTCTCCTTCTAAACCTCCATGGCCGAAGCTTTTTAAGTTTATCACCTCCAATCACGCACCACTGCCAAAACCCAGCCAAAATCAAATCACGACCACCACCACGGCCAAAACCTAGCCAAAATCAAATCGCAACAAAAACCCAGAAGCCCACCAAATCACAAATCAAATCACACCCACCAAAATCAAAGCATAAAACCCACAAAACAACCAAAATCACAAAATAAAAACACTGAAAGTGAACCCACCGTTAAAAAAACATATATTGGTTTTGTTATTATATTTTAGAAGAAGAATCATCTTGTTGAACTAATTTTATATCTAAATTAATCAAACACATATTACAAGCAAGAATGATAGACTGAAAGCAAAGCAAAAAAAATGGTATTTCCTAGAAAAGTGTTTTCAGAAAATAGAAAGGGTAAGCAAAATATAAAATCTATTTACTTCATAATCTCAAATAAATAAATAAATAACTAAAAATCACACACTATAATCCGATGAAGTCTCGTGAGTCACAATTTCACCTAAGAGGATTGTCTGAGTTGAGAGGAAGAGATTTTCATAGTCTTTGGCTCGGCAGCAAAATCTTTGATTTCCTTTCTTGACGTGGCTTTCGCTCGCTCCTCTCTTGTCAGTCTAGGTAATATATAAAGAGAAATAAAAGAAAGAAGAACAAAGTACCGCGTAGAAAAGAAGAAAAGAAAAATTGTGAGAAAAGAAAGACAGACTAAGATTAAGTGCACTGTCATAGGTATTTTTTTTTATATTTTTTACTCTTTTTTTTAACTTTTTAACTCTCCTTTAATATATTTTATTTAATAGTTGAGATTGAAAGTTGTTTTTTCAACTTTTAATCTCAGCCATTAATTACAATTGCATCAGGGTATTACACCTGAATCTGAAAAAGACAAAGAGACCTACACATACACATACACGTACAAATACACATACACATACACAAACATAAGCACGCATAAACACATACATATACACATACACATAAACATACATAAATATAAGCACGCATAAACACATACACATATACATACACATACACATACACATACATAAGCACACATACACACACATACATAAACATACACATACACATACACATACACACATACACATATACATACAAATACACATAAACATACATACACATACACATAAATATACATATACATAAACATAAATACACATACATATAAACACGTATAAACTCACATAAACGTAAACATACACACACATAAACTTAAATATAAACATAAACACACATAAAAGCTCAATTTAGCACACCAAAGTAACTAACGAAATTGTTTGAGGATTAGTGTTAGTTTGTAATTTTTTTCAGTCTATATGAGGGTTTAATTTTTCTCAGTCTGTATGTGTGTTTATGTCTATATATGTTTATGTGTATGTGTATGTGTTTATGTATATGTGTATTTATGTTTGTTTGTTTTTGTTTATGTTTGTTTATGCGTGTTTATGTGTATGTGTGTTTATGTTTATTTGTTTTTGTGTATGTTTGTTTGTGTTTGTGTTTATATATATTTATGTGTATGTGTGTTTATGTTTATATTTGTATTTATAAATATAAACATACATAAACATACACACATACATAAACATGCATAAACATAAATGAACATAAACATAAACACACATGCACATACACATACACATAAACATACACATACACATACACATACACACTCATACACATACATATACATAAACATACACACATACATAAACATAAATACACATGCACATACACATACACATACACACTCATACACATACACATACATAAACACACATACACATACACATACACATACATTTTTAGTTCTCGCCTTAGACCCCAAAATGTCTGGGGCCGCCCCTGATAGCAAGAAAGGTCGAAGGGGATCAAAATGAAAACTTTGCTCTTGCTCCATTCATATCACATACAATCCAAACAAACCATGTTCAATAGCTACAATTTTGTGTTTATTAAACAGACCAAAAAAAAAAAGACACTTTCTCTTCCATAATAAAAAGAAAACAACAATACCCAAAGGCCAAAAGTATCAATTAAAGTGAATTCTCTGTAATCAAGCACTAAAAAAGAAAACCAAAAAAAAAAAAAAAAAATTTGAGAGAAACCCATTGAAGAAAATAGCGAAGTGGGTTACCTGGTAGATGCAGCAAAAGTGTTGAAAGTGTTGTGTTCTATTGTGGGTGTCGCTTTGAGAGAGAGAGAGAGAGAGAGAGAGAGAATAGCTCAGATGGAGGAATAACTAATAAGCGGGTTGACTAAAATAGCATCGTTTTTGCAATTTTCAAATGCCAATTTAACCCCTCAAAATCCTTCTTTATTATTTTTACCGTACCTTCTTTTTGGTACCACTCCTCAATTAACTTTTTTTTTTTTTTTTTTTCCAAATTATATTTGGTAAATCATATATTTTCATACTAGGGCACTCTCTATTTACTTTGAAATTGAGATGGTCTATTTTATAGAGAATTGACTTTAAGTTTGCTTGATAAATTTTTCTACATAGGCATTAGATTTAAAGAAGATAATTGAGAGAAGAAGTTTTCTAGGGTTCTTACTTAAAAGAGAACCTTCAAGCTTCTCTCTCTTTGAATTTCTTGACAAACCTCATCTCTAGAATTGTCTCAGGACATATAAAATTAATTGATAACTTCAATAATTATGACTCATGTGATTATAACTCTATTTAAATAAAAATAAAATAATCTTACACAGTTATCAAAAAAAAAATATTTTACACTTTTTTATATACCTACACTAAAACTTAGGTCTAAAAATATCAACATAACATATTCATTGTGTGTACTTAAATCTTTTTTTCTCTCCTAAAAAAATATTTTCTAAGTAAATTTTATTTTGTCATCACACACACACACACACACACACACACACACACACACATATATATACTAGCCTCTGAGCATGCATTTACATGTGTGCTCAAAGGCTCTTCTAATTTTTATTTATTTATGTAAAGGTTAATAATTTGCATCTATTATAATTTAGAATTTTTTATATTTTTTAAAAAAATAAAAAGGATAAACTTTAAAGATAAACAATAATTGTAATTTCTTTTGAAAGAAAAAAAATCATAAATTTTAGGAATTCTCTTTTTTGAATTCAAAATGAAATTTATTATTTGACATTTATGACCCTATTTCTAAATGAAATTATCCTTATTAATGAGAGTAGTTTTGAACCGCATAAAAGTCCAGTTGAAAGAGGGGAATTATATTATATATAGTATAGATACATATATATAAATATATATATATATATATATATATATATTTATATATATCTAATTTTATGTCATGTGCCAAATCAATTTCTTAATTTTGATGCAAGTATTTTATCACTCATTGCAATAATTGAGAGTTCTGTTATTTTTATATTAAATGTGACATCACTTTCAATAAGAATCTAAAAAAAAACTTTCAATAAGAATTATTTCTTTGTTAAATATAATAATTCTATAACATATTGAAATTTTAGTTTTAAAAAATTTTATTTATTTTAAAGAATATTATCATTTGAAAAGGAGAATAATATTTTTGAATTTAAATTGAGTAAGATAATTCAAGAATAGAATTTTTCAAAAACTATAATTAAAAATATTAAACCTTAATTTATTGCATCACAATAACAAAAATTAAGTTAAAAAGTAAAATATTTTTTTCCTATAATAAAATTCACAAGCATGAAAATTTTGCATTTTCTTCAAAAGAATTTTCTTACAAGGCTTTTTAAAGAGTTAAAAAATAATAATGATAACCATATTTTGCTTAAGTATGAATTATAAAATGCATCTAATGACCATGTTTATTTTTCTTTTACAAATATCCTAATGAGTTCTAATTTACTGTTTATTTTTCATATAATTTAAATTTTTTGAAAAAATTTACAAACATATAAAATTGTAACGACTCAAGAAAAAGCGTTAACCAGATTTGCGCTTATAATTCAAAAGGACGATCTCATTAGGGCTCACTTATTGGGGTGGTGTCTTTGAGCCCACGCAGGTTACTAGGCCGACTTTAATACCATTTGTAATGACCCAAGGTAAAACATTAACCACATCTACTCTTATACCCCAAAAAGATAAATACAGTCACAATTAAGACTATTTGTAGTTGTTAATAAATTTCATATCACTAAAGTATATACCAATGTGGAACTTAAGACACACCCAAATAACATACATCAGCTTAGGGCATCACAAAATAATAATAAATTTTAGAATATAATATTCAACTAAAAACTTCATAAACATAAGTATAAACATAAACATTAACATATAATATGCTATTTTTATTCAAACATAAACAATATATATATATATATATATATATATATATATATATATATATATATATATATATATATATATGTGGGGGCCGTTTTTGTTGTGGAGTGGGAAACTCTTGTACTCCCACTCCACTTTCTTACGTGCATCCCACATCGAAGGAATCTCCTTCCCCCCTCTGCCTTATAACTGATGGTACTCTTTTCTCTTTAGCTCACGCTTATAAGGTAGAGGGGGGAAAGAGATTCTTTCGATGTGGGACGCACGTAAGAAAGTGGAGTGGGAGTACAAGAGTTTCCCACTCCACAACAAAAATGCCCCCCCCCCCCCCCCCCCCACACACACACACATATATATATATATATACACGAAATTTTTTCATGCAAATTAGTCAATTTATTAGACCGTTTACACCTTTCCTCCTTTATTTTATTATATAAATTGATTTAAAACTATATATATGAGGCATTGTTAATTCATAATTTTATACTAAGAATAATAATATTAAGAAGAGCATATAGTTAGCACAAAGCCACTTATAATCTTAGATATTATGATAGATGTAAGTTGGCAACCATATCATGTGTTATTATAGCACTTTCCATCAAAATTAACTAAATTTATCAAATGAAATGAAAATCGTTGGATTCTAAAAAAAAATTGTCAAATTTGTTATTTAGCATGACACCAAGAAATAATAATAATAAAGAGCAATACTGCCATTTAGTTCACAATAGTGTTTTCTCAACCAAAAAAAAAAAAAAAAAAGTTCGTAATAGTGGATATTAACAGTGGACCAATAAAAAGTTAATGAAAAGATACCAAGGCTTTTAGGGTCATCTTCAAAAAGTTAAGCCATAAATGCTTTATTTTTAGTAATGTATATTATTAGTGAAAATTTATTAATGCGTTGAAATTATCTTAAGATATTATTATCTGGGCAAATAACATAGATGGCTAGCGGTTTACAGTTTGCCAACAGCTTATAGTTGGCCAGAAGCTCATCAACTTTCATGCTTTGAGACCAATGCTTTGAGACTAATACTTCGAACAAACATAGTTGCATAATAGTTTACAGTTTGTTTTCTTCTTAGGCAAAGCTTACAATATTTCCGGAAAATATAGATCAATACTTTGGTGTCTTCCTACAACAGTATTCATAAGGCAATAAATGTTAGTTTCGAGAGAGTTTAGGCATAGACAAATATATAGGTTTTTTTTAATCTAAGATAGAATTATACTGGTCTAATCTAATCTAAGTGTATATGTGTGTTAAACTCCTTCTTGGAAACTTAAATCTTGACCCTTGCCCCTCCACCTCCCAAGAACTTGTACTTGTGGAGTAACCATCATGCAAAATGTTACAATTAAAATGTTATTTTTATGTTCAAAACAAATGAGGAAAAAGTATAATCGGCCTAATATGTTTAAATGTTGACATTTGAATTTTTATGTTTTCTTATTCTTATTTTAAATCATGACAAATCTATTTGTGGGCTGAAAATAAAAACACATATACATGGTTATGTTTATGTGTATATTTTTTTATTTATTTGCATTATATTGGAAAATAATAATTCATATTATATACTCATAATCCTTCTATATTTGTAAACTATGTAGAGAAACAACCATTAAGTTGAAATTTATTAGGCTATTTATACCAAAAAAAAAAAAAAATTACATATTAGAAAATAAAAAAACATTTAAGCACACTAACAGTGGTGTGTATGTTGTTTTTGGTTAGATGAGATTCTTAAGATTTGCAGCAAGATCGGGCCCTCTTCTTTTAGCAAAAAAAAAAAAAAGGAAAAGATTGGGCTCTTTTCACACCTCTTGGACTTCCACATGATTTTGGTTAGAAGAGATATTCTTTCAAACCTACAAGTTCTCTCTCTCTCTCTCTCTCTCTCTCTCTCTTTGTTGCTACTACTGCTATTGTGGTGAGACTACCAATCTTAAAAACAACCCCCCCCCCCCCAAAAAAAAAAAAAGGCTTAGCAGCAAAGTGGTACCTAGTTGATGAAGCAAAATGCTTTATTAGAGAGAGAGAGAGAGAGAGAGAGAGAGAGAAGGGAGATAGCTTAACCTCAGATTGAACAAAAAGGATTTGAGGTGCAATTTAAGTTCTTCTGAACTTGGGCCGCTTACTGTCTCTAGTTCTACCTAAGGCCTTGTCTCTGTGGCCCATTTTTAATCTAATTTCTCTTTATTTAGCCAAAAAAATAGAGATAGCGTAATTTCCCATTTCAATTTATCTTTGATATCCTATATTCTTAAACTAGATTTCTCTCTATTTACTTTGAAATGGAGATACTCTATTTTATAGTGAATGTCAAATTTATATATGATGAAATATTATTTACAATCTCATAGAAAATATGATAACTTATTATAAATGATATGAAATCATATTTACTTTCACTAGTGTTTGGTTCAAAGTGGTATTTTAGGATTCTCAGAAGCATCCCTAGGTATAGTTGCAAATATCTCAAAGAAATATTTAAAATTTGGGGAAATTTGAATTCCCTTTTAAAATGGTTGATATGGCTTGGGAATGTTCTATTTTCTTTGAAATGATAATTAATTATACCTTGAATTTAATACCCTTTAACAAACTTTTTTTTTTTTTTTTTGGTAATTAGACAAGGGAGGGGGGAATTTGAAGTCTAGATATTTCCTTTGAAAACATAAAAAAGTGCCAATTGAGTTACAAAATTTAAAAATATAATTTCTTCTAATGTACTTATACTATGTGTTCAATTTTTATTTATTATTATGGTTATATTCACCTTTAAGCATTATTTTAATTACTTTTATTTTTATCCTTTATTTGAAAATTTTTTATTCTATAAAAAATGTAATATTGATTAACAAGGCATGTTTTGATAAATCATAAAAATATGACAAAATTATTTTGATCTTATAACACATATAAGATTAAAAAAAAAAAAAAGTCTAACATAATAACATTAAAATCTATAAGATCAAAATAATTTTATTAATTTTTTAAATCTTAGAAAATTGACAAAATTATTTTGATCTTGTATATGTTAATGTTATTATGTTAGACTACTGTTTTATAAAATTTGACTTATTCATGGTACATATTATTTTTTTACTATTTATTTGTAAAGAGCCATAAAGTGATGAATAATTCTCGTATCCGCCTCACCCGCCCAGCCGCCCTTAATAGATCGATTCTCAACCTGTAGTCAATACGTATAGCACCAATCTTATAATGATCAAATCAAATCATTTATTCACATATATTTCTATGCATGTCTTTTATTTTATTTTTTAATAAGTACATATTTTTATGCATTTCATAATTTTGCATAAGTCTTCATAAACACATTCCCAAATCATCATTAAAAGGCCTCAAGCATGACAGATATATTAAATTGAAATCCTTCATGCAATCAGATTCATTGAGGCACTTCACCAGCTTCCTTGCAAGACTTAAGACATTTTTCCCTATTATCCTCCTCACCACTGTCCTCTCCTGAAAAAATTTTCAGCTCCTTATTCACCCAACCCCTAGATAAATATGGAATCAACATTTAGAATGCATGTAGCAACATATTATGCAAACAATGCATATGTTAACAACCCAAAATTAACTATCTAAACACGAAAAATAGAATTGGAATTCCCACACTCCTGAATGCATGATCCACATACTCATACTGAACATTGGCCAAAAGAGGTATTTATTCATCAAGTGCAAGTGTATCATACAACATTAACAATCTATTGTCGGACATTTGGGTATTATATGAAAAGTTGAACAGTATCATACATATAAGCTATAAATTTGGTCTGCGTTTAACACCCATTGGGTGCATGTACAATTTACCAATAAATAAAAAAGCCATTAAATTTGTTCATGAAACTCTGCCAAATTACTAAATTAAAAGAAAATAAGAGGATCAAAATGAAAACTTTTCTCTTGCTCCATTCATATATCACATACAATCCAAACAACCATGTTCAAAAGTTTCAATTTTTTGTTAAAAAATAGACCCCAAAAAAAAAAAATCACACTTTCTCTTCCACAATTAAAAGAAAATAGTAATACATAAAAGACTAAAAGTAACAATTAAAGTGGGTTCTCTGTAAACAACATAAAGATAAAATAAACAATCAAGTACTAAAAAAAAAAAAAAAAAAAAACCAAAAAATCAAAGGATAGCTGAAACGTAAATGGTAGATATAGATATTATAATAATGAAAATTGAAAGAAACCCATTGAAGAAAATAGCAAAGTGAGGACGTGGTCGATGCGGCAAAAATGTTGAAGGCTTTGAGAGAGAATAGCTCAGATGAGAGAGGAATAAGCGGGTTGACTAAAATAGGCTTAGACCGTCTCTCCTCTGTCTCTTTCTTCAATTCTTCTTTCTGTTTTTCCCTAGCCCGAGAGAAAAACTTAGAGCTTCATTCAAATTTGTCACACAATCAACAACAGTAACCAGATTTCTTCTTTCCTCCATTTTATTTGAGTGCATGTGATGTGGTCATCGTCATCACCTCATCGGAAATTTCCATAGATTTTTTTGAGAGGTAAAAACTGATTTTTTTGTAGGCATTCGGTTCTTCTTCTGCTTGATTTAGATTATGTATGTGTTTGGATTGGGCTGAAACTTGCGTTTGCGTTTCAGCTTTCGCGTTTTGCCTTTTTTTTTTCTTGGTCAGCCACAACATTTGACTAAGTTTTTGTGAACAATGCACCCGTGTACTGTTTACGGGTCCCAACTTTTTCATTAAAAATGGATCCCACAGTATTATTTACACATTTAAAAATTATTTCGCTACAGTGTTTTTAGTTTCAATTTTCAGTTTCAGAAAAAATAAGTTCAATCCAAACGGACCCTATAAAATCTCACAATAATAGCCATCTGGTGTGAACTAAGGAGTCTTAGAAATGGTATTTAAAGAACAGTATCTACGGCGTGTGTATTTAAAAACTTCATAGAAAATATAAAATAAATTTTTGGCGCCACAATAAAATTTACATTACTAAATTACCCAATTTAAGAAAATGTTTTTTTTTTCTTTCTTTTTTCTTTTTGGACACTAGCATTACATGTATATGCAACTAATTATGAATCTATGGTGGCTTTTTGTTAGTTTAATTGATAAAATCTTTAATGGTTAAATAAAGGATCTAGGGTTTAATATCAAAACCGATAAAACTTCATAGAAAATATAAAATAAATTTTTGGCGCCACAATAAAATTTACACTACTAAATTACCCAATTTAAGAAAATGGGTTTTTTTTTTCTTTTTTCTTTTTTCTTTTTGGACACTAGCATTACATGTATATGCAACTAATTATGAATCTATGGTGGCTTTTTGTTAGCTTAATTGATAAAATCTCTAATAGTTAAATAAAGGATCTAGGGTTTAATATCAAAACCAATTGATATTTTGGTCTGATAATAAAAAGATATCATTAAGAGCAAACACGCAAATATGAAAAATTTCTCAAAAACAAATTATGAATCTATGATAATCTGATTATAACTCTATTTAAATATATAAAAAATAATCTCACACTTTTTTTTTTTTTTTATAAATTAGTTTAGAGCCTACTCTAAAACTTAAGTCTAAAAATATCAACATAACACATTGTGTGCAGACTTAAGTTTTTTTTTTTTTTTCCTGAAAAAATTATTTTTTAATTAAAAATTATTTTCTTATTTTCTTTTATGAACAACTGAAGGAATTTTAATTTGTTGTTTATTTGTTATATAATTTTTAAAATTTTGAAAAAATATTACAAATATATAAAACTAGTTTGTACGGCCGGGCCTTGCATATCAATATGCACCTCCTGTGACATTATTTTTATTATTTTGTCAATTTAATAGTCTTTTTTCTGTCATTAACACACCATTTGGTTGGGAGGATGAAAAAGTGAGAGGATAGAAAATAAAGGGAGGATGAAAAAGTGGGAGAATAGAAAAGTTTTTAATTTTTCTCATTTGTGTTTGGTTGAGAGGGTGGAAAAGTAGAGAGATGAAGAACTTTTTGATTTTGTTGAAAATAAAGTTTGTATAAATTTACCATCATATCTCTCTTAAATAAAACAAAAAGTAATACATTATACTTTTTAAAAAAATTGTGCATAGCTGAAAGTGGACATTTCAAAAAATAGTATAAAAAATCATCCAAAAGTGTTTTCCTAAAAAAAAAAAAAAAAAAAATTAAGAAAAAAAAAAAACAACAACAAAAACAAAAAAAAAGAAGCCAACTTTACAAAGGAAAAGTAAAAAAAAAAAAAAACAAACAAACAAACAAAAAAACGTAAAAAAGAGGTGGGGGCAGTTTTGTCCAAATATTTTTTCCACTTTTCACTTCAATTTTCTCTCTATTTTGGAGATATTGTATTTTAAAGGGGGGAGGAGAGAAAACTTGTGGGCCCCATCACTTTTCTCTCTCTCTCCCCTTTTAACCAAACAGTAAAAAATGCCATTTTCTATCCTTTCTGTTTTCACCGCAACCAAACATAACAATTGCAGGCTAAACAGAGAAAATAGTCAAAGATCATATATATTATATACACTAAGCAAAAAAAAATCTTCCATTAACTTATTTTAATCAATATATATATATAAAACCGAAGCCTCTGAAACTTCCACAATTTTCCACATCAGCACAATATTAAAAAAAAAAAAAAAAACAAAAAAAAGTAATAAAAATTTTCTAAAACCCGACTCTGCCTTTCCCACGCTTCACTCTGCTCCTCTCTCAAACCCTAAAACACCAACCTTATTTGTCTCCACTCCATTCATGAATCTTCTCCACTATTTGGATATTGGTCACGTTTCCCTGCCTCCGGTATTCCCCTCCCAGTTGCTTCTCTGCCTTCTGGCTTTCTGAATAAGTCTTGAGTTTAACTGATCTAATATGTTTTTCATCTTTGAAATTTCAGAATATATTAGGAAACCATATGAGAATCTGACAAAAGTGGGAATCCACGTAAGGAAGATGAAGACAAGGCACGGGGTTTCTTCTAAAGTGAATGATAAGGTATCAAGGTTGGGTGTGCATGTGATGGGTTTTGAAATATTTGGCTCTTAGAGCTCTAATTGTTTGTGTTTGTGCATGAGTTCCTCTTATATGGTTTGATCATCATCTATCCACTTTGTTCTCTCTTCGAATTCTCATGTGTGGCTGTCTCTGTGTTGATCTGCACTAGCAAAAACTTTGGCAACTAGGGACAAACAATATTTTGTAAATAGTCCACAGGCCCCTCTTGGATGCTAACTATGGTGTATGTTCCTCTTAGTAGCTGTTGTATCTTCATTATATTGGTTGAAACTTGGCTATATGATGTTTTTAGAATGACTTGACTATTTATATTTTATATGACTTTAAAAGGTTTGCTTCTCAGTTGAATGCAGTTCAGCTGTTTGATAAAATTCCTCTTTCAAAATATGCACAATACACGTCTAATATGAGTGTGTATATTGTGTTTGTTTCTATGCTTTTAAACATGCATCATTGTTTGTAGTGGGAAACCCAGTTGAAATTTTCACCATTTCAATCAATCTTTTTTGTATATAATAAACACACAATATAGTCTAAAGAATTACATAAAAATTATTACTTTTTTGTTTGATAAGTTGTGGTTTTTATTAATGGAAATGATTAATATATGCTCAAGATAATGAGCATGAGCACATCGTAACATTAAAAAATTCTGCTTAAAAAGATTGCTTCTTTCAACTTTATTCTACAATGTTCTGTTGATCAAATTGGTTGCAACCTAATAATCCTAAGTAGGTGACATTATCTGCCCATTTAGTAAGCCATTCTTTTTCACATCTTTGCTAAAACTTCTATTTTGCAGAGTGCTTTGATATGCTTATCTAAGCAACATTTTGTGCTAACCTTATATGAATTTTATAATATGTGTTGGTGTCGTTGGATTTGATTATATTGGTTGAAACTTGGCTATATGATGTTTCCAAAATGACTTTACTATTTAAATTTTATATGTTAATTATCCTTAATTTATTGTTAAGTTGGTGCTAAATGTTATTCAAAATCATATTTTGAGAGGTACTTTTTGGTTTTTTTTTTTTGGCTTATTCCAATCTTCTATTAAATTTGATTGAAATAGTAAGCTTATAATTTAATCTCCATTATGATTTCAAATTTAATTTTTCCTGCTACCAATTTGATAGTTATCGTCATTGAAAGTGTCAAAGTTTATAATTTTAGTACAAATTTTGTAGTTTGTTATTGTGATTATCATGTTTAGTTTTTGCGGAAATATAATAATGATGACTATGAAAGGCTTATTTCGTTTATTATTTTAATTTATGAAAGGATCTAAGAATATATTCTGCTCTCAAAATGGTTTTTTACCCCAATTGTTTTAGGGGCTCTATATACTTGAGAGACTCTTTGAAATTTGAAGTTTCTAAGTATGCTCTTAGTTTTCGATATAATTTTTTGGTGTCTATGTCAAATTTATGTTTCATCCCTCCTCTCTGTCTCTTTTTGTGTCATTGCGTTATTATTTTTTTTAATAATGACTTCTTTGTGGTCAGTCAAAAAAAGTGGGAATGTAATTTTTGGTAGTGTAATTGGGATTCGGCCATCTTTAAATAGTTGTTGGGTATGATTTTTTTTAAAAAAGATTCTATTGATCACTGACGGAATGCAACACCTACTCTTCTAAGTTTATGAAAATTATTCTGAAGGAAAAATGTCAACAAAACTTATTTCCTTCAGTAGGTTAATTACTTACTTTCAACAAAAATAATTGTCAACAACTTGCTTTAAATTATCCCGTGCATCGCACGGGTTAGCGGCTAGTTAATATTAATAAGCCAACCTTGACATTAGCTCAAAAATGCAATTCTCAAATATTCAACCTAAAACAAATAAAAATGCCAGGTACAGAGCCTTAACGGAAAGGATCTCTCTGTTAATCTACACTGCCTCTCCTCTTTATACTAACGGTTATTTATCTTTTTATTCTTTTGAGTTAATTTCCAACTTAGATGGAGGGTAACATCACAAAAATTATGTGGTTCACCACCCATGTTAGAGTCAACATAATAAACATATACAACATACATCATTGTATACAATAGTACAAATTACTAAAAAGAATTTAAAAAGAAATAAAGAATGCAAAAATACCATGAAAATAAAGCTTCATCTCTACCAAGAACATATCTTATATTAAAAACCGTAAAAGTAATAGGCTAATAGCTGCTACCCAGACTACCACATCAGATATTTTCATGCCAAACTCCTTCAGTACACTTATGCTATCTGCTTGCCATCCACACCTTCGTCACGTTTGGACAGTAATATAGTGCATGAATTATAGGCTTCAATTTTTTATTGCATATCTCTCATGGCCCATGGGGTGTTAGCCAAAACATTCCACAAACTTATATAGAGCTGGGCTTGTGTAAATTGTAATCGACGGTAACTTCTAGTATACTAAAAGGCATGCAATTTAATTTTGTAGTTATAATTTATTTATGTATATAATAATAGGTGAAACTGAGAGAAACTCAAATTAGAATTTTAAATTAGAGTTCCAATTTTATGCCATGTGTCCTAAGTTATTAACTCACTTGGATGAATATTTATGATTTGGTCCCACATTTGATTCTTTATATATATATATATATATATATATATATATATATATATATATATATATATATATATATACAAGATAGAATTTCTACTCTAGCTTAATCTAAGTATATATTTATGTGAAGCTCTTTCCTAGAGACTTAAAACCCCGGCCCTTGCCCCCCACCCCCCACACCCCACAAACATATATACTTGTGGAGTGACCACCGCACTAAGGGTGCACGGTGGTCTCACATTTGATTCTAAAATTAATAAATAAAACTCATTAATAATAAATAATTTATGATACATGACACAAAATTAAAACTCTAATTTGAAATTTTAATTTGAGTTTCTCTCAGTTTTACCTATTATTATATATATAGATATATAGACTAGTATGTAACCCCATGCATATGCATGGGTACAATTAAAAACAATCACAATAACACAGTTTAAATCCTACATTTTTATAGAAAATGTTGAAATCATACATGGTATTAGCTTACACCATTTTTAAACCATAGATTTTTAAAATAGGTAATGGTTTCTCATTATATATACTTACACACACACACACACAAATATATAATTTAATTGAATTTAGACTCTCCAGTTTTTGCACTCAATAATTCATTTGCCATAAAAATTAAAAAAAATAGATGGACACGTGGCACAAAATTGGACTTCCAATTGAAATTCAATTTAGAATCTATTTGGACTTGGACTTTACGATTTTTGCATTCAATAATTCATTTGGCACAAAAAAATAAAAAATAGAAAGGACACATGGTGCACAATTGGACTCCAATTAAAATTCTAATTTGACTTTCTCTGAACTTTGCCTATTAATATATATAGAGATATATAGACTAGTCGCTAACTCATGCGATGCACAAGATTCATTGAAAAAAAAATGCAATAGTGCAGTTATCTATTGGACAATGAATCCATTTGAATATGATGTTTGCTTTAAAATCACTTAACAATACTTCAACAATCTTACATTATAAGTATATCAAATATGACCATAATCATTAATTTGCATATTTTAGAAAGTAGATAAGTAGTGTGTTCCTGCCACTATCTCAGCAAGGCTAACCCATAAAACAAAGGGTTGGATTGATGCAAGTCTTATTATAATCTCAAAGGTTAGAGAGGTTTTTGACTAAATAGTTACAACATGCATAATCTTCAGTCAAAGATAATTCAATAAAATTTTAATTAGATAAACCCCTAAACCCTTTAATTTACAAAAGTAATGCAAGTTGAAAAGTAAAAATTAGATACAAAGCATAAGTTTGAGGAGTACATACAGTTATGACCTTTTTGCATATACAATTTGCACATGGCTTGCAAAAGATTGGCCTTATAAAGTTTGTGTTGGGCTCATAATATTACGTATATCCTATAACAAAATGCAATTTACTTGTATATTATCTATCATTGTTTTCCATATGGTGCACATAATATGTTTGTTAAGTACTTTCAAGAAAGATAGGTATGAAGCCAATCAAAACAGTCAATACTAGTTCGTGCTATGGTTTCTCAAGACTAGTTGTTTTTAGATAGGCTAGTGTATTTGAATATGGGTTCATTCATTGTATTCGGGTTATCATTGTGTTGGGCTTACTTTTGTACTTGAGGTTTTGTCATGGATTGACAAAGAGGGAGATTGTTAAGGTCGTGTGTTTTAGTATTGTCAACCATGCTAAACTATGTGTCTTTTATTGAGTTTTGATGTATCTTAAAGTTGTAATTGAAGACCAAGTTGAAGACACATACTCAAGAATACCACATTTTCAACATGTACCTTGATAGCAACTTAATACCTCTTGATAGGAGCTGAAACTTATTGTCTCCTCGATAGCAACTCGATAGGTCAAGATTTTATTCTCAATAGAAGCTCGATAGATCGAGCTTCATGGATCAACAAAAATCAGCAACTCGAAAAACCCAAAACTTATTCGTTTGAAGCCCAAATCGAGATTCGTTTGAACCAATATTTAAACGATATCATAAGCCATCTATTAGTAGGTTTTTTAGAGAGAGAAACACTTCATTTATGTGGCTAGGGTTTGTAATCAAGTTTTCTCTATTTCACCAAACTAAAGAGTTCTTGCTGCGTTTCTTGTACGCCTTTGGGTTCTGTAACCAAGCAAATTCTCTAACACCAACATTGAAGATCTTATTGGTGTTTCTATGTGAAGCTATTGCAAATCAACTACAACAACCAAAGGGTTGCTATGGAGTTAGTCACATACTAAGATCCGTGCAAAGGGTTAGTCTCAAATTGGAGATTTGTGCATTAAGAGAAAGAAGGCTACTACAAGATCAAGTCCAATTAGGTATCGGAGCGAAGGTTCAACTGTAAGTTGGTATTTTGAGATAGGGCAGGATAGTTGGTGAGATTCCTTATACTTGTAACCGCTTGATCGTTGATTAGGAGATTTTTGGGAGTGGTGACCTTAAAATCACCTGATGGGGTTTTTGCCTTGTGAGGTTTTTCCCATTTGTCAACAAATTATCGTGTCAAATTTATTTTATGTTTCATTTAGTATTTTTGGTGATTTTTCCACGTTTTGCATGCAATTGAACCTAATTAATCAACTTGGGTAATTGAATTAACTAACTTAGGTCAAGCTATCTTAACCCAATAAGTGGTATCAGAGTGTCAGAGCGGGTACACTTTGAATATGTTTTAATCTTTGCTGTGTGATCCATTGACCATTGTTGTCATGGAAACTCTTGATTGTTTTGATTTGCATAATCTTGTGTTGAATGATGATGATGATATTCAAGATGCCTACTGTAAGCTTTATAAATTTTGTATGAAATCTCTTAAAAGTTTTACAAAATTAAAAGATAAATTAAAAAAGGTCAAACTTGAAAAACATGAATTGATTGCAAATTTGGATGACGCTAATAATTTGAATGAGGATTTAAAAAATCAATTTTTATCTCAAGTGGACAAAATTAAGAGTTTGGAAGGACAACTAGTTGAATCTAAAACTAAAGTTGAAAAATTAACTACTGCCAAACTTATTGTTGAGCCTAACTGAAAAGAAAAATATTTTTATATTCCCCCATTTAAAAGGAATAATAAAGAGTTGATGGCTAATATTGCTAGGATAGACAAAGGTATAAAATCTAATTTTAACACTGAAATTTCTAAACTTATGTCTAAAACTCCTCCTAGGTTAAAAGAAAAATTTGAATTTGTCCCCATTTGTCATCATTGTCATATTGTCGGTCATATTAGGCCAAATTGTCCTAAGTTAAGGTCTTTGTCAACCTCCACAGTTAGACCTCCTTCTAGGAAGCCTAGTAGTTCTAAAACTACTCATGTTTGTCACCATTGTGGTGTTCTTGGACACACTCACCCTAATTGTTTCAAGTTGTATCCTTATAAGCAAGTGTCAAAGGACTCTTCTCAAAGTTATATACCTTTTCTTGGTGAGTTATTAAAAGCTTTGAGATTTTTAACTCAATTTCAGGGGAATTCTAACTCCTCTATGTCCTATGGTAGTCATACTAGGACACATGTCTTTCCATCTTCATGACCAAAAACTCGTGCTGTGTGGGTGATGAAGAATCTTAAGACTTAATCGTCTTTTTGTTTGTCCTCTACTTTAATTCTTTTTATCTAAAGTAGGACTTTCATACTTGATTTCTTATCTGTTTTTGGAATCATGCTTTCATGCATTGCATTGTTTTGCATTTTTTTTTGCCTTTTTTTTTTATATATATATTTCTTTTATTGCTTTCAAGAAAAGAAAAATTAAAAAAAAATTGAAAAATACAAAAACAATGTGTGTTTTGTGCATATTGGTACTTGTGTACCTTAGATGGCATTTGAAACTAAGTTCTTAACTTTGTCTCACTTATAGCTTAGATGAGTATCTTCATGCTTGGTAAGGTGTAGTATTTGTACAGCAAAATCAGGATGTTCAAGCTGACATAATTGGGTATTTTCTTTTCTCTCTTATATGCCCATGCATGATATGCTTAAAAGAAAAATATGCAAAGAACATGAAAAGAAAAAAAAATCAAAATGCTTTCAAATATGGTTGCAATCGTGTTTCTAGGAGATGTGGGAGTTATATGAAGTACCTCGAAGGTGATGGTCCCCATCAAATACTTATGATTGTGTGTGGCTGTAATTGATTGTCTTATACCATTACTCTTCATATAATGATTCACTTATGCTCTCTTGCAAAAGTTTCACACACACGCATACTCTTTGCTACTCTTGATACTATTGTACAAGTACAATGTGATTTGGCCATTTAAAGTTACTTTTGTACTAGTGTGATTTTTTTTTTTAAGAAAAAATTTGTGTTTTTTGCTTTGAAAAGTCTGTTGGAGTTTTAAGTTTTTCATTTTTATTCCTTTTGTGTCCATAGCATCTAGTTTTCATGTTTTTTTCTTGTAGGTCTATGTTTCTTTGCTCTCATTGTTCCCTTTATGTCAGTTTTATGTCTGTCTCCAGTCAAGTTTTTTTGGCTTTCTATGCCTTTTGACAATCGTGTCAAAAAGGGGGAGATTTTTGAGATTTAAATGTCATTTCTCAGGGGTAGTAATAGATTTAGGGGAGAACTTCATGATAAAGGAAAGAAAATCTTTGATGTAACTAACTTAGGGGGAGTGTTAGTTTGATACAATTTGATATTGATATATTTTGTGTTGTGTATCTTTTGGTTTTGTAATCATTTACTTACATCATGTGTTGTTTCTATATATGATGATGATGTATGTATTTCACTCTTTATCTCACATGTGTTGTTTCTTTTCTCACTTTATACACATGTTTCTTGTTTATTTGACTTGTCATTGTTTTCGACATGGTACCTTGATGCGTCTTTTTTAGTGCCTTTCAGGAAAGACAAGTTAAAGCTAAGTCAAGATTTCGAGTCTTCTTGCAGCAACTTCCAAGGTTTAGATCTTTTAGACTTGGCTTATTTTATAGTCTTGAGTAGAATGTATTCTAGAACATCCAATGTACTCTTATGGTTTTGTCACGGATTGCCAAAAGGGGAGATTGTTAGGTTCATATTTTTATGTAATTGGCATATCTTATGACAAAATGCAATTTACTTGTTTATTATTTGTAATTGTTTTCCATATGGTTCGCATAACATATTTGTTGCTTTCAGGAAAGACAGGTATGAAGTCAATCAAAACAGTCAATCCTAGTTCGTGCTATATTTCTTAGGACTAGTTATTTTTAAATAGGCTAGTGTATTTGAATATGGGTTCATTCATTGTATTTGGGTTATTATTGTATTGGGCTTACTTTTGTACTTGAGGTTTTGTCATGGATTGACAAAGGGGGAGATTGCTAGGGTCATATATTTTGGTATTGTCAACCATACCAAATTATGTGTCTTTTATTGAGTTTTGATGTGTCTTAAAGTTGAAATTGAAGACCAAGTTAAAGACCAAGCTATAGTGGTTAGTAAAGTCCATATTAACAAAGGATATACCAATGTGGGACTCAAGACATGTCCAAACAATATCAAATCAACCTGGGACGTCACAAAAATAATAATCGATTTTTAGAATATAATATTCTACTAAAAACTTCATAGACATAAGCATAAACATAAACATGTGTATTAACATAATATGTTATTTTTATTCAAATATGAATAAAAAATTAAACAAAAAAAAAATGTCTTATGTCAACTACTCAATTTATTAGTTCGCAAAAAACTTTTTCTGCTTTTTTGTTGTTGAGAGAAACACCTTTTCCTTCTTTGTTTGAATATATAAATTGATTTAATAATATACATGTGAGAGATAGTTAATTCATATGTTTATATTTAAAAAATAATAATATTGAGAAGAGTACGTAGTTGGCATAAAGCCACTTATAATGTTAGATATGATGATAGATGAAAGTTGGCAACCATATTATGTGTTATTATAGCTCTTTCCATAAAAATTAAATAAAAATGTCAAATGAAATGAAAAACATTGGATTCTAAAGAAATTAGTCAAATATGTTATTGAGAATGACACTAAAAAAATAAAATAAATAGCAATACTATCATTTTGTTTGCAATAGTAGATACTAACAGTGGACCAATAAAAATATAATAAAAAGATACCATGACCTTTAAGGTCATCGACAAAGAGCTAAGTCATAATTTCTTTATTAGTAACATAGTGTATCAAAGAAAACTTTATTAATATAACCACTTTAACGTTGTCAATAAATTTATCTACGATACAGTAATCCTTGCATGTAACAACATTACACAACAATTTGTCTCTTTCTCAAGTAAAACTTACAATATTAATAAATTACTTCGTTAATACTTTGGTGTCTTCATGCCGTTGTAGTCATAAGGCAAGAAGTGGTAATTTGGAGAGAGTTGAAACATAGACAAAAATATAGTTAAAAATTGATTTAATACTTTGGTGTCTTCATGCCATTGTAGTCATAAGGCAAGAAGAGGTAATTTGGAGAGAGTTGAGGCATAGACAAAAATATAGTTAAAAATTGATTTGTATGTTAAAAATAGAGGAAGAAGTATAATCCATAAAATAAGTTTATATGTTGACATTTGTATTTTCATGTATTTTTATTCTTATTTTAAATAATGACAAATCTATTTTTTGGTACAAAAAAAAAACACATATTCATGTTTATTTTTATATTTATATTTATGTTTATATAGTTTTATTCTCATTATATTTGGAAAATAATAATTCTTATTATATATTCAAAATCCTTCTATATTTCTGAATTATGAATAAAAACAACCAGTAAGTTGAAGTTTATTAGGCTATTTATATTCAGAGAAAGATTAAATAGAAAATAAAATAATTAAAAACAAAGTTTGGGCTCTATTCACTCCTGTCGGACCTCCATTTGATTTTGGTCAAAAGAGATTTTCTTTTAAATCTGCAAGTTATCTCCTCCACCCACACCCCCCCCCCCCCCCCCCCCCCCCCTTCCCTTTTTGGTGAGACTATTAATCTTAAAAACAAACCCCAAAAATAGGCTCAAGAGAAAAGTGGCACCTGGTAAATGAAGCAGAATGGTTAGAGAGAGAGAGAGAGAGAGAGAGCTCAGATGGAAGAATAAGGGCTCGGGTTACAATTTAACTAATTCTAATCTGGGCCACTCATTCTCTAGTTCTGCCCAAGGTCTAGTCCCTATAGGCTTATTTTTAATTTAATTTCTCTTTATTTAGCCCCTCCAAAAAATAATGGAGATAGTCTTTAATTCCATTATTCAAAACCTTTTTTTTTTTTTTTACATTTCAATTTATGTTTGGTACATCCTATATTCACATAATAGGGTTCTTTATTTACTTTGAATTGGGGATAGTCTATTCTATAGTGAATGTCAAATTTATATATTATCAAACATTTTGTTCTATTTGGTCTAATTATGAAACATTTCAGTCTAATTTATATATTTACTCTCTCTCTCTCTCTCTCTCTCTCTCTCTCTCTCTCTTAATTTTTGGCTTGATATATTTATTTGAGTTAATACTTGATTATTTTTTAAGTAAGAATTTGAATTTATATCAAAACACAATCTTGGTTATGCTAATTAAAGATCGACATTAGGTCTATTTCAGTCCACTTCATCTATGTGGTCCAATTCAGTCTACTTCAGTCCAATTCATTCTATTTCAGTCCACTTCAGTCCAATTAGGTTCATTCGGTCAATTCAATCCAATTCGGTCTATTCAGTCCAGTTTGGTCCATTTGGTTCACTTAGGTATTTTTCGATCTACTTTGTTCAATTTAGTCATGTTTGGACCGTTTTAGTCCATTCCGTCAAATAAGGTCCATTTGGTCTACTTCAGTCCATTGGGTCTACTTTGATCCAATTTGGTCTATTTCAAATCACTTTAGTCCAATTTAGTGTACCTACTTAAGAATGGGAAAATACAAGTTTAGATTGATAGTACTATCAATTATTTGAGTAATATATCAATTGTAATTGTATCATAAGCTTTGATTATCATAATTATTTCTTTTAAGAGAATGTGAATTTGAATAATAACTTTGAAACTTAAAATTTTTAATTGTACCAAAAAAGAAAACTAGGAAAATATAATGCATAATAAAAATAATTTGAAGAATATGGAGCATTTCAATATAAGTTTTAGAGAATAAATTATACATATTCAGTATAAGTTTTTATGAGTTTTAATTATCATATATAATAATCTCTTTTAAGAGAATGAAGAATTTGATTAATTTATTTAAATAAAAATTATACACACGCACGCACACGCGTGCGCACAGACACACACATTTATTTATTTATTTTGCTTGAAGATATAATCAACTTTAATTGAAAATATAATCAACCTCATGCAATTTATTTAAAAGTAATGACATTAAAACAAATGAGTAACAACCTTAAAGATTAGATTTGTATATAAATAGCCTTCATGTTAGAAAGACATTCACTTAAATTTAGCTAGACCAAAGTGGATTGAAATGTTACGTTAATCTAGTTCAAGAAAAGTGAAGTAACAATAAATGCTATGTTTAAAATTTAAGATATTATGATTTAGAGATCTATATATTTCTTTAATACATTTTGATGCAAGATGCGGAAGCATCAAGAAGTAGAACATGTCTACTTCTAGAAAGCAAGAAATAAAACACGTTTCTTTCTGAAAATAACCTCGAATTCATGAGGGTTCCTTGAATCTACAAGGAGAAAGGGTTTGGAATCTACCATACAATAAGAAGACAAAAGTCTGAATTTTATTGATTGAATAATTGTTTCCAAAAAAACGTGTACAGACTTAAGGGCCCTTTTAAGGGATCTGTAAAACTTGACAGACAAGAAAATATATTCTAAAATAACTTCTAATTAATACCTAACCATAACGGGAATCAAATTTGATCTAAAAAGTACTAAATGCACCTAAAAGCAAGGAAATAAATCACCTAAACTTAAAATAACGTTTTTTACATAAAAAGTACAAAAAATAATAAATTACAATAATTAAATAGTAAATCGTGTCCTACATCACATTTGGATTTAGAATAGGTGCCTACAAACCAAAAATGTCTTTTCTCTATATGTAAGTATACAAAAATGGACTGAATTGAATTAAAGTGGACACAAATGGATCGAATTGGACCAAATGGAACGAAGTGGACTGAGTAGGACCGAATGGGAACAAGGTGGACCGAATAGGACAAAATGGACCATATAGGACTGAAAAAGATAGAGTGGTCTAATGTGGACCGTATAGGACTAAAGTAGACCGAATAAGACCGAATAAGAATGAATGGACAGATTAGGACCAAAGTGGACATAATAGACTGAATAGGACTAAGTTGGACTGAATAGGATAAAAGTGGATTGAATAGAACCAATGTTAGCTGAATAGGACCAAAGTGGATAGAATGGACTGAATAGGACCATCAAGTGGGCCAAATATAACAAAATTCAATAGAATGGACCGAATAGGACCAAATGGGACTGAATGGTTTGAATAGGACTGAAGTGGACAAAAGTGGACAGAATGGACCGAAAAAGACCAATATAGACCAAATGAACTAAATAGGACCAAAATGGACCGAAGGGAACCAAAGTGGACTGAAGAGGACAGAATGGACCAAATAGGACAGAATAAAACCAACGTGGACTGAACAGGACTTTTGAATATTTATCAATTTTATTTCATTTTTATTGCTCATATTTCTAATTTCTAATGTCTTTTTTCTTTTGTATTTTTTAACTCAAAACTAAAGAGTTTAACCCAAATATAATAAAATTTCATACTTTTCAACTCAACAATTAATGAAAAAAAAAATGAAAATTTCAGCTAAACTTGAAAAGTCAGCCTATCAAAAAGAATCAGTTTAAGGCCCAATTAGTCCAAAATGGACCCAAGGGGACTGACATTGATCGTGTAGATTGAATTGGACTGAAGTAGATCTAACTAGACTAAATAAAAATTGTTTAATTTTTAGGGAGAACAATTATCTTAAAAAAAATTTGGAGAACAAATTATACTTTATTGTAAAATTAAAAAATAATTATTTGTTCCCACACGTCGCGTGGGTCTGTAACTAGTAATACATTATCTCTAAGAAATATGTAGTTAAATGATTAAAATTACTATTTTCTAATAGCTTAAGTTTTGGGGAGAATCGTTAATTTAATATAGTATCAGAGTAGGAGGTTTTGAATTCAATCATTGTCTCCTTCAGTCTACCTCTAATTTAAAATCTTACATGTTAAGTCTTACCTATATATTAAAAAAGAATTTGAATTTAATTAAATTTATCATTTATCAATAACTTAAACTTTTGAAATAATCAATAATTTAACATTAATACTTGACTTGAAGTACATTGCATTATCAACAAGTTCATTAATAATTGTTTAACACTGACTCAAATACTTGGTGGAAAGAGTTATGCACCAAAGGTAAGCTAGCACTTCTCTTATCCACTCAAAACTTTAATTTCCGAGATAGATAGAGAGAAAATCTAAATGAGCCCACAACCAAATAACCCCTAACCAATTACAAACATCCAACTCAGCCTTCTTACTCCATCCGCCTTATCCACCCTCTTCTTCTTCCCTCCACCACCAATCTCTCCTAAATCCTAATCCTTCAAAGAATCTAAAAACCTTCTCTCAACACCCTTTGCTTCACTCTTCATCATCAACTCCTTCCCATTTCCCAATCAACAAACACTTCCATAGAGACATAACCAAAACAAACATGTCTCTCACCATCCCCACAAATCTCTCAAAACCCATTTTGAAGCCAAAGTTGAGCTCTTCACCCATCCCGAAATCAAGGCCTACGATTGTATGCAGCTCCCAAAACAGCAACCAAGACGAGCAAAACACAACTTCACCATTGAAGGCCTTCTCAGCTGCACTAGCTCTCTCTTCCATTCTTGTCTCAGCCCCAGTACTCCCAGCCAATGCTGACATCGCGGGTCTAACCCCATGCAAAGAGTCCAAGCAATTCGCCAAACGTGAAAAGCAACAAATCAAAAAGCTTGAGTCCTCATTGAAGCTTTACGCACCCGACAGTGCACCAGCTCTGGCTATCAAAGCCACAGTAGAAAAGACAAAGCGTAGGTTCGACAATTATGGAAAACAGGGTTTGCTTTGTGGGTCTGATGGGCTTCCTCATTTGATTGTGAGCGGTGACCAGAGGCACTGGGGTGAGTTCATCACTCCTGGGATTCTGTTCCTGTACATTGCTGGGTGGATTGGGTGGGTGGGTCGGAGCTACCTGATTGCTATAAGGGATGAGAAGAAGCCAACCCAGAAGGAGATCATCATTGATGTGCCATTGGCTTCGAGTTTGCTTTTCAGGGGTTTCATTTGGCCTGTGGCTGCTTACAGAGAGTTGGTGAATGGTGATCTTGTTGTCAAGGATGTCTAAATTCATCGTTTCAGGTTTGCTTTTTATTGAAGCGTCAGCCAATTTAGTTTTTACTTGAATGTTTCACATGAGTGCTGAAATTCAATAGCTAGATTCTAAAACAACAATAACTAATCATGACTGTAATCATATATAATATAATAAGTGAAAGTATAATTACTTTTTAATTGTAATATAATTTTATGTCAAAATGTTCATGTGCCCATTTTATATAGGATGATCACCTTATTCATCTAAGAAAGACAACCTCATCATCACTATTATTGAATATTTCCATTGGTAAACACAGGTTGCAACATACAACCTAATAGGATAGTTATGCCCAAAATTTCAACCACCATTCAAATCTAAAAACATTCTTATAGTTTTTCTTTCTTTCTTTTTCGGGTTAAAAAAATCATATGTTTCTAGTAGTTGTGGTGATGCAAAAATTAATCTCAATAGGTCTACTAATGCAGTAATGCCACTGTTTCAAAATCATGCATCTCTTTATATTCTACTCTTGGACTAAATTTGGTGGATAATGCTAGATAATTGATAATTTTGCTAGTTAATCCTACTAATGAAGTGGAAATTTGAGATGGGGATTCAAAAGAAAAATTATATATATAGAATTCATGAAAATTTTCTTGTTCATTTAACAAAATTATCCTGGATTATAATTCTCATGGACATCTCAATTCTCACGAATTGCAAGAATTTTAAGTAGAAAATTTCTAATGTTAATTTTAGAAAATAAATTGCTTATCAATTAACATTTATATTTATGAATATAGATATTTAATAATACGGTATGTATTCAAATTTTATGTATACCAAATAATAAAAATTATCAAATTTTGGGAATCCTAATTTATAATTTCTACTTTTTGTGAATTTAAAGTAAATTATAATTGTCAGAATTTGAAATTTTTAGCAACCAAACACTGAATAGGTCTTCAATCCACTTAGCAAAATAATATAAAATAATATACCAAACAATAAAAATATCAAATTTGTTACTATTGCTGCTGCAGAATAAAGACTTTCTATTTGGTTATTTTTCTCCAACAGTAGCATGGGATGAAGAGACGCAGTAGAGGGAGGTGGAGTGCTTGTCTTGGGAATTTGTTTGAAGGAGAGGAGTGGTGGAATATTTCTTGTATTTAACTTGTAAAATGTTACTTCATTTTATGAGATATTGCTTGTGCTGGACATTTTAAACTAATCTTCTTTACATTTTTATCCAGTGTAATCAACACCAATGCCAAATATCCCACTGAACCAGCCCGAACGGCCTAAGTGTTCATTGTTCAATTTCTTCACACGCCTTCTGTTTTGTATGTGTTGATTGGTTGAGACGATAGAAAAATAAGAAAATTAAAAATTAAAAAAAAAATTATGAAGGATATAAAAATAGGAAAAAATGAAAGATTTTTGTTTATTATACACACCTTATTACACAATTTTACTTACACTTTTGAAATACACTGATATTATGACTCGAAGTCACAATTTTCAATTGGATTGGGAAATCTAAGATCATGTGGCTCGTCTCGTCAAGAGCCACTCAGCTAGTGATTGTCAAAATTTTGTTCACACCTCATCCATAATGTCTTTGTAATGGGGCGAGTGCCTCCATAATTCTTGTTGCGATGCTCCTACGCAAGTGCTAATGAAGTCGTCCCTCAATTGGTGAATTCAGTACTCATAGAAACTTCTGGTTTGCGGTTCCCTACAAATGACACCAATTATAAGTGGGTAAAACTAAAAAAAAAGTAATGATTTTGTCTAGCACATATGTCCGAAGTACTAGGATTCACACATGAACAAAATGCAAAATAGGGAAAACCTACTTATTAGGTTGGAGACGAACCAATGGGGCTAGTTGGAGGCTTTCCAAAGAGAAAGTTAGTGATGAGTTTAATAAAATAACTTTAAGAAAAAGAAAAAATTTTAGTTTATATTGTATTAGTAATGTAAAATTTACATTGTAAACTAAACAAATGTTTACTGTTGTACAAATTTGTTTAGTCTACAATATAATATTTGTATTACTAGTATAATGTAAACCTATAATTATCCTTAAGAAATATGACAAAGTAGTAGTGAGATAATAGAGTGCACACCTTTCTCTAACTTAGTATGCTCTTCTAGAAATTTTTGAGTGGGAGGCTAAAATGGGAGGCTAGTATTATAAGATTTTTTTATAAAAAAATTATAATAATCTTTTTTCAACTTTTGTTAGTGATTTTAACAGTGATAAGCTGTAGTGAGGTGAATATAATTTATTTTTGAAAATAAGAGAGGCTTGTGTACAATTCGAAACAACGTAGAGGTGAGTGTAATTTTAATAAACTTCAGGGAAAGTTAGTACAATTTTTCCTTTCCTTTGTTTTCTTTGGTCTATGCCTTGTTGCATTTGTTCTAAATAACACTTCAAAGTTTCCGATCCTTGTAAACTTTTAAAAGGGTGCAAGTCTAAATTTCCGTGCTTAAGGGGCCGTTTGGTAACGTTATTTAAAAAATTTTGTTTGTATTTTTTGAAAATACGTTTGGGTGAAAAAGTGTGTGAAAATGCGTGTAATGTTATTTAAAAACTGAAAACATGTGTCTAAATATATGTACCAAACGGGCCCTAAGCTTTTCTCAGAGAATTTACCTTTTTCTAGATTTTTTTAAATTAAAAAAAAAAGGCCTTTTTTCTCAAGAAAATTAAGAAACGAAATAAAATAAGAGAGAGATATAGACCTTTATAGCTCAACTGACACTTTTTGGTATTTCTAATCGAAATTTCTCGATTCAAATGTCCCCACTCCTAACTATTAAATTATAAATAAAAATTAAAATAATTATTGTTATTATTAAATAAATGAAAAAAATGAGAGAGAGAGAGAGAGAGGACCAACCAATCTCTTTGATTAAAAATATCTCTCAATCAAGCCATTTTCTACAGAGGAAATTGAAGGATAATTCATATGTATTTAATTAGTGTGGCAGGTTAATCAGGAGCTTTTGATTGAGATTAATAAAAAAAAAGTAATCTTTAAGAGAGAGAGAGATGAATTACAAGTCCACAACTAATAAATATGTCATGGTAAAATGGAAAACCCTGAAATAATTAAAAGTAGAAACCACCCATTTATACTCCCTTGCTATTAATACCCAAGGCATCACTTAGAATACATGGAAAATTTTCTTGTAATAATCTGATCACAAGTCCGCACTATATAATTACCAAACATATATAAGCTTGAATTATATTTACAATATACATATATAAGTTAATCATAAACACCCATTTCAAACCAAAGCGGGCGAATGGCCTCCGCCACTGCTCCTGTCACTGCCACAGCCACAGCCACCGCCACCGCCACTGCCGCCACCACAATTACCCCTACCAATACATTATGTATTTCTTGAGACGGTTTTATGGATGTCTCTAATACATTTGGTGGGTCTCACATACTTGTAGGATTCATATGTCATGAGAGGGACGTTCCATAAGACCATCTCATAGATACTTTTTTTCTTTACTATTGCTGATGTATAATAATTATATCAAATTTAAATCCAACTCAGGGAGACAAAAATTAATCTAGAGATAGGAGGCATGACCAGTAGAAATTAAACTAGCATAACCACATTGACTCTCCCAAATTGGCCTGATCCACTACCGTATCCATGTCAAAAATGGGCTTGACTTGTGAGCCCATGAGCCTTGAAGATGGCGAGCCACTACTACTTGGGCTACCTGGCCCGACCCCATGGTTGGGCATTGATGCAGTTTGTCTCACCCGCAAGTGCACCACTTCAGCCTGAGCCAGAGCCAGTTGGGTCTGGAGCACATCAATTTGTTGCTGTAGAGATGAAATGGCACCAACACACCCATACACAGGGTCACGAACCCTTGCATTTGCTTCATAAACCATGCTACTAACTGCATCACCTCGCTGGTCCACTGGCAATTCCTGTTAATTAAGTTTCACAATTAAAATTTCCTCATAGCCATGGATCCAATAGAATCAATGTGTAACCCAAGCCCAAGCCCAAAAGATTTTCAGAGCTAGATATATATATATGTCATGACCATATCATCTTGGTTTCTTAAAAAGCTTGTTTTAGTCTTTTATGTATGCCCATGTATCATTCATGTATAAAGCTTAATTCTAACTAGTCTAAAGTTTCTTTGCTTGCTTCTTTTTGAAGACCAGTTACATGATACCCAACTTCTAGAATTTGGTTTAATTCTTTTTCATTCACCATGTGGAATATATATTTAAGACTTTATTTTAATTTTTTTTTAAACAATATTCTTTTAGGTAGTTTTTTTTTTTTTTTGATTATGTAAGAGGTAGATATTATATGGAAATCACAGGGGGCCCAGATCTAAAAAAGGCGTGCCCGATTGACATTTAGTTCTGGTGTTTTTCAATAAAATAACAAGACTATATAAGAAACAACTTCACGTGATTTGAAAACATCAATTATATTATATGTATACTATTTGTATAAAGATAATGTAAAAGACAAAAGATAACAATTTATTTATTTATTTTTTTGAACGGGATAACAATTTATTTTGTTCATAAAAAATATGTTTCGGCAATTAGTGATCCCAATTCCGAAGACATATTTCCTCAAAGTCGCTGAACTGCCCTTGCCCTTGATGCCTCGTCCAGCAAACCGTCAAGCTTGGTCCACGTTGGACAAAAAAGTGAGAGAGACACAGAGAGCATCACTCTTTTCTAATTTCTTGTCTTGAGGGAAATTTTGTAGAAAAAATAAAATATAATTGACAACTCTTAAATAGTTTTACTCACTAACTAAATTAAAATACAATCGTAAAATCAACCCATACAGCCAAAAAAAAACACAAAAAACACAAAAATTACTAACTAAAACTAAAAAGCTCACTGAATTAGTAAATCCCAATTTGAGAGAGAGAGAGAGAGAGAGAGAGAGAGTTTTAATCAAGATTTGGCAACTCTTAAATAGTTTTACTCACTAACTAAAATTAAAATACAATCATAAAATCAACCCATACACCACAAAAAAAAAAAAAAAAAAAAAAAAAAAAAACACAAAAAACACAAAAAACACAAAAATTACTAACCAAAACTAAAAGACTCACTGAATTAGTAAACCCCAATTTGTGTGTGTGAGAGAGAGAGAGTTTTTATCAAGATTTGGCAACTCTTAAATAGTTTTACTCACTAACTAAAATTAAAATACAATCATAAAATCAACCCATACACCAAAAAAAAAAAAAAAAACACAAAAATTACTAACTAAAACTAAAAGACTCACTGAATTAGTAAACCCCAATTTGTGTGTGTGTGTGAGAGAGAGAGAGAGAGAGAGAGAGAGTTTATCAAGATTTGGTACAATATCAAGTTTTTTTATTTTTTTGAACAAACTATGATGAGTTAGTGAGATTCTCTAAAAACACAACACAGACTGGATTCTTTCTTTCACGCAATTTGGTTGCAAACTAGTACGACAGACTTCATATTTAAAGACCTAGTATCACTGTCACAGTTGATCACTTGGAGTACTAAACACATAATTGGTAGACATTACATATCTTTTACTCAATATTATCATATATAACCGCATTAATTTGCCATAAAATTGTAATAAACTTTGCCATACCTAATTCATAAACCCCAACAAAAGATATGGAGTTATGTACACTTGAAGAATTAGTAAAAAATAGTAGGGTTGGTAAGATGTCTACTTTTCTTGTAGGGAAGACTTTTTCTTGGGTTATGCACTATTTAGGAGTATGTAGGAATGACTTCAAATGTGAACTAGTTGGGATATTTAGCCATCAATATAATAAAATTACTGTATACAAACAAAATTTACAACAATTTCAATCTATTTACCAAGAAATACTATCTTATTAAAATGAAAAAGTTGCAGACTTAGTGGGTCCACATGTGAGGTGCAAATTATGAAATTTTCATTATGAAAATAATAAGATTTTCATGGAATAATTTATTTGGACTTCAACCATTTTTTTTTTCTTTTTTTAAGTTTAGTCTTTGTAGAAAATTTTCAGTCTTTGATTAAGAAGTTGCTTCAAAAAAAAAAAAAAAAAAAAAAAACCTTATAGTCTTCTTCCAAGAGAGAGTTTATAGTATGAAAAGCTAGCTAGAAACCTGTAACATTTTGTTGACATTGCTGGCACCAAACACCTTGTGCACATTAGCAAATTTCTGGGGATCATCTGCAGGAAAATAAGGAGCAAAAACACAGTCTTGAGCACACCTTCTCCTAAGAAGCTTGCATGCTGCACAGGGTGAAGGTGCACCTTGTTTCCTGCCACTCTCTTTCATGCTGTATTGTAGTAGAGTATCACTTGTCCCTTAATTCCAAGGCAAACCAAAAACACCCCCAAGTCTCAACTGTTAAGGACACAACTTACAATTGTAAGGTACTTTGGCTGAAAGAAAAAGACAAAATTAAGGCTATCTAGTATTACAAAGATAAAAAGAATCTAAGAGGAATTGATGGAAGAAGAAGAAGAAGAAAAAGTAAGAGAGAGATAGAGAGAGAGATGAGCGATTGAGAAAAAGAGAGGGGGGGCGTGAAGGGACGAGGTGGTGGGCAATATATAAGCCAAAGATGAGGCAGAGGGTAATACATCTGAGATGGGTCCCAGCATGGAAACCCCTTTAGATTTTGATCCGACCAAAAACACCCTGTAAATTGACATGACACCTTTGGCGCCAATTTTATATAACTTTCTTTTGTGGTGCATATTTTATTATTTTGTGAAAAAAATAATACTAATTTTTTTTTTTGGTAGAAATAATAATACCAAAATATTTCTATAGTTTGACCAAAAAGGAATTATCACATATAAGTAGGGAACTAAAATTGAAATTGCAAAGACTCTAATGGGTCAATACTCAATAGTAAAAATCTATAAAGTAATAGCAAATTCCGTAACTGCTTGTACTAAAAAGTTAAGTGTGATTTTGTGTAAAATGTAACATATATATGGGTGCATGGTATTGAAAATATATAAGATCGATTGGTGAATTGGAAACAAAACTAGTTTTTAGCGTTTTGGTCTAACCTACATAGAAGTAGTGATCGGATTAATGCGGTTATAATTAATTTATGCTTATGATTTTGAAAACTGGAATAGTCAAAGAATAAAAAAATGATTCGATTTCTAATTGAACCAACAGTTTTTACAGTTGAACCATCGGTTCTTACAATTTTTATCAAATCAGCTAAAGATATGGTTCTCGATTGAAACGGTTGGTCCAATCCAATTTTTAAAACCATGGTTATGCTAGATCACGATGAATGACATAGTGATATAGATATTCCGCTAGAGTATAGTCTCTAGAGAGAGAGAGAGAGAGAGAGAGAGAGAGAGAGAGAGAGAGAGAGAGAGAGAGAGAGAGAGAGAGAGAGAGAGAGAGAGAGAGAGAGAGAGAGAGAGAGAGAGAGAGAGAGAGATCCCTATTTGCCCACCATTAGACTCCCAAATTAAATGAATCCTAGCGAAAACCCTGGGAAAATTGGGTCAAATGGAGCATAACCTATAATAGTAATATTGGTCAAACATAAAATCAACGCAGATGAACCATTTGATCTTCCCAATACTCTCATTTCAACTTTAACTCCATCTCCTTCTATGCTTTCTTCTAGTTGTTGTTTAGAGAGGAAGTCCTTAGGGTAAACAATAATTATTATTCATCACTCACTAGTTAACATGCTACTCAATCGACAATCTCCCTTGTAGCCTTGTGATTTGCATTGATCTTAAACTCAACCAAGCAATTGGGTGACCTTTTTTGATGCAAAGATAAGTGTTATCATTGCAGTTGGGTTTGTTTGGGTGTGTGGCATTGAATGTAGGGAATATATATGAAATTCCTAGATTTGTGAGAAGCAAAAATTTAAAAAAAAAAAAAAAAAAAAAAAAAAATCTTCAAAGAAAAACAATCATACAAGACAATATTTATGTGATTCGGCAATTTATCTACGTCCATGAAGTTGTAGCGATTTTACTATTCACATGGAAAAAAAATACAAGAAGTGGTAGTACAGTTTTCTCTCTCAAAACAAAATACCAAACCCTAATCTCCAAACAATAGGTTTTTTATTTTACACACAGGATTTACAATGGGCTAAAAATTGACCAAATTTTTTTCCCAAAGGCTTGTCCATGAGCGCTTAGGATCATAATCCCATTAAAAACAATGGACTAAGCCTTAGAAAAAATTCCATAAAAAACTGTAACACTTTCGTATTAAGTTGGGTTATAATCCGGATCAAACAAAACTAGACTTCATAAAACCCAACATTAAAGTCATTAAAGCAACTACTACAATGATGGACTTGTTAATGGAGACTTGATCTTGGATTTGTTGTTACGGATTCAATGTAAGTTCCTCCGTGATTGTTATCTTATTGATTCTTTTGGTGCGGTTACATGTGCTAATTAGGACTCATTTTGACCTAGTTAACCCGAACCAGCTCTTGGTTTTGTCGATTGAATCATTGATTTTCAATTTGTGGCTGGTGTTTTGATATATTTTTTGGTTTTTACGTTAATCAAATTGATAAATAGGCAAGTTTACGATTACAACGATTGAACTAGTCACTCTAATTTTATTTTTAAAACATTGTATTGGTGTGATACTTTTGTCTGAAGAACTTTTACATGAGTCGTGGAGTCAAAATTTCGATTTAAGAGGAAGCTATAATTAGTTTATCATATATTCAAATTTTAAATTTAGGGTAGAAAATTCAAATTGCAATTTTTTTTTTCCTGAATATACAAATGTATGATACTTTTATGGTAGTTTATCAACTTTTTAATGAATTTGATTGATCATTGCCCATTTGAAGATGAAACAATTCATAATTAATATAAATGATATGCATTGAAATATTATGTATTCTGGGTATTTGAAATTTATCATATTAATCATACAAAAATATAATAAGGATTGAACGATGACAAACTATCGGCAATCAACTACAGTGCTTCAATTAATTTAGAAACCTTTTTCTTTTCTTTTTTTCCCACATAATATTAATAATTTGTTTTGTACATCCGAATTACTTGGACAAGACAGGCAATGGGGGGTCATTCCTTTTATAGCAATCTGGTTTCGTTCCTTTTTATGAATTCATGAGGAAGCAAATAGCCGAATATAGTGTAACTATTGAACAAGACTTCTTACCATTTATAGTGTAACTATTGTAGAATAAAATGAGCATTTTTTATATATTGTGCAATTTGGTCACCTCCACGCAATAATTGAAGAGCAGTTCACCCTGAAGTGACTAAAAATGTCAGACCAAGTTATTCATTCCTCAACCGCCAAATAGGTGGTGCATATAAACATAGATAAAGGCAGCAAGTGTTACTAGTACATTGAAAAATTGAATACCCCCACATCACTTGAAGCTAGGGGATTTTCGCTGCATCTCCAAGCAATTTTTATTTTACATCACTAAGATGTGTTACATATCTTTTACATGGGAGTGGGTTCACACTCTCATATGAGAGAGATGTGATATACCTAATGATATCAAACACTTTTTCCGATCAAAACTCTTAGCTCTGCCTCCATGTAGGCACTAAATTACAGAAAATTTTCAAAAGAAATCAAAGTCATAAAGATATGAAAATTTATACTAAAAAATAATAATTTATCTCGGTAACTCATGGTCTACGATCAAGGTAATAAAAACTAAAAGTTGATTTAACTCTATATTTTGTACAAATGTGAAACTAATAAACAATGTAGTTCACTGTGATATATGAGAAAATTTTATTCATATATATATATATATATATATATATGAATAACAATTTCTCTCAAGCTAAAAGGCAAGAAAAATTACAATTTGATTTAACTCTATATTTTGTACAAATATGAAACAAATAAAAAAAAAATGTAGCTTACTAGGTAGCAATTGACCACCATCCTACATAAAATAAAAGTAACACCATTATTATAACTTTTTCGTTCACAATTTTTTTTTAATTTTTTTTTTATGATAGTTTTAAAAATATCTGACTATCAATCAATAACTTTTTCATTCACAATTTTTTATTTATTTATGATAATTTTAAAAATATCTGACTATCAATCAAATATTAGGTTTATACATCTATAACCTCAATAATAGGACATGAGCAAGCAAGATCCACTTCTCCAAATTTGCCTCTACCATGTCCACCCACCCACCCGACCAATATTAGCCCATCAAGATTCAATCAGTTTCGACAATGATTAGTGGTCAACAATGGGTTGGTTGTTTTGAAACTCGCCCTTTTACGGGTCAAGTGTCAAACTAATGTGGTCAGGTTAAGTGCCAACTAGTATTAGCCCATCAAGATTCAATTAGTTTCGACAATGTTTGGTGGTCAACAATGGGTTGGTTGTTTCGAAACTCGCCCTTTTATGGGTCAAGCATCGACTTTCCAACTTAGGAATCAGACTCGATTTGACCTATTTGACCCAACCACCCTTACCTTATTTTCTAGTGACATCACCACCTAAATCTAACAAAGATCTTGAAATTTTCGCCTAGATTATATTTTTGTCTCTTCTTATTACCACCAGCCCCAAACTGTGTCAGTGTTGTTTGATTCCCAATTATCATCATCTTTAGCTGATTCTGACCGAATCCACCCACCACCCTTTGATATCTAAATGGTTAAGCTGCCTCTTTTGCTTAATCATAAATGGGCTTTGCCCTAACCACCCCCCCCCCCCTAGACCAAATGTGGTCGGATCAAGTGCTGAGTTGAGCCTAAATATGACTTGACTCGACTTGTGGACAATTTTCCATGTAGTATGAAGTATGTCAAATGTCCATCATCACAGCTCTCTCTCTCTCTCTCTCTCTCTCTCAAATAGATGTCTCACCTAATGGAAAGGGAGGGAAAATGGAGGCTTATTGCTAGATTTGAGGTTGTCACCACTAGATTCGACAACAACTCTTGGAATGTTTCTTTTCAAAAATAAATTGGCCACTTTTGCTAGAGGTAAACAACCATGATGCACAAAGACTTGTAATTACAATAATTTACAATTATTATAATTTTTCAAAAAATAATGTTATTTCTTAAAAAAAAAAAAGGATTTAGTTTTTTATTTTTATTTTTTTTTTAGATTATAATTTAAAAAAAGAGATATGATATGATTTAACCTATATCATTTATTCATAATTTTATTTTATTATTATTATTTTTTTTTATCATTATGTTAAGACACTAATCAATTTTCAGTGTAAGCAGGATTTTAACTCCATATTTTTTATTCAATAACAACAACCTTAACTCACCATAGATTTTAATGTGTTAAACTTCTTAAAGCGGAGGGTCTTAAATTTAATTTTCCCATTTTCTTTTTATATTTGGTTTTTGTGTATAAAATATTCAGAAAGCACGTGTGTCTGCAAATCTTGATTGATATATGTGATAATAAGTAGTTGGAATTTGATTGAAACAGTCGGCACTGCCGCAACCGCTTGTTTTTTTTTTTTTTTTTTTTTTGTGTGAGATAAAAAAGGTCGGATGGATTCAATGAACCTATGCATGTGGTTCATACAAATTTGGACTATTCAATTGAGAACTGGGAAGAATCTTCCATAAAATACATGTTTATAAACGTTTTATCATAGATTGAGGGAAATGTTCACAATAGACTGAATAGAGTATAACATGTGGCAACCAGATGTTGTTGGATATACATACAATAAGAGCTCAATAATCATTTTAATTTCTTCTCTTTCTCTCTCTTAAATTTTCATATCAAGTTTGATATTTTCTAGTAGACATTTACCATTAAAAATATATTTAAATATAAAAGAAACACTATCTACAATATAAAACATGACAAGAATAAAATAATTTATTTTTATATGAATATTGTAACTTTCATTAAGAAGAAGAGAAATACACGGCATCTTGAGCTAAAGTAGCTTCAAGCATACGAGGATTTTCCTCTATTCAAGTTACATAGTTATCAATACCCTAGGCATGTTGAGACAAGATATGTGTTGCTTTGCTTCTCTGTCGTTTTATGTGGCAAACTTGTACTGTTCTGATAATAATTTTTAAGTATACAACAATAGAATCTAATTTATCAAAAATATTATTTCAACTTCAATTAATAATGGAATCACCTAATAGCCTCAACCTACTATGCAAAGATGGATTAAACACATCAGTCGATGAATTAATACTAACTAAATCAAGATTGATTTCACGTGGAGAGTAAATATCATGGTTCAAATATAAAATTTAACAAAAATATGAAAATTTTAATAGTTATTTAAAAAAAAAAAAAAGTTTGCTTTACCTTGAACAAGGTAATACATTGTTAAGGAAAGTTGAAATCTAATTTTTAAATATTGATTTTGGAGGGGAGAGAAAGAGAGATTGGTTGGTGTGTGACAATGTGGGAGATTAAATGGCTATGTTAAAAGTCGCAAAAATTATGTCCAATTTGTTAAGAGAAATTAAATGTTAATGACAAATTTTGTATATGTAGATAGTGGAGGAGTGGATGGTGTATTTCGAATAAAAAACATGAGGCACCATAATCGATAATGATGATTTGGCATACTTAAGTTACACACACATATAAATATATATATATATATATATATATATATATATATATATATATATATTTGAAACAATTTAGGATTTTGGGTTGAGTTTCTATAGGTCCAATATTTTGGGAGCGTTCTTGGAGGTAGGGGTAAGATATCACAACCCACTCATTCCCCTTGAAACTAATTTTTATCCTAAAATTTTGGGGTCTTTTTGTAACAAGGGGCCTTAGGCCTAGGCCACTTGGCCCAGAGGATAGAGCCGAGCTTGAAGTAATTGTTTGTATCCTCACTTTATTTTATTTTTGAAAAAAATTGAAAATTATACCAGTTAATAATATTTCAAAGATTGTAGTAAAATTCTTGTGAAAACAAAATCATTTTAAATTTCGAATTGTAATACTAGGAAAATCGTTTTCACAATAATTTTATTGCTTGCATTTATAAAGGTATAATGATATTTGTATATAAGTAATGTTTATAGGTGTACACTTTTTAAAAAAATTTACTAAATTGTTAAGTTGTAATTCACGTTACTTGCTTTTATATGATTCCATAATTGATATTACTTTTATTGTATTTGAATTAACATGTCATCTGAACAATTATAAAAAAGTCATGTCATTATATTTATTATTTATTAAGTATTTGTTGGGCTCTTATTTTTACTTGCAAAAAGTATTGTATCATTCACGTAAGAAATTGATTTGAATCTCCTCGCCCCCACTTATAATAAGCTAAAAAATACCTATCTCTACCTTTTCCAGAAAATACGATCTTTTTTTTTTATTAATTTTTTTTCCAAAAATAGTTCTGAAATCAAGCCAATAGGTAAGGTAAGTAGTTTCATGACAACCATGTTAACTCTCTCATCGCACCGAATCTCTTTCCACAACAAATGGGTCATATAAGTCTAAAGTTCTTCCTTCTTGGAACTATAGGGTTTTGGATGTCACGACTCACGAGGTCAATGGGAACATGAACAGCAGCGAGAATGGACTTAATCGACCAAGATCTATGATCAATTTTAACAAAGGTCTATTATATATCAGGGAGGAGCCTAGATACGTAATATTGGCATTCTAAATTCTAACGACCTAAAGCCTTACCTAATTTTTTTATTATAAAAAATCTATATTTCTCCCCCTTTTTTTTTTGTTTTTTTTTTTTTGTTGGAAGGGGTGTGGGGGAGAGATGGTATTAAATGCATCAGTGAGATATTATGACCATTACATAAAATAAAAAATAATGGGAACTGCGCGCGGGGAGGGATGGTATTAGATATGTCAATGAGATAATATGACCGTATGTATTATTGTTACATAAAATAAAAAAAATCATGAATAGAAATTAGTGGGAACCCCACTTGAGGCAGGTGGGGGGGGGGGGGGGGGGGGGGAGTCACTCACTTCCTCCCAAATGCTCTTCTTGCGTATTGTACTAGAAAATTATTAATAAATACTTAGGGTCTGTTTAAGATCTATTTATTTTGCTGAAACTGAAAACTTTTTACTGAAAGTACTGTAGATAAAAGTAAAAGTTAGCTGAAATAGTACAATGAAACCCATGAATAATACCAAAAGTGCAGTAAGACCCATGAATAGTAACAAAAATAAGCTGAATATTAAAATAAGTTGACAAGAATAATCTTTTCCAAATGGACACTTAGTCTAAACGTCTATGTTAGAAGCACCAATAGTTTGTGGAGGGGAAAGGAGGGTATTTAAACCTTGAACGTCTCTATTGAAAGTACCAATAGTTGATTTACAAAACTCCTGGCGGAAAACAATATTCTTAAGAGATATTATGAGTTAGGAGATACAAATTTATTGTTGGTTTATGTACTAAAATAATCATAATCTTATTTGTATCAAAAGTTTTGTAACTTAATGACATTACTTGGTCTTTTTTATAAGAAGAAACAATGTTCAAATCCTCCTCACCACTTATTTTTAGTTTATGATTAACTTAGCACTTAGGTTTACTTATATATTTATATATATATATATATATATATATATATATATATATATATATATATATATATATATATATATATAGGGAGTCCGTTATGAATACAGGTCATCAAGCTGAATCAAATTGATTATGCATCGCTCTCTAGCTTTATACAATCTAGAGTCTTGTAATTCAACAAACACTTCCTAGTATTTTGGAAAGAGGCGTTTATAGTTTAAATCATTTTCTCCCAACTAATAAACTATTAAGATAAAAAAAGAAAAAGAAGAAGAAGATGGTGATGGTGATGGTGATGGAGATGGCAGTAATAATAATAATAATAATAATAATAATAATAATAATAATAATAATAATTAGTTTTATGATAACGGTGGAAACAGGTAGATCTCAGGTCAACCTAACCACCATCAGATTTGACAAGGCAAAAAAATGCCCAACCAACATTCTATTTCTAAATCTTACATACAAGATTCTAAGGCCAATTTTTAAAGCATATAATGATATATAGTCATATTCCTGTTCTTATTTTCGTTGTCACCCGCCATGATCAGAAAAAGTATCGAAATTCTGAGGCTATCTATTGCACAACACAGTCAACTCTTAACTTGGACTAGTTGCCTGGCCTAGTTGGACTCATTGCAATTGGAACAGGCTTTTAGTTAACCTAAATCTGTTGGCAGTTTTGGTAAAGTCTATTCGAACCCATATAAATTAATCAGATAATATTGGTAAGATTCAAACCCTTGCAAGTCTTTAAGAGATGGAATGGAAGGTAAAGATCATTTTCAAGTTCCTTTCAATAAAACTGATTACATCTTTTAATCAATTAGATTTGGATGATCTGGATCTTTTTTTTCTTTTGGGGTTTTTGTATTTTTGGACTAAACAAATTTAAGAAAATTAAGCAACAATTGGTAAATTAATTAAAGCAAGAACATCCTTCTTTTCCTTGAATTTGCAAGACAAATGTCATGCATGTAGACCACAAAAAGAGAACGAAGAAAATTGAAAATTTGGATGGTCCCAGAGACAAACTAACTCATAATTATGAGGTTCTCAATGGCAAGATCTTTGAGTTTATGGATCCAATAATTATATTTTTGGTCAACTCTGGGGTCTACTGGCAGTTGGTCAATGATTATGTTCCATGAACACTGATTAGAATTCCACTATACATGTTAAAGAAACACGACCTCATCATGATAGTAGTTCATTGTGCAACAACTCTTTTTTTTTTTTTTTTTTTTTTTTTTTTTTTTTGTGCGGCTGAAATGTGCAAGAACTTCATCATTTGCAAATAAATATAATAGTACATCTACGTTACATATAGTTATATTCATTTTCTTCTTCAAATTACCTTGGATCTTGGATTGTAACTTTAGTAGTAAAATAAATATATAATAGTATCTACGTTACATATAGTTAATTCAACCTATTAATATTATAACATTATTGCTAGCTACTTGATTTTGGGATTTTTCTTTTCAAAAATTTCATTCTTTCAAAACTTTTTTAACAGTCAAATTAATGATTCTTCCACCCTTTTATATATGGGATTGTAGATAATTAAGGTGTTATACTCAAGTCCCAAGAATTACGTGAGTTGCTTACTAATTAATGAGAAAAACAAGTATTTTTATGTATTACATTATTTTTCTAGCACTTTAAAAGCAAAATTTGTTGCTTTGATCCCTTTTTGAGCCTAAGCTAAAAATTTTGACTTGTTCCATTGTTTCATTAAACACCAAAAGATGGGTTGTTTAGGATTCCCTTTCTCTTTGCTTGTTTTTGGTTCGACTGTTGTTGTAGAAGTAATAATAGTATTGTAGGTAGGTGAAATAGAAAAAGAAAACATAGCTAGAATTCCCAAAAGCAAAGAGGTTGATCGGGCTAGTGTTTGTCAGTTGGTGGTTTGTAAAACAAGAACAACCCCCTTTTTTTAGGTCAGACCAACTAGTGAGATACTCCGATGAACAAGTTAGCGAAAAAAATCATGAAAAAAAAAAAAAAAACTCAATTAAATGACATGGTTGGGAGAAAATGAGTGCATTCCTCTCTCTCTGGTTTGGGGGTTAATGTATAGTCTTGCTCAGACTGAGCTCCCTAGACTTGTTCTTGATCAGCCTACCCATCATGGACTTGTGCGATTTTTTACCTCTAAGGTTTTATGAAAATTGTCCTCTTTATATTTCTCTTATACAATACCAATCCAAGCCAAAAAGTTCTCAACAAACTTATAGAATCTACAATTTCTGCCACTAGGAATTTGGCCTATCATGCATTATGGGACACCATACCCGGATTACTTTCTTCATAAAGGGAGCCATGGCTTTGAGTCTCCTACTACTCAATCATGATACCCGTACATTTTTATACATAAATTTACAAATAGATCTGAATTGTAAATATTTTATAGATGATATAATTATATATTAATCTTTAATTATTTTAGTATAGTACAAGCATGTAGGATAAGAAAAGATGTCGTAACCAAATAATTGATTTTTATTTTTTAATATTCGTTCAATGAAAAATTATCAAGTGGTGTAATGTTTTAAAAAGTTACGTTTGAGCATAATGAACCCAATACTATATATATGCACCGAGGCGAATTAAGTCAAAATTTTAGTTTAGGAGACAAAAATGAAGTAAAATATTAAAAAGATAAAAATTTTCTAATTATATAATTTGAAAAATCACTTGTGTAAATATGATTTTGATATTTTATTTTCAATATAAAATTCATAACATTTTTTTTACAAGTGGATTCCCGAAGTCAATAAAAGCAGTTCTTAGGGGGAGGACAATTTCATAAATATTACAATAAAACTTTATATGTATATTTTAAGTTTTAGAAGTTCACTAATTGAAAAAGGCTAATCGTGTTCCTAAAGTATCTTAGTATTTATTGGTGGTGGACCCAAGTCCTAAAATAAATTTTCTTCTCTTTTTATTTTTTCTTTAAAAAAAAAAAATTAGATAAGTGTAATAGGATCAAATGGAGAAAGTATTTCCACACTCCACAGTTCCACTTTTGAAAAACATGCTGAAAAATGAAAAGGAAATACGTAGTTTTAGCAAGAGTGGTGGGTTCTTAAAACTAATAGTGAGCACATGACGTGTATGTGTACATCTCCTATATCTCAATCATAATTAAAGTCAAACTTATTTAAGATGGTTGTTAGGAACTTAGGATACTAATGGTTACAAAGACTTTAGATTTCAAATATTAATTGTCAAGCTATGTAGTGATGGATAAAGGAACCTACTTGAAGAATATACCAAAACATGTATAACTATTTGTTACACTTTGATTGACACTCAATTACAAAACAGTAAAATTTAATATTTTAATTTTAGACCTCAGTGCTGAATACCTGTTTTAAGGATTTTTTTAATTTAATTTAATTTATTTTTGTTTTAGAAAAAGGTAAATGATTTTAAGTTGATTATAAATATAATGTGAGGATATTTTGAAATATTTGAAAAGTGGGCGTCAAAAGAGTTACTCCAAGTATAGATGTAGCATAACTAGAATGTTAAAAGTTATAATCTAGTCATAAGTTATAATTAATCACGTGAATACTATGGATTCAAATTCTATCAGCAAATAAATGAATAATTAAATGAATAAGAGCACATGATATTAAAAAATTTTGAATTTATAAAAATAAATCATCCATAAAGTGATTTGCGTGTCTTAGTGCAAGAGAGCATGGTGAATAGTTTTAATTCTAAATTCCATTATTGTGGCCTTTAATTAGAAGAACCTAATGGAATTTCATTTGGCAGGTGATAGTTAGGTGAAGAAAATCATTCTTATCCATGTCGATTTAATAAACTACCCGCCGTTTAAAGACAACTAATTAGGTGCTTCCAGTCAAAATTTTGGAAATATAGCAGAGGCCATGTTTTTTATTTTTCTCGAAATTGTACTGTGAAAGCATAGATAGCCATTGGATAGTCAACCAGCAAAGGACACACTTTCGACCGTTGGGACGAAAAGGGGAACTCTTTCGGTTGGTAGAGGAAATGGAATACAAGAATTTCAAGTTTTTGGAAAACATAAAATGGCATGAAATTCAAAGCAAAGGGGGTCCCAATTCAGAAGAAATTTTATCTACTTTTTTGTTCCTAGAACACCTTCCACTAGATTAAATACTTCATTAATTAGTTTTTCCGTGGAAAATGATTCACTACCCATTAGTTTTCCAGAAAGGAGGGAAAATATATTACTCTCCATTATCATAGATTTGGGTATGCCTTGAGCCCACCTTACACTAATATTTTTTTATAATAAAAAAATAGTGAAGTCGCATTTTGCATTTTCTTTTTAAGGGATGGAGAGTGTTTGGAGAAAAAGACAATTTTAGGGTGCCAAAAGTCTTCGTATAAAGAAATAGGTAATGATTTTTGTTTCATAAGTGGTGGCTAAACCTGTTCTCATGGCCTATGGTCACGTGGTATAGCGACATTCTTATCAAATATTTGGTTTTCAACGACCATAACCTTTTTTTTGCCAACATTTTGATTTTTTCACCATTCTAATATGGTAAACTATGAGTGGTTACCTATTACATATTTCAAGGCTATGATGTTAGATATTCTCTTTAGAATAGTCAAATCTAGGAGGGAAGATATTTTTTTCCTCTGCCTACATGTGTTTCCACACTCTCACTTATAACTGAGTCAACTCGTAGTATCTTTTGTCTTTTTGATGGGCAACTCGTGGTATCTAACTCGTAGATACCACGAGTTGGTATCTAACTCATAGTATCTATGACTTAGATACCAACTCGTGGTATCTAATCTCGCATGTGAGGGGTACATGTACACATGCATCTATCCACTTTGGATAGAAGTTCAAAATTCTTGTATTTTCCTATCTTTTGTACTAGTCCCTATTGGAATGGAAAAAGGGAAGTTTGGCTTTCAAAATCGGTACTCTTGTACCTTTATTCTTTTAAAATCAGTTAATGTATGTTCTTAGGGCATACATTAATCATTCATTTTATGAAACATTCTAAGGAAAATTGAAAAAACTATCAAAAAAATTAATCACTTTAATTTTTTCATTTTTCTATAAAAATTTTCCTAACTAAGTTTACTAATGTGTGTCTTTAGGGCATACGTATTGTATGTCCTTTTTCCATAAAAATGACTATATATAAATATAGTCCTTTTGACATATTGCCAAGAGAATTAGACACATTTGGACCTCGGTTTAACTCGTTCAATGTTGGTATGGTTCTTAATTAGGGTTTAATCATAATTTGATACTAGTATTGATCCTCCGTCTGATCATGACAAATAGATTTTGTTACTTTCAATTCAAAAGATCTCGGGCGTTGAATTGATAATTAAATATTTTAAAAAAATAAAATTCAGGTGTCATAGAATGTACAGATTAATTTTGAAGAATATCATTAATCTCAAAATGGAGGTGAGGACTAAGGCATAGCACTTTTTCATCTTTTTTTGACTGAAGCACTTTTTCATCTTTACTACGTGATATTTGTGGAAGATTGTTACCTTTGGTATGTTTGTAATCAAGACTTAAGTTTCAGTAGGTTGCATTTGTCAGCCCGATGTCCTTGTCATCGAGCTAGATGTCATCGACTATCCGAGTACGAGTAGACGAGTCGGAGGTCGGAGCAGAGCAGATGTTACTTTGCTAGAGCAATTCAACCAATACACCATTAAAGGTTTTGGATTCTAATTGAAATTGAAATTGAGAGACAAATACGTGAAGTTTTATACAAAGATTATTGTGGTTGCATCTATAAGCCTATCTTAAGGACGATGATAATTAAAGAGCAATCCACTATAAGAAGTCAAGTGATTACAAGGTATAAAAAGTGATTAATATCAAATAAGACACTCAACACTTTCTTTTTGATAGAGAAAATCTTGGACAAGTTGGAAAAAATGAAGGAAAAAGCATGGAATTTTTTCTACACACAGTTTGTTAGAAAAGAAATGTGAGGGGATAGAAAAAGGGTTTGGGAAAGTTATAGAGGTTCACTCAATACTTTCGCTCACTTTCGCTCACTTTCCAATACCTTCGTGTAAGTAATGGAAACAAAAAAGTAAAAGTTAATGGATGCTCTAAGGCATTGATTTAAAAAATATATTTAAAAATTTTTTATGTGAAAAGAAAAATAAACAATTAATTTTTTTTATGACTTTTTATATTTCCGATGAAAAGTGGTGTCAAATTTTTCTTTAAAAAGTTTATTAAAACACACCAATTAACATAATCCAAAAAATAAAATAGAAGGAAAATAGTTTGGTGAGATAGGATTTACAATTTTTGCCTCTTGTTATTCAAACTTCCCTTGTTATTCAAACTTCTGACAATTTTTGACCCATACAGCCATACTTCTCCAATTTTCAATATCACTATTCTTATCTCCAATTTGAAAAAATAAAACAATTTTCTACGTTATTAATACGTATAACGCGTTATGCGTGATTTAAAACATATTTTTTTTAATTAATAATAAACTGATACAAGTAATTATGCTAAGAAGAATTAAATATTTAAAAGGCGATAAATAAGTTGATATTTTAAACTAAAACAAACCAATCCTAAGTTAATAAAGGGTTTGTCACTAGCTTCTCCGTTCAGTACAATATAGGAATGATATAAAAGAAAGAAATAGAAGAGAATAAGAGATACCACTTTTATATTATATGTGTTTGGTATGAGGAATGAAAAAAAAATAAAAAATAAAAAAAGGATAATTGATGTCAATTTCTTTTTGTTTGGTTAAGAACAAAAATGAGAGAAACAAATTATACTTTCACACACCTTATTTCTTTAAAAAAAAAAAAAAAAAAAATCAGAGACCTTATCTCTTTAAACAAAAAAAAGCTAAAGAAAATAAAGGATTAGATTAATTCACATTGGTGCAATTATCCCCTCTCTACTTATAAAATTTTTTTACCACTTTCATTGTTTATTTTTTTCTCATTGTTTTTTATTGAATGATGATTGAGATTAAAGTTTTTTTTTTTTTTCCAACTCTCAATCTCAGCATGAAGACTAGCACCCGATCTTAATCCAATAAACTCATCCAAACTTCCAAGTCCTAACATACCTTTATAGGTGTGACACAATAGTTAGAAAATTATATTTAAGGTGTACAATGCAAATATATATACAATTGGGTCAGATGACCGAGTTTGATTGAAGCTTACCCACATAGCAATTTTTTGGAGTTGCAATTTTTAAAAAGACAAAGTTTAACTACAAACTTAATTGTAGCCTAAGGCAATAACTCTCTTTAAAAAAAATTAGCATGACTACATATTTTTAAAATCTAACTTTTAAATTGCATGTTCTTTAATTATGTTTTTAACATACATGTTAAATTTCATACCAATCGGATGTAATTTACTATTCGATATAAAAACTAGAAATTTAAAATGTTATTAATGACATAACTATTGATCTTTGATCTTTTGAAAATTTTGCAAGCATGAATGATATAAGAAGAAAATGTATCCAGTGGTGGATTTGTTAAAATTTACATCTAATAAAAAAATATTGAGTAAAGTTATAGTTTTGAGCTACAACCAAATTTATAGTTAAACTTTTTCATTTTTAAAATTCAACCAAGAAAAAAGAAAGCAACTCCCGCACCCAATGATTCAGTGCTCTGTGATGGCACAAAGGTCAATTCATCACACCCGCAATGAGGCAATAATAATCAAATGAGACAAACATATAGCTGTTGTTGTTGGAATATTACAATTTCTCATTTGGAAAAAGACCCAACGATTTGTAATGTACTTTAATATATCATGAAAATTACGTAAGAAAGGAAATACGATTCTGACACAAAATACTTTAAAAAAAAAGGATGTATAATATAAAGAAACCACAAATTTTTCCGTGGAAGAGAATGATGTGTTTAATTTTTCTCCGTAGTTTATACTAAGTGAAGTTATGTCACCAAGATTTTCTCGTGATTACAGTTGTAGGATCTTGCCTGGACCTTGACATGAACAATATCAAAGATTGTTGTAATAAGGACACTGAAATTTTGTTTTTTGTATTTTCCTATTCTTTGGCTCATTATGACACTGACCTTAAGGTCCCAAATCTTGGTGTAGTAATTAACCATCTATGATATTGCAACTATATATAAGCAAATTTTACAAAAAGCATACATTCTCATTGGTTGAGTGGCATTGCTGGCTGAGACATCGCATGTTTTGTGATCTCATGGAGAGCATAATTTTTATTGAAAAGATAACATCATTGGGTGAGTGCCTTGATGTTTAAGCAAAATCTATGAGGTCTCCAATGTCCCATTATCCACTAATTAAAAGTGCTTAGGGATTATATATGTATTATCTATAACCGACACCATTTTACATTCTTTAGCAAGGTTATGATACGATAAGATTCTGCCTGTCTTGTACACCAACTTTTTACACATTGTCGACCAACACTTCATTGTATTTATTTACTTTTTTATTTTCTTGTATCATCATAGAATACAAAATTGAATTGAACTAATATTCAGCTAAGCCAATGAAAATTTTCCAATAGCCTTATGATAAGTCAAGTTTGTCGTACTGTTTATCTGCATGGGGTTGTCTTGACTTCTCAGAAGCTAGCTTGTTAGACGGCCAAAGTGTCTGTATTCAACCGGCGACGATTGCGTCGTTGCGCAAGTGGCAAAGCATGTGAGACAAGAAAAGAAAGAAGGGAATAATCTACGTGGTGAGGGGGACAAGTTGGAATATCTGTAATCATTGTTCTTCCTAAATCATGCTTTTTTTTTTTTTTTAAACTACACTTTAATATTGTGCTCTCTCTTTGGATGTTACAAAGGCATGGTAGCTATGTTGGTAATGGCATGATGAATTTGACTTTGGAAAAAAACCTTCTATTGCTTAGTGGACTCTTTCTTTTAAGTGGCCCTCTCTTTCTCTCTCGTTGAAGCAAAGTATTTGATTATTCTGGGAAACATTTTCCCTAATAGGAAGTTCCATTTAAAGTGTGATTAATAGCCTATTGCAGGGAGAAGCAAATGGGGTATAAAAAAAGAGTATGGTACCACGCACTTTGACACAACTAAGACACATGAGAAGCAGTGATTAAATTATTTTTCATTGAGTTTTAGTGATGGATCTACGTATAAGTGATATAATCCATAAGTGATATAATCCAACCGTACATGAGCCATATGAAAGTCATGTCAAAGTATGTGGGAAAGCGTGTTATTTTCTATACACCTAATATAAAGACATACGGGCGTGGTACTACAAAGGAAAGAAATGACATCTCTTATTGGATCTTTGTTGAACATGAGGGCCCCCAAAATCCTTTATTGCCACGCGCTCTTTGGAACAAACAAACAAAGCATGGCCAACAAAAAATCGTGATCATATGTGTCAACAAGGGGGGAAAAGAAATAATATTGCGGAAATGACTTAACACATCCTCGGAATTTCTATAAGCTCTTGGCCTTCATCCATTTGCCTCCCTCTTTTGTCCCCCCCAGGAATCTCACGAGCACCATGATGGGGTCTCAATTAATCAAGCCATGCAGCACAAAAAATGGAGTACAATTGGATGACCCAACATGCTGAACTTATGTCTCTAGCCTTAGCCCATTAAGAGCCTACCTTGAACAGAGGTTTAGGTCTTTGAATCCCATGCCACCATGCACCTCTCTCTCTCTCTTTTTTAAGGGCTAAAAGACCTCGACTATTCTCTCATTACAATTAATTTTAGTTGAAACATTGCTGAACTTTTTCTTCTGATAGATTAATTTGAGAATTTTGGTCTTCTGGGATTGAAAAGTTGTGGCTCGTTTTCTGGGATCGTTTAGTTAATTTGTTGTAGGAAGTAAAGCTTTAGTTTTAAAAATTTACTTGTAAAGATTTTGCACTAAAGAGTTTTAACTAAAAATAATTTTAGTGTTTAGAGTGTTGTAAAGTTGTTATCCTATTTGATAACTAAATTATTAAAGTTTTATTTTTTTTTTAAGAAGAGTTTTTAGCTGTGAGAAATGACAAAAGAGTACATAGTAAATGTGATTTGTATTTTATAGTTGAACCCAATTAATTTAATTAATAACTTTATTATTATTAGAAGAAGAAATCTAGGAACTTCAAAATTTTCACAACTATTGATGTTATCTGTTATGATGGGTGCTTGATAAAGGTCATGATTGGTGCTTGATAAAGGTAGTGTCAATGCATGTAAAAGTGATTTTTCAATCACAACATGTCACCTTTACAAGTTGTGAAAAAAAAAAGATTATAAAAAAGATGTCCCAACTCTCAATGGGTCGATCATGAGTGTCATGGAAAATAAGATTCAAAGATTTAACATTAAATCTTGAAATTCCAACTTTAGTTTAAATTTGTTATTTTAGTTATAAGAGGACACTTAAAACTCTTTAATAAAATTTATTTTATAGATGCGATGAAATTTTAATCTATAACATCTGTTTTATAATAATTGCACTTTATTATCGGCCAAAACCACCAATTAGTTAGTATAGACAAAGTTTGAACATTAGATCTTTTATTCGACGACAACAAAATGCTTCATCAATTGAGTTAATTCGAACTCACTAAAACTCTTAAACCATATTTGTTTTAACAAAATTGTGAACCATATAACAAATTTTATAACTTTTAAGATAAACATGTTTAAGGCTCCAATTGCTTCCGTATAAAATATTTTAAATTGAAAAATATTTCCAAGTTAAAACAATTTTTAGTAATAAACAAAAACTACTTGTTTTTTATTTTTGAGAAGTGCTACGTCCACAACATTTTCACAACAAATCATAGTTGGCAGGTTGTTACAGGCTTTTAATTTGAATCAACCATTGAAATTACTTTGTTGCCCACTAGTAACAGCAAGTAATAACTTGCCACATTGGATTTGTTGTAAAAATATTGTGGATATAGCATTTCTCTTCAATTTTTGGTTATATTCCTAAAAATTCTATAAAAATCATTTTTTATTTTTTTTTTTGACATTCAACAAATCACAAATATTCCAATATTTTTTATATAGATGTGAAACAAAATATTTAATTTACCACTTTAAAATATTAATACGAAACAAGTAAAATAGATCTGAAAAGATAAACACAATAATGCAATAGCAGATATATATATATATATATATGAAATCACAAAGTTATCAACAAACTTATACATTCATATGCATAATTATACAATTGAAACCTCCTAGTTGACACTTTCTTCTCTCTTTTTTTTTGCGACTTTTTAAAAACTTGGAGGCAATTCCCAAAATCTTTAGGCATATCGTGATCATTTTAGAGGTTTTAAGAGGGATTTTTCATCATTTCAATGCTTTTGGAGCATTCTACTAATTTTTTAGGTTTCAAGATTATTTTGGTGATTTTGTAGGATTGAGAGTATTTCCAAAAAAAAAAGAAAAAAAAAAAGTTAACCACTCTCTCCCCTTACCCTCTAAATTCCCCCAATTTGGAGGAATTAAAACTAAGTTGTTTGGAGGGGGTAAGATACCCCTCTGAATTCTCTCAAATCCACTCCGCCCTTTGAAAAACATTCAAACAAAGTTCATTAAATCCTTCTTATCCCCTTCCCTCTAATCCCTTCTCCTCCATCCAAACAAACTTTAAAGATTTTATTGGAGCATTTGAGTGGTTTTTAATGTATTTTGATCACTTTAAATATTTTATGGATATTTATATTATTTTATAGGTTTCCAAGGTATTTAATCATTTTAGAAGTTTTGTAGTGTATTTTTGTCATTTTAAAAAAATTGAGAGTATTTTGATTATTTAGAAGATTTCAATAGTGTTTTAAAGGTTTTGAGGCTATTTCGATATTTTTCTATCATTTTTTAGATTTATGTTCCCTTCAAGTTGAAAATTATTCAAGCATAAAACATCTCAACATCAGAGATCGCTTTTTCTGATCTAACAGAAAATGACTTTAATTTAACCAAGTTTTCCAACCGTCCAAACACAAAATGAGAAAGATATTTTATGAAAAATGTTTTACGTCTAATCAAAAGGGACCCAAGTAATGCATTTACCAGACATGCCCTCTACATAGCTACAAATCACTAACCGTTCTTTCTTTCTTTTCAAACCACAGAAAAGAGGAAGCAAAAAATATTTACATCAACTGTGTTGCGTAGAATTTTCCAGTGCTATGATCTGCCTTTGGCAAGTGGCAACTAATGATTTTACCACCATCACTCTTAAATGTGTCTGTAAGCTAGCAAAAACAAAATCGGCTACTTAATTTGCCCTTGCGCTACAATATATGGATATTCTGGAAAACAGTATTTAAGGTCATTTCAACCACTGAGTAATAACATCAACTCAGTTCCTCATGAAAGCTGCCCAATTCATTTGATTTCAGAAACAATTGACAGGATTTTAAAACCAGTAAACCTAAGAATCATCATATGACGGCCAAAAATACATAGAAAAAAAAAATCATATGACGACCAAAATTACGTAAGAAAAGAAAAATCACAAGACGACCAAAAATACATTCATAATCAAGCCGTGCAGCTTGGACTCAACTTTTTGCTGGACTTTTTTTGGAACGGCCAATACATGCCTTAATCTCTTCATTACTCATAATTTCCTCAACACTAAATTTCAATAAATTGCAACAATCCATAAATTCAGCATTCTCTCCAGAAACAAGAGATAAATCCTTGACCTTTCCTTTGAGATATTCCATCAATATGAACCCTGCACAAGTGCTCAGAAAAGTTACTGGTCTGGTCAGAAAATTTATAAGCTAAAATAATCATTGAGAATCAAATTCAAACCTTCATAAATTGACCAAGTGTATGAGCAACAAAAAATTCTTTTTCAGATAAATGACCTGACAGAGCTAATTCAATTTTAAATTTATAAAACACCAAACTTTGAAATGAATTAAAGATCAAACTTCAAAATGATCAAGCCACTCAGATTCAAGCGCACAGCATTTCCCAGTCTTTGTTTTGGTACTGTTACAACTTTCTACAGAAACATATACTTAGTACCTTCTTGCCTATAGAACGAAATTTTAGGCTATTCAAGTACGTTCAAGGAAATATTAACTCCATGATCTTTGTAAAACCTACTCCATGGTGTTATGCTACATTCCCTAGCACCTCTCCCCAAAACAAAGAATGGACAGTGTTCTCAGCTAAACTTAATCAGAACTTGGTCTTCCAAATTACCTAAGGAAAATGATCCACAACCAATATTCAAAAGAAAGCTCTGCAATAGGCTTTGACAGAGAGGTTACTTCGAATTAAGGACATTTATAGATGTATAGTCCTCTCAGGTGGTTAGCATCTCTGGAAACTTTTTTCCAGCTACTTTGTAATTGCATTGACTGTAACGGTCATATGAGGATTTTTTTTTAAATTTCTTTTGTCTTTTTTAGCTAGGGTTCAACTTAACAAGCACTCCAACCCCCATCCACCCCCTTCTTCCCCTTCTCTCCTAGTGCTTATGTAAAAACTGAGAGCACCCATCCTTACCCTTTAACCATTAGATGCTACCAGTACCAACCTGCTACCAATCTTTTGGCTAGCCAATCCTACTTAGTTAGCATTAATAAGATATTAAGGCTTACTTTTGAGTAGCCATTACAAACACTGAAAATCACCAAAAATGGGAAAGGAAAATGTAAAACATTACATAACATAAATGCTTACAAAAATTTGGAACTTAACTCATGGTTCTTCTGTGCATACTCTTCAGAATGATGGACCAATGGACTATTGCTTACACAACTAACATCACAACTTTCAATCATTATAAATTTGACCATTCATCTTAGCCATAGTCCAGTTTGGGAAGGCATCTTTCTCTAACACTAGAACTCAGTCCATTGTCTCAGGGCAATTGAGACATCTGATGATAAATATTTTTTATGATAGTTAAGTCTTCTATATGTTGAACTAGAGCTGTAAAGCATTTCAAATTGCATTTTAAACTAGGAGAGGGTTCTTATAATACCTTTGTTGGATTGGATGTCTGTTTTGCATAGTTTGTCTTTATGTTTGTAACTTCTGTTATTAATTTGATAGATTCTTGTAACTTGCATGATTGATTATATGGTCCCCAGCTGTATACTTGGGTGACTCTATTGTTTTACATTAATAGGAATTCCATTACTTATAAAAAAAATAAATAAATAAATAAAAAATAATAATAATAATAATAAAATTAAAATAAAATAAAATAAAAAAAAGCTTCCCTGAAAGACCTCAACTAGTTTTTCCTTCAATGCTGTTCTTTTGTCACTTTGAGACACACTGGGATGCATGGGAAAATTATTAGATGCTCCCAGAGAATGGTTATGTGGTGCTCCCAATTCTAACATTCATGGTGGATCCTACCATGAATTTAATTAGTGAGATCTACCATGAATGTGAAAGGAGAGAGCACCACATCACCGTGCTCCAAGAGCACCTAATAATTACTCAGGATGCATGATAGTATTATATTATAATATTTATTCAATCCAAAACCCTTGAATCAACCAAGAGGCACATAAATCCACCACTACAATGAAGAAACCTCTGAATCCCTAAGGAAAATCATAATCAGGTCGTTATGATCACTTGAATCGACGAGACGAGTTGGTTGCTCTGGTTATGAAGTTGTGAGCTGTTGATTAATTGGTTCATGAAGTTTGGTTACATGTAAATGATTTCTTAATCATATGTTGTCACAAAATCAATGAAAGAACTGAAATCATGGCCAACTGTTTTTCTTCTGAATTATTTTCAATGATTATTTTCTCAATTCAATAATTCGGATTTGACTCAAGTCACTTAGGATTAGTGTTTTGTCCTAATAGTCTATATAATAAAGCAATCGTACTCCTATGGCGACAAGTTTATGATGAATAAAATTTCAATTAAATTTTTTCAATGGCATGGTGTATATTCCAAGATTTATATATATTTTTGTACTTGGTAAATTTGTGTTGGATTGCATCAGTTTTGATTGTCCTGCATCATAATATTTTATAAATAGCCTATAAAGATGGCATCATTATTACTGCTGATGACAAGAAAGGAGTTGTCAAGTTAAAGGCATTTCTTCAAACTTTGTTTCAAACTAAAGATCTGATAAAGTTACATTATTTTTTAGGTATTGATGTAGCTCATCAAAGGAAGGAATTAGTTTGTCAAAAAGAAAATGTGTTATTTTGGAAGAAACAGGTTGTTAGGTGCAATGTGTTATATATATATATATATATATATATATATATATATATATAAAATTCATTGAAAAAACGAAAAATGGGCAAACCCCAGTACACAAGGAGTATACAAAGGAGAGCACCCTATGAATCCTAAACTATCTCTGTAGATTAGGAGTTATTCTCTAATCTTAAGTGGTATCGTTGTTTGGTTGGTAAGATGATCCCACCATTACTCAGCCAAATATCAATGTTTGCCATCAATGTTGTGAGTCAGTATATGGCAACACCCTGTATTCGACAGAGGGCGGTGGTACTTTGGATTGTGAGGTCCCTTAAAGCTAATCCAGGACATAGACTGTTATAAACATCCAATATTCAATTGTGTGTAAAAGCTTTTACAGATTCAGACTCGGCAAGGTCACCCTTAGATAGGATATCTACTATAGATAATGCCCATTTCTATGAGAAACCATGATCACTTGGAGAAGTAAGGAGCAGTGTTGTGTCCTGTTCTAGTGCAAAAGTTGAATATGTCTTATACATCTTGTGAGCTTATATGGATTTAACACCTTTTATAAGAGTCTTACATTTGATGTGCAGTTGTCTATGACTATGTATTGTGAAAATCAGGCAACAATTCATATTGCAACTTAGTGTTCATGAGTGAACCAAAAATATAGAGATAAATTATCATCTTGCCCAAGAAAGACTGGAGAGTGGTGTAATTGCCACTCAGCATGTCTCTATTGGGGCCAAAAACTGCTGATATGGTCACAAAACCATTACAAAAGGCCTGTTTTAGATTTGTTATGGGACAAGTCAGGACTATATGATAAATATGTCCCAACTTGAGGGGGAGTATTATAAGTAATATAGTATTAGTTGTAAGATCAATTTAGTCATTTTTTATTTTATGACTAATACCTTTTTTTATATAATTATATTTTATAACTAATGCTATAAATAATACATGTGTGTTAGGGTTATGGAATGAATTATTTATACGCATAATATTTTAAAAGGGTTTAAAGGTACAATCTCATATTGACATGTAGAGGGCAAGACGAAGACAAAATATGACATGATTAAAAAAAAGAAACTAAATCAACATGTTGAAGAAATATATGACATTAAGGTAAAAGTTTTCAGTCTTAGGTGCAGAGTGTATAGATAATATTCTGAAACCAGCATAAACAACTGCTGTTGTCACATTAGTACAATTAAAAAAACAAATACACAAAATCAGCCCATATATAGAATGTGAATTGAATGGAAGATGCTAATTAGAATTAATAAAAGATAAACAAAATATATGGAACAGATACAACAGCGTCCTTTGAGAGGCCAAAAAGAAAAGGCAGCGGAAAATAAATCATATTAGACATCAGATAAGAAGAAGATAAACGCTAATTAGAATTAATGAAGATAAGCAGAAAATCAGGAAGAGATTTGATAGTGTCCTTTGACAGAACAAAAAAAAAAAAGGCAGCACCAAAAATCAATTTAGACATCAGATAGATGCAGAAATAGGGTATAACAATATTTCACAGAATATTGCAGAAGTAAACTCAAACTACACACCTGACAAAGTAAAATTATTAAATTATTAATTGCTCATAATATCATCAGTTCCTAACGATGGCAAAACATTTATTTATTTTTTGATAAGTAACTATGGTAAAACATGAAAATTAAGGATTAAATAAATGCATAGAAACAAAAGTGGAAGACATACCCATGGCTCGAAGCATCTTTAGATCAAATTTTTTAGCTAGACTTTCATGGCCAATTACTTTTGCACGTTGGAGGACGAGCATTTTTAAGCTTATCAGCATATCCTGTCCAATCAAAATATCAAATACTTTCATGGTCATTGTCAAAAATCAACATCGAGAATCATAAAAGCAATGGCAATGGCTAAAGGATTTTACTTGTACATCTATGGCATATGGATGTAGACTCCCATGAAAATGAAACATACCAATGTAAATTTGTAATAACAAACATTTAATGCTAAAAGTTGTTTGAAGAGGGCAAGCAGGTAGCATTGCAAATCAAACTCAATTTGATGTACATCTATGGCATATGGATGTAGACTCCCATGAAAATGAAACATACCAATGTATATTTGTAATAACACACATTTAATGCTAAAAGTTGTTTGAAGAGGGCAAGCAGGTAGCATTGCAAATCAAACTCAAGCAAATTTAATGTCCAGAGTGCAATCAAGAAAAATTTTAAATAAACCCCATTTCCAGGTTTTAGATCCATACAGAGCAATCTTGCATCAGGATTCACTTTGACAATTAATGGGGTTCGAATCCCAGTGCCCAGGCACCACAAGAGGTGATGGAACCAATGGGTATCTCTTGAACCCCATTCACATTGACAATTAAAAAGCAATTGATTTACATTTACCACCTTTTTGTTTCTTGAATGGTACATTACCACATATGCTATTGAGTCTAACAGAATGAGACCAAAATCTAATCAACTTTATCATCTTCATCATAAACTAATCAAAATTTTAGTAAAATTTTAAAATAGGCAATGAAATTTTGGTGAAACCCTACGTGACATATACGCTACAATTACAAAGATTGATTATGGGGAGGCAGAAAAATTAATATGGGTCCCTTCTAAAACTCAAGGTTTTCAAGTGAAAATCTATTACAAATATTTGAGAGGCAGAGGAAGTTAAAAAGTTATTTTCCCTTGGTAGAGCATTTGGAATGCTTGTGTACCGCCTTAGATGTTGTCTTTCTTCTCATGGTGTTTAACATTAGGGAAGAACTTGGTCACAGATAATTTAAGGAAACAAAGGATAATTATTATGGACTAGTGCTTCATCTGCAAAAGGACATGAAGAGTGTGGCTCATCTCTTCCTTCACTACGCGGTGGCTATAGAACTGTGGTCATTGGCTTTTTGCTTGTCTGGTGTTTCTTGTGTTATGCCTTCTGCTGACTGCTGTGATGGAGCTTCTATCATGTTGGTAAGGACACTTTGGTAAGAGAGGTAATGGGGCGATTTGGAAAGTGGCTCCTTTAAGCTTAATAAGGTTTCTTTCGAGGAAAAGAACTGCTCATTGCTTTGAATGGAAAGAACAAAACTTGATAAGTAAAAGTTCTTATTTTTGAACCCTTTATGACTGAACTTCAACCTCCACCACCTTGTCTACTATGGACTTTCTAGATTTTGTAGAATCCTTGTACTTTCATCAGTCATATTTTGACTTGCATTTCCTTTATACCCTCTGTGAGTACTAGCCTGTGCCCTTTTTTCCCATATTTTTATTGGATTTTATTACTTACCAAAATTAAGACCTTAGGATGTTGAACCAGAATGCATCCATTAATGCTGCCTAATATCTTAACCAAACCCACAACCTAATACGATTTCTAAGCAATTTTCATTTCAAAGAATGTGAGTTTGGATTAGTGACAACATTTCCAATGCACATGAAATAAAGTAATTGTATGAACAAACAAATACACAAACTATAAAAACTAATTAACTAATTAAATATTTTTTTAAAAGGGAGGCCATATAAATGATAAATGGGGTTTGGAAACTCTAACGCAAATACTTACAAGCTCTGAAGCAGAAAGGGAACAGAGCCAACTCACATCTTCAGGCCTGTTTCTCCGCAGTAATTCTTCTACCTCATCCATTCAAGTAACCAAACTCTTCTATATTATCAAACTTGAACCAAATTTTCACACCTACAAAATCAAACCAAAAGGCTATATAGATACATTAGTTTGCGATAAGTAAAAACATTCATTAAAAAAGCAAAAAAGGGGCGCAACCCAAGTACACACAATAGATGCACCAACCAACCAACAACCTATTGTGTTGTAAAACAACAACTCCAATAAATCAGAAAAAGGAAAAACTGCCCAGAAGTTTCACTCCTGAAATTGAGCTTTCAAGACCTTCAAAACACTTAGCATTCTTTTCCTTCAATCCCACATGCCTATGTGTGTATATATTCAGAATTGAAAAAAATTGAAAGGTAATCCGAATGTGGGGTTACCCAAATCTTTTTCTTTTTCTGGAGTTGAAGATAGCGGCGGAGAAGCCAAAGCGGTTTCGGCGACGGAGCTGTAGAAGAGAATCGGCAGTGGCTGTGGTGAACGGAGCAGATTGCGTGACGAGGGGGCGTGGTCGTGGTCCGGTTTTGTTGATTATGGCGGCGTTTATTAAATGGTAGACTCAAATCATAAACCAGTAACAAATACTAACAATTTAGATTTCTTGTGATTTTTTTTTTTTTTTTGCTGAGAGATTTATTGTGAAAATATAAATATTGTAAACATGTAGCTTTCAATTTCTAAATTCTAATCATAAGTTGCGGATCTGATAAAAAAAAAAAATCATAAGTTGCGGAAGAATTATATTAATTTTTTTTTATAGAAGTATATTTAAACTAAACCAAAATTTTTCAATAAAATAATAATTAACACATATTAATATAATGAAATAACTTATCTTAAGTTAGGAGTTAGGACATATATCACATAGTGTAGTTGAAAATATGAAAATTTGAAAAGAGTTTCACAATATGTTAGATATAATGTAATGATAATTGTACACGATATTATATGATTTAGATATAAATTAAATAAAATTATTTTAATGTTTCATTTCAGGTGCTTCACGAGTGCGATAAGGTTTTTTTTTTTTACATAAATCTCTTCATGCTATTTAAAGGTGTATAGACCGAGCTCTTGAAAATGAAAGAAATGAATACACCAAACCAAATCAACATGTATTTAAATATAAACACAATCACATTAGTGGTAATAATTTCTCTACAACATTTGATTTTAAGAACCAAATGAACTAATAATAATAATAAGAAGAAGAAGAAGAAGAATATAACAACTTGCCCAGACGTACCCCAAATCCTCACAGTCTCATCTATATTTCTTGTATAAGAAACATACCTGTTTGAAAAGAAAGATAATGATGAAGTGAGGAAAAAAATTGTGGAGATCAAAGGAATTGTGAAAATAAACTTGAGAAATAGATAAAGAAGAAGAAAAAATTAAAAACAAAGTGTGATATGTAAAAAATTACAGAAACAAAAATACACAAACTAACAAATTAATCATTTCAACAATGTCAAAGAAAACAAACCTTTCTTAAAATTGAGATGGTGATGAGGTGAATAAAAAGTTGAGGCAATCCAAAAGTATGTGCAAAGAAATTGAAAAGATATGTTAAAAATGTGTGGGATATATCTAAATAGAGATAATGTATGCGAATTTTTAGAGAATAAATAAATAAATTAAAAACAATATGTTTTCAGCTTTTAAAATTTATTAAACTGTTTAGTGATAAAAGGATGCGGACAATTTCATTTTGGCAATAGGGAAAAAAAAAAATTACGTTTGTGGGGGAAAAAAGCAGTTTTATTTTTAATTTAAAAAAAAAAGTTGTATTAGTATTTGACTACTAATGTGAGAGAAAAAAAAATAGTTTAGTGTAAAAACTTGGGCCATTTCATTTTGGCAATTAGAGGAAAAAAAAAAAAAAGCACGTTTGCGAAAGAAAAAAAAAAATCAGTTTTATTTTTTTCAAAAAGAAGATTTTTTTTTTTTTTTTTTTTTTTTTTTTGAGAAAAAAGAAGAAGAAGTTGTATTAGTGCTTGACAACAAACGTGAGAGCGAAATGTGAAGGTAAGAGGAAAAACTGTTTTTCTTTTTTTGTTTGTTAATTTAGAACAAAAAATTAGGAGTTTTTAAATTACTAATTTTACATGTCTATAACCCTATTATTCAAGCTATACAAACAGATGAATTTAAGGGTATTTTGGGCATCTAAATTGAGAATCCCAAACATAGAAAGCCCCTTAAATAGTAGTGTATATGTGAGTGTGTGTATCTATATATATATATACACACACTACTGCTACTATTTTTTTTGGTAAACACTACTACTACTACTATTACTACTAATAACAGGATTCCTCGTTTGAGTTTCATCATTTTGTGTACCAAAATACCCTTAAATTCATATGTTTAGAAAATTTAAATACTCAAATTCATATGTTTAAAAAGTTTAAATAATAAAGTTAGATATATAAAAGTACTAATTTAAATACAAGTAATGCTATAGTCACAAACTATTTTATAACATTTTTACAAACTATTAATGTATCCAACTTCTTATTGGTTTTAATTTAAGCCTATTGGACATATTTTAGTAAATAAACAAGTTTTAATACAACAAATAATATCCTAAATAGTTAGCAAGAATATAAAATTAAGATAGTTTAGAGCAATCTCACAATCCTATAGAATCACGTTGCGAAAGCATTGTCATTAAAGGTTAATTCATGCCACCTAGAGTAAAACTCGGTGTGACTGGTTCTCTTGGCCAAACAACACCCCAGGATTAGACTATAGCGTCAACCTTCGTGATGGACACACTTCCATTCATGAAAGTTCAAGAACAACTCTCTATTGTCTTTCCTTAGAATAAATATAAATTGTAGAAAAATATGTGGGAGAGCAAGATAATAGAATTGTGTATATCTAAATATAGAGTAATGGAAAGACGCTTTAGAAAAGGTGTTACGATGAGTACTATATAGGCTACTTATGAAAATAATAGTCTATAGTTATTGGTTACTAATAATTCATAAAAGCCAAACAGCTATATTATCAATTATTGCCTAACAGCTATTTTTCTCATAATTACCCAACGGCTATTTTACTCATTAATTCCCAACGGTTAGAAAATAAATAAGAATAAAAGTGTTTGGAACACACACAAACACCAACAAAGCCCACCATTAACATTACTTTTTCATTTACCAAAAACCACTTACCACATCAACAGTTTGTAAAACATTTTGTAAAAAAGTTTGTATCTCTAGTATTACTCATTTAAACACTCCTAAATTTTAGATAGTTATCCATATCTCTTAAAATTAGGCACTTCCATCTCTCCTTATTCCTTCTAAACATCAAGTCAATTACTAAAATCAAATATAAATAAATGCCACTCTTCCTTTGTTTAATCTTTATAAAAATAAAATTTTTTTTAAAAAAAATCCCAATATTTTTTCCCTTAGAGAGAGGAGTAGTCCTTTCCTACAAGGTAGTTCTTTTAGTGATTTTTTTTAATCATTTTATTGTTCATATGATTTTTAGTTCTTTCTTTCTCTTTTATTTTTCTAAAAACTTTTGACACTATAACCAAAAAAATAAATCCTCATCACCTGCGCGAAGCGCTTGTGGTGAGGATAGTATATATAAAGTGAGTTACATGGCACAAATAATAGAATTTTGTTTATTTATTAAAAAAAAAAAAAAAAAAAAAAAAAACTAAAATGATTTTTGGCAAAGTTACTAAACTAAAATGACGTACTTCAAACTTAGAGGATTAAAATGACTTTAGGGTAAAATTAGCGGTTGTAAATTGTATTTTTGCATACTTTTTTTGTCTTTCATTTTTCTCAACCTTACCTAGTCAAATCTCTCTCTCTCTCTCTCTCTCTCTCTCTCTCTCTCTCTCTCTCTCTCTCTCTCTCTCTCTCTCTCTCTCTCTCTCTCTCTCTCTCTCTCTCTCTCTCCAACATAGAAGCACTCAATGTCTCAGCCAACCCTTTCAATCAGTCCCTAAATCTCTCAAACCCTTACTCTTTCACACTGCCTCCTTAAGACCCTCTCTCACTTGTTGACGATGTCACCTTGTAGCTCATAAGTTGTTCTTTATTCATTTTTCTTTCCAATTTTTTTATTTAAATTATAACCATGTTATTCATATATTTGTTAAATTACTTGAGATTTTGTTTAAATTTTTTTGTAGCTGTATAATTTATTTCCATGTGGTTAGGGTTTTTGAATAATTTGATGATTTCTTTTCCTTTGTCTATCTTAATGGTTTATGGGGCATTATGATTTGGAAATTCAATCCTCTCATGTTTTGTGCAAACAATTTTTAAAGTTTATGAAAAACAATTCTTATTTGTTAATTTCTCAAACTATACAAATTGAAATTACATCCCAATGGTGTAAATTGTGGTTTATTCTTCTTTATAGTTTTACAAATTCACTAACCATAAAATTCTACAAATCAACTAAGAATTTAAAATTTCTTTTTTCCTATGGGTGTTGGAAACTCAACCCACTTTATTAATATCAATGTTCAGCTAAAGTATAATGTCTCTTATGTTTTTAATTGTGAGGCATTAGGGCCTTGGATTAAAACCATGGACCTGTATCTCGTTCTATTATGAGTTTGTTAAGTTATTATAGTTGTTAGATACCTTTGTAATAAATTTTCCCATTGATTGTACTACATTTTTAGTGTTTCAATTCCTTTGTCATTTTGAGAAATGAGAGGTCAAGAATATTATTTCTCTAAGGGATAACCCAATTGCTAATATCATATTCATACCCTGTATATTGAGGGTTTTATATTTTTTGTTGGCATTTTTTATATTTATGTATATGCATATGTATATGTATATGTTTATGTTTATGTTTATGTTCCTTAGGATTTTTTAAGTGGTAAATGAAAGTAAGTGTGATATGTTGGAGTAGATTAAGAATCTTCTTAAAATATAACAATAACAAATTTAGATATGAAAAAAAATAAAAAGACTTTGAGCACAAATATAATTCAGGTTAAGAATATTTTTTTTAATATGAAAATTAATAAAAATAATTGAAACGGTATTCAGGTTGTTCTTTTCATTTAGTCTATTATTAGGAAATGAAATATCCCTACAATTTTCTATTTTAACTCTCTGCCACTATGGATAGAACCTTATAATACCCCCTATATTGAGGGTTTTATATTTTTGTTTGGAATTTTTATTTATATATTTGTGTTTATGTTTATGTTCCTTACATTCATAACTCTTTAGGATTTCTTAATAAGTGGTAAATGAAAGTAAGCGTGATATGTTGGAGTAGATTAAGAATCTTCTCAGGGAAAAGTGCTCATACACCCACTAAACTTTGGACTAGTGGTCGAAACACCCCTTCAACTTTTTTATTGGCTAATTTACTCCTTAAATTATTCACAGCTGCCAAATTAATACTTTGGTTAGTTTTACGTTAAATAACTAACGGAATAATCACGGGAGAGTCACGTGACTTTTAAAAACTAACTCAGTCATCCAAACCCAATAGAAAGAACAAAGAAGAAAGACAGGTCTAACCGTCCCCGGCAAAGAGGAGAAAGAGAGAGAGAGGCAGAGCCACCACAGAACATCTTAAATGTTTCTTATCTAACCATTGTCTCACCGTCCATGCCTCGACAGTGCCCTAATGGTCCTACCTCGTCGTTCAATAGCAAGTATGTCAGCCTTTGGTATATTTTTTTTATTCGTATTTTTTTTTTCTTTCTAATGCAAGTACACTCTATTTTCCAAAGGTAATATGTGTGAGTTTCTGTCAAAATTTCTTGGTTTGGTTTAATTTTTGGGGGGTTGGGATTTATGTGAGCTTGTTTGCAAAAGCCTTATCAATTACTTCTTCTGTTTTTGTATGATTTTTGAAGCTTGTTGTGAAATGCCCATTTCAAAACTGGTTTTGCAATTGATGTTTACATGGCTATTGCTCTATTGAACATTTACTGAAAATGCAATACTTTTGATTGTGCTATACAACTATTTGATGAATTGCCTGAGAGGAATATGGCAGTAATTAACAGTGGCATCTATCACTTATTATGCAGTATTCCTCCATCACTTATAAAAATTGGAGAAACACCTCAATCAAGCACAAATGCTTTATTTTTTTTTCCTAATTCTTATGGATTATAAATATATTATGCCGAAGAGCATATCTTTCCTCCTAAAACTCCCCACATGATTTTTTGAAGGGAGCATTTCAAGCTTGTATGTATTAGTATCTTCATTCTTTTTCCTCAGATATTGGTGAGTCTTGAATTGGATATAAAACTTATTTTTATTAATCACTGTAGTGAGATGGCACTTCTAATCCTTTGGCCACTTTAAATAATTAGATTTTGACACAAAAGAGAAGTTCAGATTAACAAGAGCTCATTCATTCTGTTCAAAAAAAAAAAAATCTTGCCAAGGTTTGTGATGGGAAGGAAACAATGCCCATAAAAGTTATACTTCTTCCAAATATTTGAAGTTGATAATCTTGCTATTCCTAAACAAGAGATCAATTATTCTTTTTCTTTGTCCTTGTTTTTTTTTCTTAATTTAAACAAATATGAAAAAGTTCTTGATATTGGACAAGACTTGTCGATACTCTCATGTGACTTTTCCCCCTCTCTCTATGGTTTCAACTACAAATCATATAGCATCTATTGTAGTTGGGAATAATGGAATTCCTGTTAGAAACTTAGAATGCATGGCTTTGAATTTGGGAAGGTAAGCTGAATGGTCCCCTTGCCAAAATATATGTTGTGTTCTTTTTGGAGACCTCATTCAAGAAGAGAGAAATTCTTGTTACAGCAGCTATTTCATATTGTTTTATTTAATTAAGTAGATTGATAAAAATCACTAGCTTTAAGGGAACAATTTAGCTTATGGATGGGGAATTTAGTGTATTTTTTCCCCCTATTTTCTATATTTTTTTTTTTCCCAGCTCTTTCTTTTAATCTTCTTGTTAATTTTGTGTTGTAGCCATGGATGAATGTCTGTCCACTTTCACTCCTTGCAAATGCTCCTTCTCTGCCAAATGTACACCCCTCAATCCCAATATGATTCTACTTAGGCTGAAGGCCAATTTGAATTTGTTAATGTTCCAATATGTGTGGAGGATGACAAAGATGATGAAGATTACAATTTAAGTGATTTTTCTAAATTAGATGATGATATAAATGAAGATTTTGGTATGGAGGATGATGGAATCAATAGAGAGATTGGGGGCAAGCAACTTGAGGGGAAACAACAAGGAGACGTGTACAAAGAAAAAGAAAGGGCAATCTGGACAATCGTCTACTTTTGGAGCTAAAGGTCAATCAACACATCCTTTAAGGATACTAATGGGGCCATTATACTTTTTGTTTTTCAATATTGTTGAAAAAGTGTAATTATTGATTCATTGGGTGTTATTTTTTTACAAACAATATATAATTTATAAACACTCAATATTTCAATTCATTGTAGAGTTGGACAATTTAGTTTTTGGTGGTTATGCTATGATATTAGTACATTACAAATTTGAATTACTCTAATGCCAGGATTTTGTTTCCTCTCTCTCTCTCTCTCTCTCTCTCTCTCTCTCTCTCTCTCTCTCTCTCTCTCTCTCTCTCTCTCTCTCTCTCTCTCTCTCTCTCTGGGGATGTAAAAAATTGCAAGTTAATTTATTTTATTTTTATATAAAGAAATTGAAGAGCTTACGTAAATGAAATTTAAGAATTTTCCCATTGACTATATTACATTTTTGGTGTTTCAATTCCTTTGTCATTGTGAGAAATGAGAGGCCAAGAATATTATTTCTCAAATGGATTACCCAATTGCTAATATCATATTCATACCCCATATATTGAGGGTTTTATATTTTTTGTTGGCATTTTTTATATTTATGTATAGTATATGCATATGTTCCTTAGGATTTCTTTAGAATTTCTTAAGTGGTAAATGAAAGTAAGCGTGATATGTTGGAGTAGATTAAGAATCTTCTTAAAGTATAATAGCAACAAATATAGATATGAAAATAAAAATAAAAGGTCACTGAGCACAAATATAATTCAGGTTAAGAATTTATTTTTAATATTAAAATTAATAAAAATAATTGAAATGGTATTCAAGTTATTCTTTTCATTTAGTCTATTATTAGGAAATGAAATATCCCTGCAATTTTCTATTTTAACTCTCTGCCACTATGGATAGAACCTTATAATACCCCCTAACGAAAGCAAGGATCAAGAATTCATTGAATTTTCCATCTCTTTGAAAGTATATTCATTTTTCCAAAATATCCATAAAATTTTCATTTCTTTCCAAAAAAGAAAATCTAGAATCATGGTTTATTTAAAAAATAAAAAATATGAAATTACTTCAATGAATAAATTGTTTGTATTAATCCTTGTTTTGAAAAAGGACAAAACTTAAGATGTTGTTCCTTAGGTCCCTCTCTTAAGATTCAACCATATGGCTATTTAATTAAAAAATACACTTCCATCCCATGAGAAAAAATCCACATGGCAGAATCTTAAAATGGAAACACAAAGAATAGCACCTAAGTACTGTACCTAAGTCTTGCCATTTGAAAAAAATTCCAAAAACAAGTTTTCAAACTTGAAATTCCTTTTAAGGAAAAAAAAATTCACTTTGTCCATGGTCTAAATCAATTAACCTAATGAAGTCCAAATCAAGCCAAACAAGGCCCAACCCACCCAAATTTATTTTTTGATCTGAGAAAAAAAAAAAATAAAGCTATTTAACCTTATGTCCTTTGCTGCCTTTATTAAGCTTGCTATGCTTTTTCTCCCAAAAAAAAAAAAAAAAAAAAATTCGCTATGCTGAAAGACAAAATTTAACTACAAAATTAGTTGTAATTTTAGACTACAACTTTACTCAATATCTTTTTATTGGAGGTGAATTTTGACAAATCTATCATTGGATTACATCCTCTTCTTATATCCTCCATACTTGTAAAAGTTCTAGAAAATTAAAGATCAATAACTATGTCATTAATAATTTGTTTAAATTGCAAGTTTTTGTATTTTAAAATTATGTATAAAATTTAAGCTTATAGATCATATAGTAAATAATATCCAATTGACACAAAATTTGACATATGTATTAAGAGCATAAAGAACATGTAATTCAACTGTTAGATTTTGAAAATATGTAGTAATATTTATTTTGTTGAATAAGGTTGTAGCCTAAGGGTATAACCAATCTTGTATCTAAACTTTGTCCCTATGCTAAAAGCACGAGATTAGAAGTATTTAATTCAAGTTGTCACTTTCCAAATTTGTTTTGAATAAAGCAAGTACATCATCTTATATTGCAAATCCTCTTTTTTTCCCTAAAAATCCAAACGCCCAGCTTTTTCAAGTTACTCTGAAATAGACATAGCTAGATATAGGAGTAATTCAGTCGAGTTACCATCATGTGATGAGCGTTGTGGGGTGCCTAAAATCTTCCCCACATAAGAGATTCCAAATCCATGTCTTTTGGTTCAAGGCATCTTTGTATTTTCCATTAAGTTTAGTAACTCTTAAAACTGTTTAAGCTAAATTAGGGAATAACATCAACTAGACACATTCAAAAATCAATGATTGGTGGCTATTCTCTTATAATGAATAAAAGATAAAAAGACACATATATGCACACAAATCAACCCAAGTGTCATACACAATTCATGCACACACGTCGCCAAGGCTCCAAAAGTAGGGGTCGGCCATGATTTCCACTGTCGATATTGTTAGAAATACTGAATAAGTGTATTGTATTTCTCAAATTAATAGAATATACATGAGTACCTTTATATAGGAGGCATATGTGTGCAATACAAGCAATAGTGTAGTACAAGAATATGTGCTATACAAGTAATCTAGTTAGGCCTAAAGCCCACTACACTATATACGTTAACAGCCCCCCTCAAACTCAAGGTGGATGTGAGACTAGCTTGAGGTTATCAACCAAATCATGAAGGCGTCCTTTAGGATGTGACTTGGTGAAGATATCTGCAAGTTGATCTATAGAGGAGATTGAGATTAGCTTGAAAGCACTATGGACAAGATGATAACGGATAAAATGAAAATTGAACTCGATATGTTTAGCCCATTCATGGAAGACATCATTGTGAGCAATATGAATAGCACTCTGGTTGTCACAATAAAGAGGAGTAGTAGAAGATGTGAACACACCTAAATCTTTGAGAAGCCATTGTAACCAAAGAAGCTCAGATGTGGTATCAACAAAGGCACGATATTTTGCTTCAGTACTGGAGCGGGCCACATGAGTTTGTTTTTTGCTCTGCCAAGAAATTAGAGAAGAACTAAGAAGAAAGTAATAACCAGTGGTGGACCTGCGATCAGTGGGATCTCCTGCCCAATTAGCATCAGAAAATGCAAGAAGAATAAGAGGAGACTGAGCAGAGTAGAAAAGATCATGGAAGAGAGTGCCCTTTAGGTATCAAAGAATGCGCAGAACAACAGCATAGTGAGTCAATCGTGGAACAAACAGATACTGGCTCACCTGGTGAATAGCATGGGAAATATCTGGACGAATAACAGTGATATAAACTAGGCTGCCAACCAAGCGTCTGTAAAGAGAGGGATTAGACAATGGTTTCCCTCCTGAGGGATTCAGATGCACATTAAGCTTAACTAAAGTGTCAACAGTCTTGCAATTAGTAAATCTAGCTCGAGACAAGAGTTCAGAGGCATACTTGACTTGAGTAATATAAAGTTCATCTGTAGAATGAGTGATTTCAAGACCCAAGAAGTAGCTGAGATGTCCAAGATCTTTCATCTCAAACTACTGACTAAGAAAATCCTTGAGTTCTTGAATGCCATTGAGGTCATCACCAGTTATGATCATATCATCCACATACAGGAAAAGTAAAATAGTGCCTTTGTCAGTGCGACGAAGAAATAAGGCAGAATCATAATGACTGGTCATGTAACCCAAGCGAGAGATGGTAGAGCTGAATTTGGTAGACCAAGCTCGTGGAGCTTGTTTAAGGCCATAAAGTGCACGTCAAAGGTGACAAACCTTGTTTGATTCAATAGAGAGATTAGGAGGAGGTTGCATATAAACTTCTTCACTTAAATCAACATTAAGGAATGCATTTTTGACATCCATCTGAAAAAGGTCCCATTTACTGGCAACAGCAACAGCTAAGAAGGCACGAACATATAAGATACGAGCAACCGGAGTAAAGGTCTCTTCATAATCAATCCCATACTCCTATGTAAAACCTTTTGCAACAAGACAAGTTTTGTAGCACTCAATGGACCCATCAGAGCGAGTCTTAATCTTGTAGATCCACTTATAACCAACCACAGATTTCCCAGGGGGGGGAGGGAGTCACCAAATCCCAAGTATGGTTTTTAGATAATGCATTAAGTTCCTCTTTCATTGCAATCTGCCATAAAGGGTCAGTGGAAGCCTCACGATAGGTGTGAGGCTTGTGCAGTGTAGCAAGGGCAGTGTAACAATGATAGTAAAGTAAATGTGCAGGAATGGATCTTACCCAAGTTGAGTGACGAGGTGGAATGTCTTGTGCAAGATCTTCAAGCGGAGCAGGAGCAAGGGACCCAAGCTCAGGGTTGGGTAGCTTGTCTTCGACCTTTTCATCTTCCACCTGTTCATTAAAGGATGAACTAGAAAAGGGATCAAGGATATCTGGTGGTTGGACAGAGAAGTCTACAGGAGAATCAGGAGCAGCTACAGGAGGATCAGAAGCAGCTACAGAAGGAATATGTTCCTCATTTAGAAAAAGATCTAAGACAGAGGAGGAAGATAGGGAGGCATGGAAGTGAGAGAGCTCGGCAAAGGAGCGATGTTCCCAAAAGACTACATTGCAGGAGATACGAAGATGATAAGAGATAGAATCATAACACCGATACTTCTTTTGAGTTTCTCCATAGCCAAGAAAACAACAAAGTCTTGACCTAGGCTCAAGTTTGTTATGCTTATGTGGCTGAAGAAGAATGAAACAAGCAGAACCAAAGGAGCGAAGGTGGTCACAGTCTGGAGGTGTCCCAAAAAGGCGTTCATATGGAGTTTGATTTTGGATAATAGGACTTGAAATGCAATTAATAGTATCAACAACATGAAGAGCAGCTTCGCCCCAAAAAGGAGCAGGAACTTTGGCAGATAGAAGGAGAGCACAAACAGTGTCAAGAATATGACGAAGTTTTCATTCAGCTTTACCATTTTGCTGAGAGGTACCTGGACAAGTTAGTTGATGAACAATGCCATAGGAATGCAAAACAGCTTGGAAATCTTATTGAGTGTATTCAAGAGCATTATCAGATTGAAAAATTTTGATGCATTTGAAAAACTAAGTTTCAACCATTTTTGCAAAATTATAATATACTTGCAATAATTCAAAACGATGTTTCATATTAAAAATCCAACTATAGCGAGAGTAATCATCAACAAAGACAACAAAATATCGAGACCCACCAATACTAGAGACAGAGGAAGGCCCCCAAACATCAGAATGAATAAGGTCAAAGATATCAGTGGATATTGATTCACTAGTATTGAAAGGCAAAGCTGGTTGTTTTCCTAACTGACATGAAACACAATCAAAATTTTCTATAGACACCGAACCTAACAAACCTCTAGGAGCCAATTGTTGTACCCGAGAGAAAGATGCATGACCAAGTTGAGCATGCCAAAGTGCAAAGGAAGGAATTGAAGAAATTGTAGCAGCTGTAGCAACAGAAACAGGAGCAACAAGTGGAAGACGAAGGCTGTCTATGGGAAACATACACCCAACTCTGGGACCGGTCCCAAGCTCCTATCCCGTCCTTGGATCCTGCACAATACACCCAGAATAATCAAAGATAATGTGATAACCCAACTCAGCTAATTGTCCCACAGAAAATAAATTGTAAGAAAGGTCGGGAACATTAAAGACCCCGAGAACCGAGAGGTTGGAGGTCGAAACGGAACCTATATTATGACCAGACATTGTGGAACCATTTTCTATGTGAATATTGAGAGGGTGTAGTGCAAGTTTAAGTTCAGAAATTAAGGATAAGTGAGGTGTCATGTGATTATAACAAGCAGAATCCATAAGCCAAGAGGAATGAGACATACCAGATAGAGCTGAAAGAGAAGAGGAATAAGATGCATTACCAACCATACGAATGACATTAATTAGCGATGATGTTTTTAAGATCATCTGTGGACATAGTGAAAGTGTGTCCTGAAGACTTAGACTGTGCAGAGATGGGAGCCATTGGTTGGACACTCTCAATGTTAGCAACAGTAGCAGTAGAAATTAAAACTGCTCATTTGTTGCAATGATAACAAGTCTTAATATTGTGACCAAAACAATTGCAAAAATTTTAAAAACGTTTGTTGGATTGTCGGCAACGATTATTGCAATAAGAAAAAGACTTGTCCTTATTCTTAATTTTGAAGCAAAATATGCAAAAATGGACTACAAAATTGAAATCTATGTAAAAAACTGGGTAAGGAGCACTTGGACTGCAAAAAGTCAACTCTGGCAAAAAGTCAACGGTCAAAGCAGGTCAAAGTCAACAGGTGAAGTCAATGCTGGTCAAGGTCAACAGCATTAGGTCAAAGATGACATAAGCAGCTGACCTGTGGATGACGTAAGCGATGACGTAGCAATGACGTCAGCTGATGACATGGCAGTGATGATGTCACCTAGGGCTGACGTGGCGATTAATGATGTCAGCAGGTCCAGATTAGGCGCGTGGCAGCATGTGAAGAAGAGTGACAGCGCATGGAGGCACGTGTGACACGTGGCTCGTCTTGTTGAAACTTTGAGTGGCGCATAAGAACGCGTGGAGGCTCAGATGTGGAAGTTTCTAGCGAAGTTTAGTAGATCGGTTGACGGTTTACACGATGCTATATCTTGTGTTGTAATCGGAGGTCAGAGGTGACATATCCGACAATGGCAGTGGTCTTGGCGGTGGAGAAGGAGCTTCTGGCGACGGAGATTCAACCCTAAGGACCTCTGACAACAGTGGAGCAATCGAGAGAGGGCACTGAAAGGGCTTACTGACCGTAGAAGTTGAGGCAGCAGAAAATAACAACAAAGACAAGATTGCAAGACATAAGAAAATTAGAGCAGTGGCTCTGATACCATGTTAGAAATACTGAATAAGTGTATTGTATTTCTCAAATTAATAGAATATACATGAGTGCCTTTATATAGGAGGCATATATGTGCAGTACAAGTAAGAGTGTAGTACAAGAATATGTGCTATACAAATAATCTAATTGGGCTTAAAGCCCACAACACTATATACGTTAACAGATACTGTCGAGACGAAATGTCATAGAGGCCAAGATTTCCAAGGCCATGCCAGACATGGAAAAAAGGGCAGCTAATGGACAGAGAAATGACATGGCATGATTGTGGGAAATCCTAAGACTTCCTAGAATCTAAGATCCGTTTGGATAGAACTTATTTTGCTGAAACTGAAAACTGAAAATTGAAAACACCGTAGCAAAATAATTTTTAAATGTGTGAATAGTACCGTGGGACCCATTTTTAATAAAAAAGTTACTAAAAAGTGAGTTTTGTGGGTCCCGTGAACAGTGCACGAGACCCACTGATGTGCTGAAAAGTTAAATATTACGGCTATTGTTCATGAATAGTGCATGAACAGTAGCCGTAACAATGTTATTTGCTCCTGAAACGTGTGCCCAAAAAAAAGGAGTAAAACGCACAAACGTGGACGCAGAAACGCGTATCCAAATGGATACCTAGTGTTCACTAAACCCAAAATATGGATTGGAAAATTTTGGCACCTAATACCATAATAGCTAAGAACATATTCCATCAACTGTGATGCATAGAATTTTCCAGTGCTATGACCTGCCTCAGTCAATTAATGATTTTGCCACCAATGCTCTTTAATCTGTCCGTGAGCTTGCAAAAAAATTTTGACAAGTGAAGTTGCCCTAAACGTAGGAAAACAATATTTTAGGCCATTTCCATCACCGAGGAATAACATCAACTCAGTTCCTCTAAGCTAAAATGCTAAAGCATCCTAATGAAAGCTGCCCAATTCGTTTGATTTCGGAAACAATTGACAAGATTTTTAAACCAGTACACCTACCAAAAATCATATGACGACCAAAAATATGTATGAAAAAAAAAATTCATATCACGACCAAAAATACATTCATAATCAAGACATGCAGCTTGGACTCACCTTCTTGCCGGACTTTTTTTGGAAGAGCCAATACATGCCTTAATCTCATAATTTCCTCAACAGTAAATTTTAATAAATTGCATCAATCCATAAATTTAGCATGCTCTCCAGGAACAAGAGATGAATCCTTGACCTTTCCTTTGATATATTCCATCAAAATGAACCCTGTATAGGTGCTTAGAGAAGTTACTGGTCAGAAAATTAATAAGCTTAAGTAATCAGTGAGAATCAAATTCAAACATCCATAAATTGACCAGGTGTTCTAGCAACAATAAATTATATTTCAATTAAATGACCTCACAGAGTTAACTCAATTATAAATTTATAAAACATCAAACTTTGAAATGAATTGAAGATCAAACTTCGGAATGATCAAGCCACGCAGATTCAAGGGTACAGCATTGCCCAGTCAAATTTGTTTTGGTATTGTTGCAACTTTCTACTTATACATACACTTAGCACCTTCTAGCCTATAGAATGAAATTTGAGACTATTCATGGAAATATTAACTCCATGATCTTTGTAAAACCAACTCATCCCCAAGCAATCAGAACTTGGTCTTCCAAATCACCTAAGGAAATGATCCACAACCAACATTCAAAAGAAAGCTCTGCAGTAGGCTTTGACCGAGAGGTTACTTCGAATTAAGGACATTCATAGGTGTATGGTCCTCTCCTTAGAAGGTTAGCATCTATGGAAACTTTTTTTCTGCTACATTGTAATTGCATTGACTGTAACAGTAATGAGGATTTTTTTTTATTTCTTTTGTCTACTTTAACCGCATTGTAATTACATTGTAAGTGCATTGGCTATAACGATCTAGTTTGGGAAGGCATCGTTCTCTAACACTATAACTCAGTCCCTTCACCCTTGTCTCAGGGCAATTGAGACTTCTGATGACAAATATTTATGATAGTTATTTAGACCCTATAGTTGCTTTAGTTAAGTTTTATATATGTTGAACTAGAACTGTAAAGAATTTTAAATTGCATTTTAATAAAATAGATCCCTCTTTGCTGTCTTTATTTATTCGTGCATCTTTCTTTCTCCCATGCTTTCCATTGATCAAAAACCAACCACAGCTCTCTATAGTTCTTCACTACTCGTATAGGAAGGAGTATCTTTCTGTCTAGAGGGAATCATTTTTTTTTTCCTCAATCAAGAATGCCTAGACTGGATTGGATCTCTGTTTTGCATAGTTAGTCTTTATGTTTTATTATTGATTTGATAGATTCTTGTAAATTGCTTGATTGATTGTATGGTACCCAACTGTGTACTTGGGTGACTCTTTTTGATATTAATAAGAATTGCATTACTTATAAAAAAAATAAAAATAAAAAGGCTTTCCTGCAAGGCCTCAACTAGTTTTTCCTTTAACTCTGTTCTTTTGTCACTCTTAAACACAGGGATGCATTAAAAAATTATTAAGTGCCCCCAGAGCATATTGATGCGGTGCTCCCTCTTTTAACATTTATGTTGGATCTTATCATAAATTTAGTTAGTGACATTTACCATGAATGTGAAAAGAGAGAGCACCACATCACCGTACTTCAGGAACACCTAATAATTACTTAGCATGCATGATAGTATTATATTTTAATATTTATTCAATCCAAAACTCTTGAATCAACCAAGAGGCACATATCTTATCAAAAAAAAAAAAAAAACCAAGAGGCACATAAATCCACCGCTACAATGAAGAAACCTCAGAATCCCTTAAAAAAACATAATCAGGTCATTATGAATACTTGAATTGACAAGTTGGTTGCTCTAGCTATGAAGTTGCGAGTTGTTGATCAATTGGTTCTTGTAGTTTGATTACATGTAAATGATTTCTTAATCATCTACTGTCATGAAATCAATGACAGAACTGAACCAGGGGCCTACTAGTTTTCTCCTGAATTATTTTCAAAGATATCAATCAAGTTAAGTAATAAATACGCCCAAAGGGGCAAAATTAGTAGAAGTATTTTGTCTGGGTAAAAAGAAATTTCAGGTACTTGATGACAGATCTCCCAGAATTATTTTTGATGGTCTCAATCAAATTAAGTTACTGGTATTTTGTTCAATTTCATAGAGTTAAAGTTATTTTCACAATTCAATAATTAGGCTCTGACTCAAGTCATTTAGGATTAGTGTTTAGTCCTAATAGTCTATATAAGAATGCTATCATACTCCTATGACGACAAGTTTATGATGAATAAAATTTCAGTTGAAAATTTTTCAATGGCATAGTGTATATTCCTAGATTTATATTATTTTTTGTTCTTGTTAAATTTGTGTTGCATTGCATCAGTTTTGGTTGTCCTGCATCAGAATATTTTATTGATAGTCTATAAAGATGGCATCATTATTACTAGTGATGACAAGAAAGGAGCTGTCAAGTTAAAAGCATTTCTTCAACCAAATACCTATGTTTTCCTTCAATGTTGTGAGTCAGTATAGGGAGGTGGTACTTTGGATTGTGAGGTACTTTAAAGCTCATCCAGGACATAGACTGTTATATACAGCCAATAGTCATTTGTATTTAAAAGCTTTTACAGATTCAGACTCAGCAGGGTCACCCATAGATAGGATATCTACTATAGGATAATGCTCTATCCTATGAGAAAACTTGATCACTTGGAGAAGTAAGCAGTGTTGTGTCCTGTACTAGTGCAAAAGACGAATATATGTCATGGCTTCTACATCTTGTGAGCGTATATGGATTTAACACCTCTTATAAGAGCTTTACGTTTGATGTGCAGTTGTCTATGACTATGTATTGTGAAAATGAGGCAACAATTCATATTGCAACTTAGTGTTCCATGAGTGAACCAAACATATAGAGAAATTTGAGATAAAAATTGTCATCTTGCCTAAGAAAGATTGGAGAGTGGTGTGATTGCCACTTGGCATGTCTCTATAGGGGCAAAACTGCCGATATGTTGACTAAACCATTATGAAAGACCTGTTTAGATTTATTATGTGACAAGTCAGGACTATATGATAAATATGTCCCAACTTGAGGGGGAGTATATTATATTTGTTGTAAGATCAATTTAGTATTTTTTTTTTTTAATAAGTAATATGGGAATTTATTAGTTGTTTTCAATTATGATAGGCCAAGAATGTATTGACCCCTTAGGTAAATTAACTAATTAATTAGCCAAGTGAATTGATTAAGTCAATTAACATGCAATACGCATGGTAGCACAAACAAATCACCAAATAACTAAATGCAGCGGAAATTAAATTTGACACGAGTGATTTGTTTACGAATGGAGAAAACCACCGAGGCAAAACCCCACCGGGTGAATTTAAGGTCACCACTCCCGAGAATTCACTATTATCAAAACAAGCGGTTACAAGTAAAGGAATCCCAGTACCTTATACCAACCTACAGTTGAACCCTTACCCCAATATACAATTGGACTTGCAATGTAGTGACAATCTCTCCTTTCAATGCACGGCTCCAAGTACGTGACTAATCAATCGATGCACGGATCTCAATACGTGACTAACAACACCAACTTGAGAAGGATGTTGGTTGCAAAGTTCTTCAGTTCATCCACACGATAAAGATCAAGAAGCTCCTTGGTTACAAAACCCTACAGCGTACAAACGCAACAACTTCTTTAAGAGAAAGATGAACAAGGGCAGATTATCTCCGGTTACAATATGCATGTAACAACAAGTGTGACAACCTTTGCATCCACTAAGACGGCCCTTAAAATAATCCTTATATATGTCTAGGGTTATGAGAAAAGAAACCCTATACAAATAACTTGGATATGTGTGAAAAATAGATCTGGAAATCTGAATTTCATAATTGTCGATAGATACATCTGTCGAGCTTCAAATATTAAATCTCGATAAATACATCTGTCGAGCTATCTATCGAGTTTTAATAAACAGCACTTTTTCACTTGATTCTTGGACAAATTTGCATGGCTTCAATACTTGGACTTGAACTTTTGTTCCTTGAAGTATTAAACACATCCTAAATCTACCCAATTACAAGTAAAGTGCGTTTTGTCAAAGGATTAGCCAATTCTAAATGACATATGTTCTAACAAGTTCTACATATGTCCTAACAATCTCCCCCTTTGGCAATTCGTGACAAAACCACAACAACAAAAATGAAATATGAGAGAAGTCATAAATCACTCAACTCATACTCACTTGTTGAATACAATAAAATCTAATCCTAACACAAACTCTTGAAAAACTTTGCAAGAAGAGAGCTCATGGCATGATAGATTTTGACGAACTGTATTTTTGAAACACTTTAAACAAAACTCATTAAGACATCTTAGTGTGAAACAAAAATAAAAGATTGCATACAATAAATAAGAAACATGTGTATAAAGAGAGAAAAGAAACAACACATGGAGAGATAGGTGAAATGTGATAACAACATCATCAAATATATATATATCAAGGATAAAAACAATGTTTCCTATCACTAAGGGGTCACAAGACCGATGTACAAAAGGATAATGTATCTAAAGATAAAAGAAAAGAAAAGTACAAATAATCCTCACTACATCCCTCAAAAAAATAAAAACACTCCCCCTATCAAAAAGTCCTATGCTAACTCTCCCCCTAAGTCATGACTACTCTCATACCCAAAACTAGTCCCCCTTTTTGTCACGAATGACAAAGGGCAAGTCACTGAGAAGAAGTCATCTCCTCATCACCGGAAGAACTAGCATCCTCATCCTCATCACTGGAGCCATCATCATCGTCCTCATCCTCTGAAGCCTGTGGAGATGGAGAGGGAGAAGCAACAAAGCCACCAAGGCGAGCATGACGTCGTGCAATACGACCCACACGGGTGGTCACCTGACTCATCTCATCAATGAGAGTGTCAAGGCGAGCATCTATGCGCTGAAGCTACGCCATGATCGCCTCAAGTGTCACACCACCCGCGGAAGAAGAAGAAGGAGCGGAGGTGGATGGAGTGGAATGGGCTGGAAGAGTCGCCATCTCGGTCCATGGCCACTTCGGTCGAAGCCAGGCCTCACTCCGTCTAACGGACACCGTGTTAATGGCACCCATAACGATGAAGTGAGCAGACTCGGGATAAGAGACAGAGGAGTGGTGAATGATCTGCGTGATAGCAAAAGGAAAGATAAGCTTATCACGGGTCGTCGTGTCCTTATAGACATCTATAAAAGAGAGTATGAAGTGAGAGGGAAAGTCAATAGTAAGGTCCTCGATGAGGGATAACAAAAAGCAAGCACGAGGCTCAGTAATAGAATTATAGTGAGACAAGGGATGTAGAACAAATGTTATCACCATATTCAGGAACCTCGGACTTTTTGCAAAGCCCGAGCATGAGGTGTTTTAACGGTCACCCTATGATGAAGGTGTCTCACAGCGACAAGAGTTTGTCTTTGGACACAGTCCGCAGACGAGGACATCTGGGGTAATCAGGATGTGATTCCCTCGGAACATGTAGCACATCAGAGATAAGCTCCAGAGTAACTACAATATGAGTACCTCGAACAGAAGTGATGAAATGAGGTATAGAATAATCAAAACCATGCATATTAGAGTAAAACTCCTGTATGATCACGGAGGGACAACTCACAAGTATCTCTCAAAGAGATTCCCAACCCCGCCTATGTATGACAGTCGGAAGAGTAGTATCGGAGAAGTTCGATAGGATAATGTGGTGTTTCGAATGAATGCCACATTTGGAGAAGTTCTCTCCTGACAGGCCTTCTCATCACAGAACCTGACATGGAAAGGTGTGGAATCAAAAGAAGATGCCCCGAAACAAGAAGGGTTTCGGGACGGAGTAGTTTTGTTCTTGGGTGCCATGCGTAGACTATCCAAGAAAGAGAGAGAGAGAGAGAGAGAGAGAGGGAGAGGGAGACAAACAAAAAAGCACCAATCAACAGAATGTACCAAAGAGGAAATGAAAAGGTACGTATGCATGAATAATGCATGATCATGTGACGTGCAACAAAAAATTCATAATGGGCTCAACCCAATTCAAACCTACCAACACACAAAGTTCCAACATGGAAACACACATCTATAATGCATGAAACATAGTTAAAAATGCAAATGAAATGTAATGCATTAGCAAATAACATCATTTAAGCAAAACCCAACCCAAAAATTCACAAAATACTCATCAATTTTCAAAAAACTCCAAAAAAATTTCAAAAACCCAAAAACCTAGGTCTAAATGTATGAAATGCATAAAGAATGAGAGAAAAAAGAGATCATACCAGTGAAGAAAAGATCACACTAGGACGAAATCCAAGTGGGTTTGAGGTTTAGAGAGAAAATAGAGTGTTTGGGAGAGAAAAAGAATGTTTTCTGTCGAGAGAAATCGAAGAGAAGTGAAACAGATTTCGCGTTGGATCTATTTAAAGAAAACGCGTCTCGATGGATCGAGGATCTATCGAGATTCTGTTGAGCACTAATTCTCGACAAATGAATTTGTCGAGGTTCTATCGAGAATCTGTCGACGACAGAAAGCCTTAATAGATCGAGAAGTTATCGAGAATCTATCGGCCAGGCAAAAACTTTCTCGATGGATCGAGAATCTGTAAAGAAGCTATAGAGACAAATTCTAGAAAGCTTCGATGTATCGAAGATGCGATAAGATCTGTCGAGAAAAGAAGTCCAAGGGTCTCAATAGATAGCTATCTGTCGAGAAGCTGTCGAGCTTAATAAAAACAGTTTTTCAAAGAGGAGAAAAACACAGAAATGAATGCAATCAAGCAAGCTACTCAACCAAGGATCCAAACAACATTTTAAGCTCTCAAAAACATCTCTCAACAAGAAAAATGCAAAGCATTTAAGATCCAAACACACACACACACTAAACAAGTCTAACCAATTTTATATTTCAAAAACAAGTCAAGACGGTTTAGTGAGCATACATTAACACATGTATTCCTTGTGATGGCCAAATCACATTATACTTGCACATGTATCACAAGTAGCAAAGAATTTTGTGTGTTGTGTGTGAAAAAACATCGCAAGATTGCATAAGTGTCTCATGTTATGACAATTTCAGATATGAGAAAATCAATTTAACTCACACAATCATAACTGCTTGATTGGGACTATCACCTTCAAGGTACATCCTATAACTCTCACATCTCCTAAAAACACGCTTGCAACCATATTTAAAAGCATTTTAATTCTTTTTGCTTTTGATATTCTTTGCATATTCTTTTTCTTTTTAGCATATCGTGCACGGGCATATAAGAGAGAGAAAAGAAACACTCAATTATGTTAAGTTTAAACATCAATTTTCCTATGCCAAAGTATACGGATATTATTCATGATTGGCAGGCTTTAGTGGTAAGATGGTTATTTATGTCTTTCTCTTAAGATATTTTAGTCCTTCCCGTCAAAAAGAGTAATGTGAGTGTTAAGTACAAGAGATTACTTAATCGTACTCATCACAAACACAAACCACAAAGCTCACTTGCTTAGTTGTGCATTGAGATGCTCATCTAAGCTACAAAAGATACAAATTTTAGAAAACTTTGTTTCAATGGTCATCCAAGGTACACAAGTACCAATATACACAAAACACACACTGTTTTTGTATTTTTCTAATTTTTCTAATTTTTTTTTTTTAATGAAAAACAAAATAAAGCAAAAACTGACAACAAAAAAACAAAAACATGTTAAACAAAACATAGCATAAAACTAGATGCAAATGCATAAGGGAGGAGGAGAAAGAGGAGAGATCACTCCATGGAGATTACACCAATGTTTTGGCGTTGAAATTCAAACCATTTGCTATCAAGAGGTTTGGTGAACAAGTCAGCTTTCTGATCACCAGTGTGAATGAACTCAAGAGTGAGTACCATCTTCGACAAGCTCCCGAATGAAGTGGTGTCAAATCTCTATATGTTTTGTTCAAGAATGTTGAACAGGATTCTTAGAGATGTTAATGACACTGGTATTGTCACAATAGATGATAAGATATTCTTGACGAATACCATAATCAAGGAGGAGTTTTTGCATCCACAAAAGTTGGGTGCAGTAGCTACCAGCAGAGATGTATTCAGCCTCAGTAGTGGATGATGAGATGGAATTCTGCTTTTTGCTCATCCAGGAGACAAGATTATTACCCACATAAAAACAATCCCTTGAAGTACTCTTTCTATCATCAGCATTCACAGCCCAGTCTACGTTAAAATACCTAGCTAAGACATCATTGGTGTCCTTGTTATACCACACATCGAAATCGGCAATGGTTTTGACATACTTTATGATTCTTTTCAAAGCAATCATATGAGACTCTTTGGGATTAGCCTGATATCTAACACACATTCCCACACTGTAACTAATGTCAAGTCTACTAGCAGTAACGTAAAGAAGACTACCTATCATGCTTCTATAAAGAGAAGAATCAACACTTTTTCCCAACAAATCAACAGTGAGTTTAACGTTTGGGCTCATGGGGGTTCTAACAGAACTAGCAGATTCCAAACCAAACTTTTTCACAAGATTTTTAGCATATTTAGATTGAAATAGGAATATACTTGACTCTTGCTGATGGATCTGCAACCTAAGGAAGTGATTCAACTCTCCAATCATGCTCGTCTTGAACTCGGCTTGCATGAGTTTGGAGAAATTATGAGCAAGTTCATCCATTGCAAACTCGAAGATGATATCATCAACATATACTTGAGCAACTATCAACTCACCATCTTCCCTCTTGATGAAGAGTGTTTGATCAGCTTTTCCTCTTGTTAAACCATGTGAGACCAGGTATTGTGTAAGCCGATCATACCAAGCTCAGGGTGCTTGCTTTAATCCATAGAGTGCCTTCTTGAGGTACAACACATGATCCAGAAAGTGTGGATCAATGAATCCTTTAGGCTGAGCCACATAGACATCTTCTTTAAGAAATCCGTTCAAGAAAGCAGTTTTTACATCCATTTGGTAAAGCTTGAACTTCAAGTGGCACGCTAGGGCTAGGAGAATCCTAATGGATTCCATGCGAGCTACAGGAGCAAATGTCTCATCATAGTCTACTCCTTCCATTTTAGAGTATCCTTGAGCCACAAGAAAAGCCTTGTTGCAGATCACATTTCCCTCCTCATCAGTCTTATTGCGGAATATCCACTTTGTGCCAATGATGTGCTCTCGTTCTGGTCTAGGTACTATGGTCTAGACATCATTCCTTTGAAACTGAAGTAGTTCATCATGCATAGCCTCAACCCAGCTTTCATCTTAGAGAGCTTCCTCAACCTTGGTGGGTTCAACTTGTGACAAATAGCAAGAATAAGACATAAAGTTAGCAACACATTTATCAACTATACGCTTTCTTAGTGTAAGTTCATTCATATTTCCCACAATAACTTGAGGAGGATGATTCAACTTGATCCTTGAGTAAGGTCCTTTCTCTTCATGAGATTCAGAATCAAGTGAGGTAGGAATGTCTGCTGAAACTTCTACACCACTTGGAGTACTTGGAGATGCGGGCTCTTGATCAACTATTTCTTGAACACCCTTAGGCTCAGGAGGAAGAATTTCCTTAGGGATCTCCTCACTAATTTTCTTAGAACCAGACTCTGAAACTTCATCAATAACAACATTGACTGTTTCCATCACCTTCTTGGTTCTCTTGTTGTATACCCGATAAGCCTTGCTAGTAGAGGAGTATCCCAAAAATATTCCTTCATCGCTTCGAGAATCAAATTTTTCCACATTCTTTCTATCCTTAAGGATGAAACAAGTACTTCCAAAGATTCTGAAATACTTCATATTTGGCTTTCTTTCTTTCCATAACTCATAGGGAGTCTTCTTGGTACTGGGTCTGAAATACACCATGTTAACCTATGACATGCAGTGTTGACGGCTTCTCCCCACAAATTTCTAGCCATATCCTTGTTATGCAACATGGCTCTAGCCATCTCCTGAATGACTCTGTTCTTTCTTTCTACTACACTATTTTGTTGAAGAGTAATAGGACTAGAGAATTCTTGAAATATACTTGATCTAGTGCAAAAGGATTTCATGTATGAGTTCTCGAATTCTTTACCATGATCACTTCGAATTCGATCAATCTTCAAGCTCTTCTCATTTTGCAATCTTGTACACAAGGCTTCAATGTGCTCAGGAGCATCTGACTTGGATCTTAGAAGAATGACCTAAGTGTACCTAGTGAAATCATCTACCACAACCATGATGTATCTCTTTCCTCCAAGAGACTTGGTTCTAGTTGGACCCATGAGATCCAGATGTAGTAGCTTCAATGGTCTAGATATAGCTGATGTCTGAGTGCCTGGATGTTTAGCTTTTGTCTGTTTCCCAAGCTGACACGGTCCACACACAACATTGTTCACTCTACTGAGCTTTGGTATCCCCAAAACTAATTCATGCTTAGATACAATTGAAAGATGTTTGTAGCTAGCATGTCCCATCCTTTGGTGCCATAAATCTTCATTTGGCAAACGAATGCTATTGCACACAATATCAGCATCGGGTACCAGTCCATAACAGTTATCTAGAGTGTGTACACCGCTTATGAGTTTCTTCCCAGACTCATTCAACACAAGGCATTTCCCTTTTGAGAATAGCACCATAAAGTCTTGATCACATATCTGACTTATGCTCAACAAGTTTACTCTCAGACCTTCTACATATAGCACATTTGCAATGTATGGCAGTCCAAGTAGAGAGATGGTTCCCTTCCCTTTAATCTATGATTTGCTCCCATCACTGAAAGTGACATTATCACCTTTCTTAGACTCGAAAACCTTAAAGAGAGAGCGGTCTCCAGTCATGTGTCTTGAGCAACCACTGTCAAGGTACCACAAACATGTGTCCATTACCTTAAATGTGGACTTCATCATGAAGCACACCTCATGCTTAGATGTAAAATAAGTAGGAATGGTGTTTTCTCTCATCTGCCATTTAAGAAACAAAGCTTTTAACTTTCACTCTTCTCAGATGAACTCCTCTGCACATTTTCATTCTAAGACAGTCTAGTTTCTTCTTTGTCATGCTAAGATCTTTTCCAATAATCATCATGATATATTTCAAATAACTTTTAGACTTGCATTTTCTGAGACACTCAATCAAATAGAGATTAGAAAAACAAGGTGCATTTGAAACAAAAGATCTTTTCATGCCGGTTGCAACCATGACAATAGGGGTCAATGGATCACACAGCAAAGATTAACCTTAATCAGAATGTGCCCGCTTTGATAACACTTGATAGGCCAAGAATGTATTAACCCCTTAGGTAAATTAACCAATTAATTAGCCAAGTGAATTGATTAAGTCAATTAACATGCAATATGCGTGGTAGCACAAACAAATCACCAAATAAATAAATGCAGTTGAAATTAAATTTGACACGAGTGATTTGTTTACGAATGGAGAAAACCACTGAGGCAAAATCCCACCGGGTGAATTTAAGGTCACCACTCCTGAGAATCCATCATTATTAAAACAAGCGGTTACAAGTAAAGGAATCTCAGTACCTTATACCAACCTATAGTTGAACCCTTACTCTAATACACAATTGGACTTGCAATGTAGTGACAATCTCTCCTTTCAATGCACGGCTCTAGGTATGTGACTAACCAATCGATGCACAATTCCCAGTATGTGACTAACAACACCAACTTGAGAAGGATGTTGGCTGCAAAGTTCATCAGTTCATCCACATGATGAAGATCAAGAAGCTCATTGGTTACAAAACCCTACGGCGTACAAACGCAGCAACTTCTTCAAGAGAAAGATAAACTAGGGCAGATTGTCTCCGGTCACAATATGCATGTAACAACAAGTGTGACAACCTTTGCATCCACTAAGACAACCCTTAAAATAATCCTTATATATGTCTAGGGTTGTGAGAAAAGAAACCCTATACAAATAACTTGGATATGTGTGAAAAACAAATCTGAAAATCTGAATTTCGTAATTCTCGATAGATACAGCTGTCGAGCTATCTGTCGAGCTTCAAATATTAAATCACGATAGATACATCTGTCGAGCTTTAACGAACAACACTTCTTCACTTGATTCTTGGACATATTTGCATGGCTTCAATACTTGGACTTGAACTTTTGTTCCTTGAAATATTAAACACATCCTAGATTTACCCAATTACAAGTAAACTGTGTTTTGTCAAAGAATTAGCCAATTCTAAATGACATATGTTCTAACAAGTTTTACATATGTCCTAACAAATTAAGCAAGCTTGGATTGAAAGGATACAATGTTTTTTGGAGTAAATGATAGAAATTTTATTAAAATGTAATCATGATCATGAGAATACAAAAAGTCTTGGAGACACAAAACCAGCCCAGGTTTTGTGTGTCTAGGATAATAACAAAACAGAGGATAAAAACAAATAGAAGGTTACAGAACTAGGAGTGTTGTTGACTTCTGCTAACCTTTGATATTCCTCCAATAGTTTGGTACTTCCTTGAAAATTACCGTTGGGTTTACTGTAAAATTCAATTCCTATATTGAACTTGAATCAGAAAGGAAACAGAGTGATAGAGTAGTAGCAACAACGAAGGTCCAGTGGAGTCCTTCCTGAGTTCGAGCGAAAGAGGGAGAAAGGGTGAAAATAAAAGGAGTGAAAAAGGAGATGACGAGTTCAAGGCCACCGCCATGATGGTAGTGGAGACAAGTGAAAAGACTGGAGTTTTGAAGGTTTAGCTATGGAGGTTCAGTTCAGTTAAAAAATGTTTCAAACTGTTTAAGTTAGTTTAGTTTAGTTTTTTTTTTTTTTTTTTTTTTTTTTTTTTTAAATAAAAAAAATTGACATTGCGGTATAGGTGTCCGTTGACATAGCAAAAAATTATTTTTTATTTGAGCCGTTTGCCACGTTAGCAATTTTCATCCAAAAGATAACAACAAGGACTAAATTGACGCAACACTGAAAGGCTAGAGACTAAATTGACACAATTAAAAGCTTAGGCACCAAATTGAAATATGATATAAAGCATAGGGACCAACTTTGTAATTTACCCTATATTTTATCAATAATACTATAAATAATACGTGCATAATTGTTAGCATAATATTTGAAAAAAAATGGTTTATGATGTCGGGGAAGCTTAGCTTGAAGAAAGCACACACGATACTCTCTCGATGGAACAAAAACTAAGCTATAAGCTTCTAGTAGTAAACCTCAAATCCATGAGGGGTTTCCCTATATCCACAAGGAGATAAACTGGAATTCACCAGAGAAAGAATTTGACAAAAGTCTGTGTTTATTGATAATAGTCTAATTTGCCTCTTATGGCTGCAAAACATATAAATACTGAGAAAAACATTTGAAACCCTAATTCGCATTAATTATGCGATTAGGTGACAAAATACCAAAATTTACCAAAAATGGCAAAATAGAGTTAAATGCAGAATCATAAGCTATTGACCTTAAGGGTTGTCCCAAAATAAGCGAGACCTTATTCTGACTTTTGAGCAAAAAATTACCAAGGAAACATATATTAAAGGGCAAAATTGCAGTTTTCGGAGCCTAAATGAAGGAATTTGCCATTTCAAGGGGTACCTGATGGCGAGGTTACGATTATTGCTCAAAAGGCCGTTTTGCTTCAGCCTACCAAATTTCATGCAATTCTGACTCCGAGACCCATGATTTCTACTAGTGCCTTTTTGCCTTGCGCGATGATTTCAGGTGCGCATGAGAGTCTAGGAAGGTTTGTTCTACATCAGTTTAAAGGTACAATCTGATGTTAACATGTAGTGGGCAAGAACAAGACAAAATATTACAGGATAAATATTTTTACATGTTGAAGAAATATACAACACTAAGGTAAAAGTTTTCAGTCTAAAAGTGTAGAGTACATAGAAAAACTTCTGAAACCAATATAAACACCTCAGTTTTGCTAAAAATGTTGTTGTCATTAGTGCTTTTTTTTTTAACTACACAAAATCAATCATACATAGAAAGTGAATTAAACAGAAGATGCCAATTAGAATTAATAAAGATAAGCAGAAAATCTAGAACAGATTTTGTCAGTCATTTGAGAGAACCAAAAAAAAGCAACACAAAATAAATCAAATTAGACATCAGGTAAGAAGAACATTAGTTTGTGATAAGTAAAACATTCATTAAAAAGCAAAAAGGGGCGCAACCCAAGTACATAGGAAGTACCCAATTGATGCACCAACAACTATTGTGTAAAATAACAACTCTAATAAATCAGAAAAGGAAAAACTGTCCAGAAGCTGAAAGCCACTCATATAAGGATTTGAAAAAGAAAAAAAATATATGAACAAGACAACTAAAATTAAGCTTTCAAGACCTTCAAAACATTGAGCATTTTTTTCCTTCCAAATACACCATATGTGGCAATGAGAAATTGCATTCTAAATGCCTATGATTGCAATGTTTGCAAAAGTGACCTTGCAAACTCACAATGAAACCAAACATGTGGTCGCATTGAATGATAAAACATTACTATCTTTTTCAACGACAATTAAATTTAACACAGCTATGCTATGTATTTAAATTTAAATGAGGAACGTAATGTTATACACCTAAAGAACCGCACCTAAGTTTATATATATATATATATGTATGTATGTATGTATGTATGTATGTATATATATAATTATTTGTTAGTCTTAACAAACTAACAAATGCATGGCAATATCAGTTGTGATTCTCAACAGAAATCTAAAACTAAAAAAGAAAAATCTATTGAATCATCAAATTTTTTGTTGTATTAAATTCATCACCGAATTTTTTTTAAAAATAAATATTGTCGAAATTGACAAAATTTGAAAGGTAATCCGAATGTGGGGTACCTTAATCTTTTTCTAGAGTTGAAGATATTGGCGGAGAAGACAAAGTGGTTTCGGTGATGGTGCTCTAGAAGAGAATTGGCAGTAACAGTGGTGAATGAAGCAGATTGCATGATGAGGGATTGAATGGGAGTGGTCCGGTTTTAGGGCTGTAAATGAGCCGAGCTTTGTCGAGTAGTGCATGTTCAAACTTGGCTAGTCAAGAAAATTTAAAAGCTTCAAGCTTGGCTCGAGCTCGTGACAAGCCTAAAAATAGTGTTTGAACTTGAGCTCGTGAGAAAGCCAAAAAACTTGAGCTTGGCTTGATTAATTAGTCGAGCTAAGCTCAAGCTTAATATCGAGCTCAAACTTGAGCTCAAGTTAAGCTTTTGAGCTTGAGATCTAAAAAAAATTACATTATTAAATGTTTAAATCTCTAAAATTAATAAGGAAAAAAAAATAGTATACTCATTTTATCATGCATCTAGTCCTACTTATGATTAGCCAGTATTCAAATTAAAAATTTACATAATTAAATTCATTCATTTGTCATTCCTTATCTATAGTTTTAGCAATTGTTCAAAATACAATTTTTACATTCACGTTAGATGGTAAAGAACTAGAAAAATACTTGTTTGTAACTATTCTGAATGTAAAAATACTAACATGTTTCATAACTTTACTTTAGATGATTGATAGGGAATGATCATATTAATTAATTTATTTATTTTTAAATGTAACTATAGTCTAAAATGGTTCTTGGGTAGTTTAGTGGGAAGGAAAAGAAATTAAGGTAATTAGTAGTGGTCTCATGTTGGTCATGTCATTATTAAGATATGTGTAATGAGTATTTTTACCTAACACATATAAACTTATAAATGAGTCTATGCTTGAATTGTTTTGTATCAAGCCTAATAGCTCACGAGCTTGTTCGTGAACAACTTTTTTTGCTTGGGCTAGACTTGTTTATTAAACGAGCCTAAAACTAAGGCTCAAACTTGGCTTATTTATAAGCAAACAAACATGAACGAGTTTTTTATCGAGCCGAGCCCGAGTTGTTCATGGTCGGCCTGATTCATTTATAGCCCTAAGTTTTGTTGACCATTTAATGTGGTGGGTTATTAAATTTTTAATACTTCTAAAAAAATTTATAATAGTGCCATGTCATAGATTGAGGAAGAATTGTATTAATTTTTTTATAAGAGAAGTATATTTAAATTAAACACAAATATTTCAATAAAATAATAATTAACATATATTTATAGAATGAAATAACTTATTTTTAAGTTTTTTTTTTTTTTTTTTTTTTGAATTCACTTATTTTAGCTTAGGACATATATAACCTCGTATAAATTTGAAAATATGAAAATTTGAATAGAGTTTCACAATATGTTGGATATAATGTATGAATATGATGATAGTTTGTACAGGATATGGTATGATTTAGATATAAATTAATTAATTAAAAATATTTTAATGTTTTATCATATAATTTCACATGTATATTATAATTAATTAGTATGTTATATATATAGTGAGCTACGTGGCACAAATAATAGAATTTAGTTAAAAAACTAAAATGATTTTTGACAAAGTTACTAAACTAAAATGACCGACATCAAACTTAGAGGATTAAAATAATTTTTGCTTGAAATTAGTGGTTGTAAATTGCATTTTTTGCCTCTCTTTTTTTTTCTTTCTTTCTCCTCAACCTTATCTAGTCAAATCTCTCTCTCTCTCTCTCTCTCTCTCTCTCTCTCTCTCTCTCTCTCTCTCTCTCTCTCTCTCTCTCTCTCTCTCTCTCATAGTTTGACACAAAAGAACTTGATGTCTCAGCCAACCCTTTCAATCAGTCTCTAAATCTCCCAAACCCTCACTCTCTCACACTACCTTGTTAAGACCCTCTCTCACTTATTGACAATGTTACCGTGTAATCCATATGTTGTTCCTTATTCTTTTCTTTTTTTTCCAACTTTTTTTCTTAAATTAGATCACATTATCTTTTGAACCATGTTATTCATATATTTATTGAATTACTAGAGGATTTGTTAAATTTTTTGTAGTTGTATAATTTATTTCAATGTAGTTAGGGTTTTAGAATAATTTGAAGATTTCTTTTCTTTTGTCTATCTTAGTGGTTTATGGGGCATTATGATTTGGAAATCAGAGTTGCTGTCACACCCTCAGCTTGGTCATGGCACGCTGGTTGAGTTTAGGGATTCCAATATTGTTGCACACAATTTTTATGTTTTAACTCATTTTTTTATATATATCAAAAATCTTTTTTATCGGATAAAGTTTAGTTACAAAATTGGTTATAGCATTAGGCTACAACCTTAATATTTTTTATTGAAGGTCAATTTTGATATATCCACCATTGAATGACATCTACTTTTTATATTGTTCATGCTTGCAAAATTTCTAGAAAATTAAATATCAATAATTATGTCATCAATAAATTGTTCAAATCGCAAGTTTTTGTAGTTAACAATTATTCATAAAATATAAGTTTATAAATCATATAATCACGTCAGTATTTTTCGTCCAAAACTTGATGGTATAGACTATTTTAATGTCTGAACTAGATTAACATATTTGAAGCCGTTAGAAACTATTTTAACACATAGTTCAAATATTTGGGACTAAATGATAATTAAACCTTAAGAAATTATTCCACCACTTATCGCTATCGACTATTTTGACACAATACACCAAACCATGTTAACTCATAATGCAGACATTTGGGACCGAAACATAAACATAAACATAAACACACACATAAACATAAATGAGTAATATGATTTTTAGAATTATACCGTAAAGTTACCGTAGGAAATCTAGAGGATCTTGAATCTCTTCACGAAAAAATTTGGGATTCCCTTCCCAATTATGGTCAATGTTAGTAACTAGGTTTTTTAACCTAACCCATAATCTATGGTATCGATACCGTATTTTATCTAGCCTCAAATGTTGTTAGGGATCCAAGTTTTAAATTTAGGGTCTCACGGACTTATTTTAACCTTGCATCAAAGATATTGAGAGCCCTTTTAATTTGTTCATTTAAAGGCAAAAATCAGGCTTGAATTCATTGAATCCTTGTGGAATATATGAAAATTACCAATTTGAGCTTACCTTGGAAAATGTGTTTTGTTTCTTAACTGACTTTTGTTTTCCCTTGAATTGCATTATAGATCTTCACTGATGTGTTACCACAGTTTTCAGGTTGCTCTGGTGAGCCTAAATAATATTCAATTCCCCATTGTAACTATTGAATTATCATGCAAATGTTTGTTCAGAGTAAAATAAACTCATGATCTTTTGAGTGAAGAACTGAAGTTTGCAATTTCAAGAAAAAGGAACAGTTTTCAATATCATCAAACTTTCACATAAATAATATTCAATTCCCCAAAATCCAGGAGATTGAAGTATTGCCAATTCAGCCTAATAATAGGTTGGTTGAAAACAAACATAATGTAACCTTGCATTCACTTTTTATATTAATTCAAACAGCCAAATGAGTAAAACTCAACAAGAGGCAGAAAGTTTATACTGATTCCATGTATACAAGGGTATGAAAGTACAAAAAGACCAAAAGAATTCAAAGCCCATTCCTTGTTTTGTTTTGTTTTTTTTTTTTTTTTTTTTTTTTTTTTTTTTTTTTTTTTTAAATCGGGGGGTAAGGGTAACCTACAATCTTGCACCTCGAACTTTGGGGTGAGTTTCAATTTTGTTCTCTTGGACTTTATATTTTTGTAATATTAATTCTAAACTCTGCAATTTATTTCAATCTATCAATTTGAACCTTCATTTAGGCCTCTTTAAAAAAAATTTAAATTAAATGTTTATAAGTATAGGCCCCTTTCAATTTTGGTTGGCATCACAAAAACATGGCCAGTAATGAGACTCACGTGGTACATCAGGGCATGTAGGTCCCACTTTCCTGGCATAAAATTATTTCAAAATCCATGTGCAAATGATAAACTCTTATAATCATTTGATAGTATAGATTTTTTTTTTAAGGGGGGGGGGGGGGATAAGTAAAAAAGTAATGTAATAGATGTCTCCCAAGATTATACAGATAAGTTATTTAGCTTGACCAGTAAGCATGGTATCTTCACAAGAATTTAATTATTGTTAAAGCCAGTGTCATTAGCATTCACATCCCTCCGCAAGCTATGGCAGCAGAATACAAAGAGATGTGGGTAAGACACAGACCTACTACACCATGTTTATTCCATCTATTTCCAGAAGTGACACATGCACACTTTCCCATATGACACATGACCTTTCAGCTGTCCATCCATCATTCTCATCGAGATCAAGTATGGGAATATTTAGGGTGGGTGGTGTACAAAAGAAGTGACAACCACTTATGGTGTTAGTCTTTGGAGATTTATAAGACAAGGTTGGCCATCTTTCTTTAAATCCACCATCTTCAAAGTTGGTAATGGTAACAGAATTAAACTTTGGCATCGCTTGTGGTATGGGGGTTGTACTCTTTGGGAGGCATTCCCAAAACTCTACAGCTTTAGTTGTAACAAGGATTCTTTTCTTGCAGATGTCATGTCCTTTCCTAATCAGAGGTTTCATTGGGATCTATGATTCTATAGAGAGCCCCAAGATTGGGAGATGGAGCAATTTGATATTTTTTGGAAGCTTGTACACTCTATGACCTTTACTGGTGAGGGGCACGACAAACTTTGTTAGATGTGAACAAAGAATAAGGGCTTTAAGGTTAGTGAATACTACTTATCCTTCTTCTCGACCCCTGGCAACCTTTTTCTATGGAAAGCTATGTGGCGCTCAAAGATTCCTCCTAGAGTTGCTTTCTTTTCTTGGATTGCCACCTTAGGCAAGATTTTGACCCTTGATAGGCTATGGAATAAGGGTGTCCTCGTCATGGATTGGTGTTTATGTGTAAAAGAAGTGGGGAATCGGTAAACCATCTTCTTCTTCATTGTCCCATTGCTTTTGAGCTATGGTCTATGGTTTGGAGCCTTTTTGGTGTGATTTGGGTGATGCCTCAAAGTGTTGCAGATTTATTTACATCCTGGCAGGGTCCATTTGGTAGACAGCGCAATACAGACCTATGGTAGGTTGTCCCACATTGTGTGTTATGGTGTCTTTGGCGAGAAAGGAACAATAGATGCTTTGAGCGAACAAAACGGTCGATTCTTGAGATTAAATCTATTCTCCTCCACTCTTTGTTTGCTTGGTGTTATGTTTTCTCTTCTTTTTCTTGCTTTAATATTTTTGTTATGCTTGATCATTGTAATTTTCGATCTCGATGTAACCCTTTCCATGTACAGTCCTAGTGCACCTGAGACTTTTGTTTAATAATATTTCATTATTTATCAAAAAAAAAAAAAAAAAAAAAAAACCTACTTATGGAACTCCCTACTTAAGTGTACCTAATTAATAATACCAGCTTAAATGACCTTCTAAAAAAAAAGTAAAAGTCTATTTTGTCAAATTATTGTAACAATTGTTTACTACTTCTCATTATATTTATAGTTATAGATGGTTAAATTTTAAAAGAATTTACAATTTTGCTTCGACAATTCTAAGTTTTAACATTTACCTACTTATGGAACTCCCTTTTTTTTTCCTTCAAATATTTTATTTTTTATTGTACAAAAATATTGTCCAATTTCAAAAGTAAACTATCATAATGGAATAACTTTATAACAAACAACATTCTTTGTTTGAATTTATGAAAATTTGCAAGACTTTTTAGAAAGGGTAATTATATATATATTCCCATAAAAAATGGTGATTATATATATATTTTTTGATGGAAAATTCTTACGTACTCTCGAAATATAAAGAAATTGTGCTCCCTCCTCTAACATTCATAATAAACCCTACCATGAATGTAATAAGCGGGCCTCATCATGAATGTGAGAAAATGGAGCACCATTCTTCGTGCTCCTGGAGTATCCAAGAATTACTTTAATTAGAGTAGGATTTGTTCCTTTAAAAAAAAAAATTTTAAAAAAGCACCATAATTAGAGTAGGTTTTTTTTTTTTTTTTTTTTTTGAGAAAAAGAGTAGGAATTATTGGTACCATTTTTCAAAATTTTGAAAATACCATTATCACATAAATCACAAAAAATTTCAAAAATAATATCATCAAATTCAAAAGGTAAATTTTCCTCAAAATAAAAAATCAAAAGGTAATTTTTTTTTGATGGGCTAGACATCATAATATGCCAAGATATGGGCTTAGCTTTTACCGATATAGGCCGACGGGTACCAATTTATTCTGGGTGAACAACCCGGCCCATTATAAAAACCCTAGAAAAACCCGACCTTCTGAACAAGAAGATTACTTCGGCTGCGTTTAATGAGGCCGGGAATTGGTTGACATTTGGGTGCGCGAAGCTTGGGCAGTTGCTTGTGTGGGAGTGGAGGTCGGAGAGTTATGTGGTGAAGCAGCAGGGGCATTACTTCGATGTCAATTGTGTGGCTTACTCGCCTGATTCGCAGTTCGTGGCTACTGGAGCCCATGATAATAAAGTCAAGGTAAAAAAGATTTAATGACTTAAAACATGAAAGTTTGGTTGATATGCAAAGTTTTAGCTCAAATGACTTAGCCATTTGGTTTTAGATGTAGGGTCCGTTTGGATACAGCTGAAAACTGAAAACTGAAACTGAAAACTGAAAAATACTGTAGCAAAATAATTTTTAAATGTGTGAATAGTATCGTGGGACCCATTTTTAATGAAAAAGTTGCTAAAAAGTGAAATTTGTGAGTCCGTGAACAGTACACTATGTGCTGTGATTGGCTGAAACAAATTAGAAAAGTCAAACTTTGCGGCTACTGTTTATTGAACAGTAAATAAACGCGTGAAAAAAAAAAAAAAAAAAAAAAACGCAGACGCAAACGCGCTGGTTTTCAGCCCTATCCAAACTAAGCCGTAGTATATGTTTTTGCATATTGTATGGAAATGTTTATAGAGAGAAATTGTGGTGATTATAATAATAGTGCAGTGCATGTGGACAGCATTTGTATGCAATGAGCTGATGTGGCTATTTCAAAATAGGCGATGCTAGGGACACTATTAATTTTACTACTACATAGGCTATACCACCTGTTTGTAAACTTTTAAAGACAACATGAAAAAGTAATTGCCACATTAGTTTGTGAGGTTTTTGTAATAAACTTGGTGGTAGTTTTAACATTTTCCGTTTTAAAATTGACCAATTGGTATGTTACTCTAAAGGTTTTCTTCGCATTACCTCAACCATACCCTAGTTTCTGCTTCTGCATGGTGAACATTTTGGAGGTTTGAAGCATCGGTCATGTTACCTTGGCAAAATGCACAAATTAGCATTGTCTTATGATTTCAATTGTGCATACTAGTTCGTGGGTACTGAAACTGGCCTGATACGTGATATATTGGCATTGCATTACCTCTCAGTCATTTTTTTAAAATACCCAATTCCATAAGCAATTAGCTGAATTTAATTTTATACTAAGGGTCCGTTTGGATACAGCTGAAAACTGAAAAACACTGTAGCAAAATAATTTTTAAATGTGTAAATAATACCGTGGGACCCATTTTTAATGAAAAAGTTACTGAAAAGTGAAATTTGTGGGTCCGTGAACAGTACACGATGTGTACTAATTGGCTGAAAAAAGTTTGAAAAGTCCAACTTTGCGGCTACTATTCATTGAACAATGCATGAACAGTAGCTACAATCTCAAAAACGCGTGAAAAAAAAAAAAAAAAAAAAAAAAAAAAAAGGAAAAACGCAGACGCACGTTTCAGTTTCAGCCGAATCCAAACGTAGCTTAAATGTTTTGGCCGCTAGCATTATGTTCAACTTAGCATTGCTTGGATCATCGGAAGCTGTTGGGTAGACACAATATCAAACTCATTTTCAATTTCCTTAAGGTTGTCTTTCTGATTGTTCTATATGATTATGTGCTGAATGTTCATCTTTTTTGTCTCATTTTCTACTATTAAGTTTGTACTTGAACTGATGTACTAGTTTTAGTGTTTGCCTTCATGCAGGTCTGGACTGTTTCATCAGGCTTTTGCTTTGTAACATTCTTGGAGCACACTAATGCAGTCACTACTCTCCATTTTATGACTAGTAACCATTGTCTCTGTTAGGATATATGCTATTCACTTGTTAGGAATATATGTCACTATTTTATGTAATTGGCTTATCCTTTAACAAAACGCACTTTACTTGTATTTGAGTAGATCTAGGATGTGTTTAATACTTCAAGAAACTGTGTTTCAAGATCAAGTGTTGAAGACATGCAAGTCTGTCCAAGATTCAAGTTGAAGAAGTGCTGTTCATTAAAGCTCGATAGCTAGCTATCCATCGAGCTTAAGAAGCTATTCCAGCCCCGAAGCTCGACAGCTACTCGACAGCACCTCGACAGATAGCTATCTGTCGAGCTTTATGAAAAACAGAATTCCAGTTCTGTTTTAACTCTAATCCGTGATTATGTGTTTGGGCCTTCTTTTCTTCTAACCCTAGACATATAAAAGGATTATTTTAAGGGCCGCCAAAGTGTACACAAGTTGCACAAGTGTTGAATAAAGTTTGTTCAAGCAATTTGTAACCGGAGACAAAGTTTTGCCCTAGTTCATCATTCTTGTGAAGAAGTTGCTGTGTATGTGCACCGTAGAGTTTTGTGACCAAGCATCTTCTTGATCTTCATCGTTGGGATGAATTGAAGAACTTTGCAGCCAATAACCTTCTTTAGTTGGTGATTGAAGTCGCGTACTGGGATTCGCGCATTGGTTAGTCACGTACTTGGGAGCCGTGCATCGAAAAGGGAAATTTGTCACTACAGAACAAGTCCAATTAGGTATTAGAGTAAGGGTTCAACTATAGGTTGGTATAAGGTACTGGGATTCCTTTACTTGTAACCGTTTGTTGTGATAATAGTGAAATTTCGGGAGTGGTGACCTGAAAATCACCCGGTGGGGTTTTTGCCGTTAGGTTTTCCCCATTCGTAAACAAATCACCGTGTTATTTTATTTTCCGCTACATATTTAGTTATTTGGTGATTTTTTTATGCTACCACGCGTTTGCATGTTAATTAACTTAATTAATTCACATAGCTAAATTAATTGGTTAATTTATCACAAGTGGTCAATTCGTTTTTGGCCTATCAAGTGGTATCAGAGCAGGCACACTCTGATTAGGGTTTAATCTTTGCTGTGTTGATCCATTGACCCCTGTTTGTCATGGATAGAGGACAGTCGTTAATCATACCTCCTTTATTTGATGGCACTAACTATGCATACTGAAAAGTACGCATGAGAGCTTTCTTGCAGTCTTTAGATGAGAAAGTGTGGCAAGCTGTTGAGATAGGCTGGACCAAGCCGAAGGAAGCGTCGGCCGACTGGGATGATGCTAAGATCAAGGCAGTAAACTTCAACAGTAGAGCGTTGAATGCCTTATTCAGTGCGGTCACCAATGAGGAGTTCAAGAAGATATCCTCCACTGAAATTGCTAAGGAAGCATGGACCATCTTCCAAACAACCTATGAGGGAACAAAGGCAGTTAAGGATTCAAAGCTTCAGAGGCTCACTACAAGCTTTGAAGAGATTAAGATGGAGGAGGATGAGTCGTTAGATGAGTTCTATGCCAAGCTTAAGGACATAGTGAACTCAGCTTTCAATCTTGGGGAAACCATTCCTGAACCCAAGATTGTGAGAAAGGTGCTCAGATCTTTACCTCAGAGATTCCATGCTAAGATTACGGCAATCGAGGAATCAAAGGACATTGACAAGATTCCTTTGACAGAGTTGGTTGGAAATCTGCAGACCTACGAGCTAGGGTTGACTAGGATTGGCAAGACAGGTAAAGGCAAAAGCATGGCACTGAAGGCCAAGAGCAGTGAGACAGATGAGTCTTCAGATGATGAAGATTCTAAGATGAAGTCCTACATCACCAAGTAGTTCAAGAAGTTTATGAAGAATGCCAATGGAAAGGGCATCGGCAAGGACTGTAGGCAATCTAGTTCTTCTCAGTTTAAGATCCAAGACAAAGGGAAGAAGGATGCAAGGGATGGCGGTCAGTACACTGTTCCCACAGGACCTAAGTGCTTTGGGTGTCAAGGCTTTGATCACAAGAAACAAGAGTGTCCTACATATCTCAAGAGCATTGGAAAGAGCAAGGCACTTATTGCTACCTTGAGCGACATCGAGCCTGAGGATGATTTCGACAATGAGGATGACAGAATCTTGAATGCCTTTACTGCCACTGTTAATCCTACTGATGGGATTGTTGAAGATGTGGTTGAAGAAGAGGAATTGGTGGAATCCAAGTTTGAGAAGATGGATGATCAAGATGATATCCATACAGCCTATGAGAAATTATACAAGCTTTTTGAGAAACATGAGAAACTTTACAGGCTGACCACCAAGAAGCTCAGTGATGTGGAACTTGATCGTGAAGAGCTTTCCACAAAGTTTGATGAGGCTAATAAGACTATTGGAGCATTGACGTACGAGAACAATTTCTTGGCTGAAAAGACCAAGAAGCTTGAAGCGGAGCTGTTTCAAGTTAGAGCTCAATTGGAGAGGACTTCAAGTGCAAAGCTTGATGAGATGCTCAGTCTTCAGAAATCTGCTTCTGATCGAACAGGTTTAGGGTATGGTTTCTCTTCCTCTAATACTGCTTCTACTAGTACTACTGTTTTTGTTCCTTCTAGCAATAATGTTGAAATTGAGAACAATAATGTTAAAACTGTTTTAGCTAGTGAGAACTTAAACAAATGAAAATATATCTTAGGAGCACCCCCTAAGCAAGATAAGAAGGAAGCTAAGAATCCCAGGGCTAAGAAGGCTAACTCTCAAAAGCCTAAACAAAAGAAGCAGTATCTCTGTCATCATTGTGGAGTTGCTGGTCATACTCGACCAAATTGCTATAAGTGGCTTGCCACTCAACAGAGCAATGGCATGATAGCATCTGGAAGCCAGAATCAGCTTCAATCCTCTCTTGCTCCCCTTGGAGATCTTCTCAAAGCCCTCATGTTCCTTTCAAACTTGAACGGTTTTAATTCTTCCCCCTCACCGCCGGTTCAAGGGTTTAATCAAAGGAAAGGTTCTTCCAGGGTGTGGAAGGAAAAGGACTCCAAGTAATTCTATCACTTTTCTCTTTCTCTCTTCTTGTTTTTGTGTGTGCATTACTTGTGTGTTTCGCTTTTAAGTTTTGAGTCAGTCTAGTTTTTATACTTTGCATTGTTTAACATGTTTTTGTTTGTTTTCAGTTTTGATTATTTTGTTTTTAATATAAAAAAAAATTGAAAAATCAGAAAAATACAAAAATAGTGTGTGTTATGTGTACATTGGTACTTGTGTACCTTGGATGGCCATTGAAACAAAGTTTTCTAAACTTTGTATCTCTTGTAGCTTAGATGAGCATCTCTATGCACAACTAAGCAAGTGAGCTTTGTGGCTCTAGTTTGTGATGAGTAAGATTAAGTTATCTCTCGTACTTAACACTCGTATCACTCTTTTTGACGGAAAGGACTAGAAAATCCTAAGAGAAAGGTATAAATAATCATCTCACCACTGTTGCCCGCTAATCATAATATGACACCTGTATGCTTCGGCATAGCAAAAGTGCAGTGTCAATGACATTTGTGTGCTTCAGCATAGCAAAATTGGAATGTCAAATGCTTACCATCATTGGGTATTTCTTTTCTCTCTCTTATATGCCCATGCATGATTTGCTTAAATAAAATATGCAAAGAAAATGAAAAGCAAAAAGATCAAAATGTTTTAAATATGGTTACAAGCGTGTATTCTAGGAGATGTGGGAGTTATAAGATGTACCTTGAAGGTGATAGTCCCCATCAAACAATTATGATTGTGTGTAAGTTAAAGTGATTTTCTCATATCTCAAATCGTCATAACATGTATACACTTATGCAATCTTACGATGTTTTTCACACACAACACACAACATTCTTTGCTACTTTTGATACATGTGCAGGTACAATGTGATTTGGCCATCACAAGGTTTTACATGTGTTAATGTATGCTCACTAAACTGTCTTAACTTGTTTTTGAAATATAAAATTGGTTAAACTTTTTAGTGTGTGTGTGTGTGTGTGTGTGTGTGTTTTGGATCATTGTGCTTAAATTTTTGTTGAGAGATGATTTTGAGAGCTTAAAATATTGCTTGGATCTTTGGTTTAGTTGCATGCTTGATTGCATTCATATCTGTGTTTTTCCCTTCTTGAAAAATGATTTTTAAGTAATCTCGACACCTCCTCGATACGACTTCGATACCTAGCTACCTGTCGAGCTCTTAAGGTCTTTTCTTATCGCAATCTCGACAGATCCTTGACAGCTGGTGGATCGAACGAGAATGTTCCTGGATCCTCGATAGCTTCTCGACACCTGGTGGATCGATCGAGCCTCGTCTCCTGGCTCGACACCTGTATCTGTCGAAGGAAAAATCCTCGACACCTGGTTCGACACCTTTCTCGACACCTCTATCTGTCGAGAATTACTGAAGCTCTATATATTGGGTTGTTGCGATCTGGTTCTCATTTTTTCTCGATCTCTCTCAATCTATCCGCTCCTATTCTCCTCCCAAACACTTTCTTCTCCCTCTAAACGTTCAGCCCACGTGATTTTCGACCTTTCCTTGCTTCAAATCACTTGGTATGTGTTCTTTTTCTCTCATTCTTCATGCATTTCATGCATTTAAACCTAGGTTTTGGGGTTTTTTGAAATTTTTTGGGGTTTTTCAAAATTGATGAATTATTGTTAAAATTTTGGGATGGGTTTTTGATTAAATGAGTTTAAAATCTCATGCATTGCATCACATTAGCATAATAATAGTATTATCATGCATTTTAGATGTGTGTAATTGATTGTGTGCTGGTAGGATTGGATTGGGTTGAGCCCATGATGCAATTTCTTTTGCATATCACATGTTCATGCATTCCCCATGCATACGTACTCTCTTTTCAATATACTTGTTATATTTGAATTGCTTTGGGGCTTTTCTAATTGTCTCTCTTTCTCTCCCTCTCTTTCTGTTTACGTTAGTTGTGCTATGACACCTAAGCGTAAGTCAGTTCCGTCCCAGAACCCTTTGCGTTCTAGGGCATCGTCTTCTTCTGATCCTACTCCTTCTCATATTCAGTTCCGTGATAAGGATGCCCGAAAGGACTTCTCGAAGAACTTTTCTCGACGAGGTGTTCATTCGGAATGCCAAGTCATTTTGGCGGACTTCGCTGTCACTGACCTTCCCACTGTCATTCACAGTCAGGGATAGGAGTCACTATGTGACGTCCCGGTCACTTGTCCGACCATGCTGATCTAGGAGTTTTACTCCAACATGCATGATTTCGATTTTTCAGTACCTTTCTTTTCTACTCACGTTCGAGGTACGTGCATTGTAGTCACACCGCAGCTTGTTGCGGATGTGCTTCATGTTCCGAAGGTAAAGCATCCTGACTACCCCGGTTGTGGGCATCTGCGGACTGTGTCCAAAGACGAGATGATTTCCGCTTTCTGTAAGCGTCCCGCAGATTGGGGTGATCGTTAGTTCACACCATGTCGGCCTTTTGCTAAAGGTCCTAGATTCATGAACATGGTGATGACTTTTGTTTTGCACCCACTATCTCGCTATAACTCTATCACAGAGCCTCGTGCTCGATTTTTGCTTTCTTTATTAGAGCACCTCACTATATATTTTCCTTCACATTTCATTCTTTCTATCTTAGATGTGTATAGGGATACGACTACCCGTGATAAGCTCATTTTCCCTTCGGCTATCACGCGGATTCTATGCCATTTTTCTGTTCCTTTTCCCTCTTCCGACCATTTTCCTGTCATGTGTGCCATAGACTACGCTACCATTAAACGTAGCGAGGCGCAGTTTCGATCTCGACAATCGGATTTAACAGCTCCTCCCTCCCATTCTGCTCCGTCTTGTTTTGCTCCATCCACATCCGTTCCCTCTTTTTCTTCGGGTGATGTGACTTTAGAAGACATCATGGCGCAGCTGCAGCGCATGGATGCTCACCTTGATACACTCTCTACGGAGTTGTATCAGGTGAATGTTCATGTCGGTCGTATTGCACGGCAACAGGCGACCATGGGTGGTTATTCTCCTGAGGCTTCTCCTCCATTACCTCCTCTAGTGGCTTCTGAGTCTGAGGATGCTGATGATGATGATGGTGATGACGATGATGCTTCGGATGATGATGATGGAGATGCTAGCTCTACCGATGAGATGTCTACTTGACACTCTTACCCTTTGTCACTCGTAACAAAAAGGAAGAGTAATTTTGGATATGAGAGTAGTCATTCTTAGGGGAAGAGTTAGTATAGGACATTTTGTTAGGGGGGGTGTTGATATCTGAGGGATGTAGTGAGGATTACATGTATCTTTTTCTTTTCTCTATTTTAGATACATTTATTCTTGTACGTGGGTCTTGTGACCATTTTGACATACATTGTACTTATCTTCTTTATATATGTTGATGTATGTTTCTTTCACCTACCCTTACATGTGTTGTTTCTTTTCTCTCTTTATGCACATACTTCTTATTACGTGTATGCAATCTATTATTTTTGTTTCACACAAAGATGCCTTGATGAGTTTTGTTTAAAGTGTTTCAGAAATACAAGTTGTCAAAGTCTTCTTGCCATAAACTCCCTTCTTGCAAAGTTTTTCAAGAGTTTGTGTTAGGATAGATTTTATTGTATTCAACAAGTGAATATGAGTTGAGTGATTTATGACTTCTCTCATATGTTCATTTGTTTGTTGTGGTTTTGTCACGGATCGCCAAAGGGGGAGATTGTTAGGACATATGTGATTCACTTGTTAGGAGCATATGTCACTATTTTATGTAAGTAGGGTGCTGGAACTCTAGATTTATTTGAGGTATTCTTTTTCCATCTCTGATGGATGTTAACAATCACCACTACTCCTTTCCTCCCTCTCCCCCCCAATCTTCCCAAATCTTTTGCTGACTTTTTAAAACAATGTCATGTTCAGATCTTTGTTTGGTCGATGAAGACTGGCCGTTTGTTGGATGTGCTTAGTGGTCATGAAGGTCCTGTTCATGGGTTGATGTTTTCTACTACAAATGTGAGTTTACCTGCCTTTTGTCTATTTTGTTTCTGCACTAATAACATGTGACTATCTTTGTTATTTTAACAAATTATGCTTATCTCATTGTAATTTTTTTTTTCCATGAATGGTGGTTACCAGTTACCAACCCCCCCCCCCCCCCCCCCTGACATTCTATTGGAGAATGATTTAACCAAAGTGCATTAAAGATTTTTCATTTTGTAAGTAGGGTTTTTTTTTTTTTTTTTTTTTTTTTTTTTTTTTTTTAAGATTTCCCCTTATTTCATAGAGTGTCTAATAAGGTGTTCGTTTATCACATGAAGGAAATCTTAGCTTCTTCATCATGGGACAGAACTGTTCGGTTGTGGGATGTTTTTGAAGGGAAAGGTGTCGTTGAGACATTTCCTCGTACACGTGAGGTTCTTACATTGGTTTATCGTCTCGATGGAAGGCAATTGGCTTCTAGCGCATTAGACGGGCAGATTCATTTCTAGGACCCAATTGATGGTGTGTTAATGTACACCATTGAGGGCTGTAGGGATATTGTCGATGGTCGTCTCATGACTGATCGTAGATCCACTGCTAACTCGAGTTCAGGAAAGCGCTTCATAACTTTATGCTATTCTACTGATGGGAGTTACATTTTAGCAGTAGGGACTAGAAAATACATCTGTATGTATGATGTTGTGAATCAGGTTAGTTTGCATACATCATAGATACAGAGATAACTTATTGTAGTGAACCTATTCTTTTCTACAATTTCATTCCATGTATAAACCCATCTAAGGTATTGTATAACAAACAGATTCAATTTCATATTCAATCATCTATAATTTTATTCCAAGTATCAAAATTCTTTAACAAATGGACTTGAATCTTACAATTCTACTAGGACGGGTGGTAGGGAGACCTACAATTACCTTCAGCAGCATGCTTGATAATGACCTTGCCATTGTTTTTGATTCAGAGTCGTATATCGTAATCAATCTGCACAGAACAATAAGCACCTTCAACATAACCGATACAAGTTAAAGCAAAACACAAACATAACTATCTATCCATGTGTACATATTTACATTCATAAACTTATACATGTTTCCTTTCTAGGAAAATTTTGAAATAAATTACCTGCAGAGAATAACTAAGTACAGACAGACATACATATGTATAGTTTAGCAAACAGTTCAATTAGAGCGGCCAAAAAAGTTCTATTTTAGACCGTAAAAACCTACTTTAACTATTTTACAATCTCATTTTACAACTCTCCCAACATCCCAGACAACTCATTAAAATAATATAAAATATATCATCAAATAATATTATAAATTTGGTCAAACTACCACTACTGTTCACTAACACCGTGGCCCATTGCAAACCCACATTCCAGAGCCACCGGCCAGCCCTGAACATCCCACCACAAACCCATCAGAAAAATATACACATACCTATATCGGAAAATATTCACAAATCTCAAATCTCAAACCCACGACCCCCGACCCCACGCCCACCGGAAACCCACAACCCGAAACACGATTTGAAACCCATGGCCAGGACCCAAACCTCAATCCAAATCCAAGAGAGAAGCTGAGCCCACACCGATCTCCACAAACCCTGACTCACCACCACGTCAATCCAAGCCGATCCAGACCCTCCACCGCACCGATCCCCACAAACCCCACGCCCTCCACGCCGATCTGAGTGAGATGGATCGAGACAAGAAATCACAGAGAAAAAAACTGAGTGGGGAGAGAAAGGAAGAGATGAGAAAAGAGAGAGCGAGAAAGAGAGAGAGGGGAGGCTGAGATATGTGAGGGAAGAAAGTCAATGAGATATGGGTCCGGGAGGGATTAAAAAATATTAAATTAAGTTTGCAACTCGCTATAGCGAGGTTGCAAATGTACCACCTGACTATAGCTAGGTTGCAAAACTTTTTAGGTATAGCAACCCAGATGGAGCAGTAATGGACCTATAGTGGCATTTGTGAAACGCCACTACAGGTCCAAAAAACGCCACTATAGGCCCATTTGGGCTATAGCGGCGTTTGCTATGGTGGCGTTTGTAAACGCCACTATAGGTCCGCCCTACAATGGCATTTCTAAATGCCACTATAGACCAATTTTTTTAAAATAAAAAATAAAAAAAAGGCTATAGCAGCATTTTAGAATGCCACTATTGTACCGTCACTATAGACCAAAATTTTTTTTTTTTTTTAAAAGGCTATAGCAGCGTTTTAGAACAAATTCTAAGTGGCAGGTTGTTATTGTTGGGGCAAAAAGGTAATCTTAGTGTTAGGTTTAAATTTGAACCAATAACAACTAACTATCTATAATTTGTTGTGAAAATGTTGTGAACTAATAAAATATTATAATTACTTTTAATTAATATTTACAATTTTTTTAAATGGAAAAATTTGGGTGTTTGGTACATGCACTTAAAAACATGTGTTTTGTTATTTGAAAACATGTGTGGAAATATATGTGAGTGAAAAAGTGTATGAAAATACGTGTAATGTAATTTAAAAATATGTTTTTTTTTTTTTTTTGAAATGGAGTACCAAACACCCCCTTAGTGTTACAAAATATTTTACAACTTTTTATCACGTAACAAACTGTGAACAGTAGAGGAAAAATAATGGGTCACGTGACAAGAGAGAGTTTGAGATTTCATAAAGAGGAGTGATTTAAAAAAATTTTAACTGAATATTCTGGAATATGCCATAGAATATTCTAGGAATATTCTATGGCATATTCCTAGAATATATCATAGTTTTTGTTTTACGGATTGAGTTTTTCTTTTTTTTTTTCTTTTTTAAGGTAGTTTGGAATATGCCATAGTCTTGATTTACTGATTGGGTATATCTTTTATTTTATTTTTTTAATATCTTTAAGAACCTATAGTACTCTTACGAGGGCCTATAGTGGCGGTTGTCAAACGCCACTATAGGTCATTCTCTTACAAAGGCCTATAGTGGCGTTTGTCAAACGCCACTATCGGTCTTTTTTCCTCTGGCCCTTATTAAAAAAAAACCCAACAAAAAAAGAAAAGAAAAGAAGAAGAAATAAAAAGTGCCTATAGTGGTGTTTGACAAACGCCACTATAGGTCTTTTTTTTCCTCTAGCCCTTATTAAAAAAAACCCAACTGAAAAAAAAAAAAAATGAAATAAAAAGTGCCTATAGTGGCGTTTGACAAACACCACTATAGGTCATTCTCTTACAAAGGCCTATAGTGGCGTTTGACAAACACCATTATTAGTCTTTTTTCCTATGGCCCTTATTAAAAAAACCCAACCGAAAAATTTTAAAAAAAAAGTGCCTATAGTGGCAGTTGTCAAACACCACTATAGGTCCTTTTTTATTTTATTTTATTTTTTGGATAGTTTTTTTTTTTTTTTTTAAGACCTATAGCAGCATTTGTAAGACCAGGACAAACGCCACTATAGGCCTTTGTAAGACCAGGACCTATAGTGGCGTTTTAAAAACGCTGCTATAGGCCCTTGGAAACGCTACTATTGACCCATTGTTTAAAAATGCCACTATAGGACTCCCTAAACACAATCATAGCTTATCATGTAATCTCGCAGAAAACTACATAGAACCTCATCTTGTCACCTTATAGCAATAACACACTATTGTCAAAGAAGTCCCAGTGACCCTTTAACTCTCTCTAGATTCATTGAGTTGTTATTCAGACTTCTCCTGACTAGCGGTAAAGTCTTTCAGCTTTTCCTTCAGTTCACCAGACTGCATAGGACAGGCCAAATTATTTGAGCAATGCAATGCACATTGTAAAGAACTAAAAGTAAAATATGTTCTAAAATAAGAAGTAACCTGGTGTAAGTTGAGAATAATATCCGACCCTCCAATAAACTCTCCCTTGATGAATATCTGTGGAAATGTGGGCCAGTGGCTGCATTTAAACAGCCAGGTAATTTAGAAAACTAGCACTCAATACAATCAAATTTGAAGATCCAAAGTTTATCGAAAACAGCAGTCCCATCCTCAAACTAATGTGATGCTACTACCCATTTTCATTTTTATAAGAAGAATTTTATAGAGAAAGTGACCAACGAGTGAAACCCATACTACTATCCATGATATGATATCATATAAGGGAAAAATTATTACCAAGCTAAATTATTTTTGCTTCCACCAATGGCTATGGAACCAACACCTAATTCCCTTGTAGATTTTTTTTTTTCGATGAGTTCCCTTGTAGATATTTGTCTCTTGTTAATAATCGAAGACGTTAAGGGGATATAAGCTTGATAGGCACCATCAAGAAATCAAGATTGCCATTAGACTGATAGGGAAAATCACTCCTGGTAGCTGAGCATGTTAGGTTTTGCGTATGGTGATAAAACAACAGCAATTTATCCAGGAACTATTCCTAGGCTAACAAATTTTTAAAGCACAAGATCAATCAAAAAAAATTTTTGGGAGGCGGGGGCGGGGAGTGTGGCTGTGTGTTTTGTAAAATGTTTTACCAATGTTTTTGTTGGTAAAACATTTTATAAAATTTTACAGAGGATTTTACAGTCTACAGAAAACATTTTCAGTTTGACCAACATTTTACAAAAAAAAACATTGTTTCCGCATAACATTTTACATTGTAACAAATAGAGTGAAAAATTAAAACAATACAAGTTATATTGGGCTTCATCCAGCTCCAACAGTCTCATATTTATCAACAACAACAAAACAACTTTGCAGAAAGACATCAGATGTTAACACAACAGACATAGACAGTACTTGATAGACACATATAAGACATGTAGAATGAATTTGATGAGCATCAAGACATATGTAGAATGAAATTCTAATTGACTACAATGACAAGTCTTCACTCAACCAGAATAGATTGTTATGTTAGTCATCACAACCAGCTAAATTCATCTTGTATTAGTAAGAATGTCCAGAAGCCAAGTGAGCACAACTTTGAAAAAACTAAGCAGAATAGTCATCAAGACTCCCAAAAAATATGTTAAACATCAAAATCTAACTTTTTCCCCTCTTTTTTTTAAGTAGAGAAAAAACACCAAGTGCTGACTTACCTGAAGGTTTTTACAGCACTTTTAAGCTCAGGATCCTCCAAAATATTTCTAGAAGCCAAAGAAACATCTGAAACAGTCACATATATGGTAAGAGTACAATAACCAGATAAATTTATTCATCATCGGAAGTTAACAAGTGCCAAGAAGAACACCCTTTAGATTAGATAACAAAATAATAGATGCAACTAATCCCTAAATATAAGGAGACAGTGTGTGCACCCAACTCTTTTTCACTCCATCCCATTGCACATAACTAAATAACAGTAGCTCATCAAAAGATAACTTTTCTTCGCATCCTCCTATTCTTTCATTTGATTTGCACTTGTACAAAAACAATTTTCATGCCATTAACTAAGAGCCCTCTCCACAAAGACAAGAAAACAGTAAAATCAAAAACACAATCCAGAATACTATGGTTCAAGTTTAGCATTTTTAAAGGAAATAATAAGTCATGTATAACTAACATATATACATACGGAGTTATGTTGTACAAGCATGTATACATGTGTCTGATGCCAATGAGCTCTAACTAAAATGGCACCTCCTTCCCTTATAAGTACTAGGAGGAGGGTGAGGTCGTGGGTTCAAGACCCACTGGGTGTGTGTGTGTATTACCAATAAAATAAAATAAAATGTATATGTGACTGGTATGTGTTTGTATGTCTATCTGCACACAACTTTATGTATACACAGTCATACATATTAATTGCTAAATTAAACCAATCAAGGAATGGAAAGATTTTCTCATTAAAATAAACATCTCCAATTTGTTCAATCATTGTAATTTGAGAGTTTGATTGTTCCTCATCCTCTATACACCCCCAGTGTACTTGGTTTCTGTATTTTAATAATAAAAAATTTGTTATTTATCAAAATAAATAAATAAATAAACATCTCCAAAACTTACTATATTGTTTTAACACTCTAACTGCTAGTGAGCTGAATCCACACTGAGGAAACTTAGGCACACCTTTCATGTAAATCATAAAAAGATTTTCCTTGACATCCTACACCAAATACAAACACAATCAATAAACATAGATCTTTTAAATAAAAAATTTCATATTGCTAATAGCAGATGACAAAGAGTTCAGAACACAAATTGTAAATATGATATAAAAGATTCATTTACCTGCTCAACAACATCATTCAAAGAAAGGCTAGAACTCTCAAGCTTGTTAGTGGGTTTAAAATCTTCATGCGTGTTAGGATCATTGGCCACGGTAGTTGAAAATCTCATCCCATTATGGGAAAAAGATCCAAATACCTACAAAAATTTAAACTGAAACATCAACTTATGTTACCGTTGCAATCATTTTCTTAATAAGTATTACTGTTGCAATCATTAACAACTTAAAGGATAAGAAATAAACCAGAAATGTGGAATCGACTAATATGATAATATACTAGTTAACATCAGATGTGAGTCAATAATTTAGCTAAGCAGCCACGTATAGTAAATAATAAATTTAATGCTAAGAGCCTCAGAGCTCAATTGGTACCTCACGGTGTTTCCAACCAAGACATCCAAGGTTCAAATCCCCTCTCCCCCATTGTAACTATTGATTTATCATGCAAATTTTTGTTCGGAGTAAACTAAACTCATGACCTTTTGAGTGAAGAACTGAAGACTGCAATTTCAAGATAAAGGAACAGTTTTCAACATCATCAAACTTTCAAATAAACAATATTCAAATCCCCAAAATCCAAGAGATTGAAGTATTGCCAATTCAGCATGATAATAGGTAGGTTGAAAACATTCATAATGTAACCTTGCATTCACTTTTTATATTAATTCAAACAGCCAAATGAGTAAAACTCAACAAGAGGCAGAAAGTTTATACTTGATTCCATGTAAACAAAGGTATGAAAGTACAAAAGACCCAAAGAATTCAAAGCCTATTCTTTTCTACAATTTCATTCCATGTATAAACCCATCTAAGGTATTGTATAACAAATAGATTAGATTTCATATTCAATAGTCTATAATTTTATTCCAAGTGTCAAAATTCTTTAACAAATGGACTTGAATCTTACAATTCTACTAGGACGGGTGGCAAGGAGACCCGCAATGCCCTTCAACAACATGCTTGATAATGACCTTGCCATTGTTTTTTATTCAGAGTCGTATATCGTAATCTATCTGCACTGTTAAAAGTCAACGATTGGTGGCAATTCCCTTAAATGAATAAAAGATAAAAAGACATACATGCACACAAATCCGCCTAAGTGCCATACACGAGTCATGCACATAGTCACCAAGGCTCCAAAAGTAGGGGTTGGCCTCGAAATCTGGTGTCGACACTGTCAAGACAAAATATCAAAAGGCCAAGATTTCCAAGGCCATGCCTGACATGGAAATAAGGGTAACTAATGCCTAAGGAAAGAGAAATGGGATAGCATGATTTCACTAGACCCTGCTCCTTAGCTTGACCTTAGGTGCTGCCAAAGCCAAGCTGAGGAGGCTATAATCCAAGCTAATCCGAGCGCTATTTCGAGAGGAATCCTAAGAATTAAGGTATTGGACTTTTGGGATCCTAACTCTGAGAGTTTCACAATAGTTAGTATCCCAATCACCTTAAATGAAAAATACTGCGAAATCTGATTGATCACCAGGAACAAATCACTACCACACTATAAAAGCCTCGATTTGATAGTATTTTAAGCTATGTACAACCAAAAATGTGCCAATGAATTATCAATTTGCTATTATCTGACAACATAAATTCCTTCTGCATGTGAATTGGCGTTTGCATCTTCACAGCCTTAAAACATAGGTAACAAGGATCCTTGGTTTAAATAAGTAAAATGTACAGATAGGTTGCAAAATCTTTGTTGATAGGCCAAAAACGTATTGACCCCTTGTGATAAATTAACTCATTAATTTAACCAAGTGAATTAATTAAGTTAATTAACATGTAAACGTGTGGTAGCACAAACAAATCACCAATTAAACTAATTATGCAGCGGAAAATAAATTGACACAGTAATTTGTTTACGAATGGGGAAAACCAACACGGCAAAAACCCCATCGGGTGATTTTAAGGTCACCACTCCCGAAATTCCACTATTATCACAACAAGCGATTACAAATAAAGGAATCTCAGTACCTTATACCAACTTGCAGTTGAACCCTTACCCTAATACCCAATTGGACTTGTTCTGTAGTGACAATTTCTCATTTTGATGCACGGCTCCCAGTACGTGACTAACCAATTGCGTGGATCCCAGTACACGACTTCAATCACCAACTATAGAAGGTTGTTGGCTGTAAAGTTCTTCAGTTCATCCCAACGATGAAGATCAAGAAGATGCTTGGTCACAAAACCCTACGGTGCACAAACACATCAACTTCTTCATAAGTAAGATGAACTAGGGCGAATTCTGTGTCTCCAGTCACAATTTGCTTGAACAAACTTTGCTCAACACTTGTACAACTTGTGAACACTTTGACGACGCTTAAAATAATCCTTTTATATGTCTAGGGTTATGAGAAAAGAAAGCCCAAACACATAAACACAGATTGGAGTCAAAACAGAACTGAAAATCTGTTTTTCATAAACCTCGACAGATACCCTATTTGTCGAGCTGCTGTCGAGCCACGGGGCTGAACAACTCTTTAAGCTCTATAGATGACTAGCTGTCAAGCTAGCTGTCGAGCTTTAATGACAGACACTTTTTAGCTTGAATCTTGGACAGACTTGCATGGTTTCAACACTTGATCTTGAAACAAAGTTTCTTAAAGTATTAAACACATCCTAGATCTACCTAAATACAAGTAAAGTGCGTTTTGTCAAAGGATTAGCCAATTACATAAAGTAGTGACATATGTTCCTAACAAGTGAATCACATATGTCCTAACAATCTCCCCCTTTGGCAATCCATGACAAAACCACAACAAACAAATGAGATATAAGAGAAGTCATAAATCACTCAACTCATAGTCACTTGTTGAATACAATAAAATCTATCCTAACACAAACTCTTGAAAAATTTTGCAAGAAGAGAGTTTATGGCAAGAAGACTTTGACAACCTATATTTCTGAAACACTTTAAACAAAACTCATCAAGGCATCTTTGTGTGAAATAGAAATAATAGATTGTATACAAGTAATAAGAATCATGTGTATAAAGAAAAAAAAAGAAACAACACATGCAAGGATAGGTGAAAGAAACATACATCAACATATAAAGAAAATAAGTACAATATATGTCAATAATGATCACAAGACCTAAGGTACAAGAATAAATGTATCTAAAGTAGAGAAAAGAAAAAGATACAAGTAATCCTCACTACATCCCTCAATATGCACTCTCCCCCTAACAAAAATCTCCTATGCTAACCCTGCCCCTAAGTATGACTACTCTAATAACCAAAACTACTACCCCTTTTTGTCACGAGTGACATAGGGTAAGAGTGTCAAGTAGACATCTCGTCATCGCTGGGTGAGCTAGCATCGTCATCATCCTCATCATCAGAATCAGCATCATCAACATCACTCTCATCCACAGGGGCCACAAGAATGGAAGGCATAGTATAACCACCTATCTCAGCCTGGCATTGAGCAATGTGTCCAACACTGGTCTTCACCTGACACAACTCATCACTAAGAGTGTCGAAGCGAGCATCCATGCGCTGAAGCTGTACTATGATGTCCTCTAAAGTCATTCTGCTCATAAAAGAGGAGGGAGCGGATGTGGATGGAGCAGAAGGAGTAGGAGAAGCTGCCGTATCGGACCGCCTCGATCGAAACTGCGCCTCGCTCCGTTAACGGTAGCGTAGTCAATGGCACACATAACAGGGAAGTGGTCGGAAGAGGGAAAAGGAACAAAAAAATGGCATAAAATCTGCGTGATAGCCGAAGGGAAAATGAGCTTATCACGGGTAGTCGTATCCCTATACACATCTATAATAGAAAGAATGAAATGTGAAGGAAAATCTATAGTGAGGTGCTCTAACAAAGAAAGCAAAATTGAGCACGAGGCTCTGTGATAGAGTTATAGTGAGAGAGTGGGTGCAAAACTAAAGTCATCACCATGTTCATGAATCTAGGACCTTTAACAAAGGCCTTACATGGTGTAAACTGACGATCACCCCAATCAGAAGGGCGCTCGCAGAAAGCGGAAATCATCTCATCTTTGGACATAGTCCTCAGACGCTCACATTCGGGGTAGTCAGGATGCTTTACCCTCGAGACACGAAGCACATCGGATACCAACTCTAGTGTGACAACAATGCGCGTACCTCGAACGCGAGTATGAAAGAGAGGTACTGAAGAATCAATTCCATGCATGTTGGAGAAAAACTCCTGGATTAGCATGGAAGGACAAGTGACCGGGAGGTCACATAGTGACTCCCAACCCCGACTGTGAATGACATCGGGTAGGTCAATGTTGACGAAGTCCGCCAAAATGACTCGGCGTTCCGAATGAACACCTCGTCAAGAAAAGTTCTCCGAGAAGTCCTTTCGGGCATCCTTATCATGGAACTAAATAGAAGAAGGGGTAGGATTAGAAGACAAAGTGGAGGCCCTAGAACGCAAAGGGTTCTGGGACGGAGTAGACTTACGTTTTGGTGCCATTGATGCACTAACGTAAACTAGAGAGTGAGGGGGAAGAAAGAGACACTCAGAAAAGCTCCAAACAGTTCAAATATATAAAAAATATACTGAATATAAGGTACGTATGCATGAAAATGCATAAGCATGTGACGTGCAAAGTAAAAAGCATCATGGGCTCAGCCTAATCCAAACCTATCAACACACAAACAGTTCAACATATATAACACACAGCGAAATGCATGAAAATACAGTTATAATGCACATGTAATGTAATGCATGAAGTTTTTAAGATTAAATCTTCAAAACCCATCCCAAAAATTGCATAAAAACCTCTTTGATTTAAAAAAACCCCAAATTTTGCAAAAATCCCAGAAACTTAGGTTTTAAAGAATGAAATGCATGAAAATGAGGGATTAGAGACTTACCAAGTGAAGAAAAACTTGATTAATCTCGAAAAATCCTTGAGGAAGAGGTTTAAGGGAGAGAGAGAGGAGTGTTTGGCAGGTGAACAGCCACGGACAGATCGAGAGAGATCGAGAAAATGAAGTCTGGATCACACAGAACCTATATATAGATCCTCAGTAATTCTCGACAGATAAAGGTGTCGAAAGGTATCGAGACAAGTGTCGAGACAGGTGTCGAGGAAAAAAGGCATCGACAGATGAAGCTATCGAGGAGTTGTCGAGGGACAATTCAACAAAAGCTAAAAAGAAGCTCGATCGATCCACCAGCTGTCGAGAAGCTATCGAGGGTCCAGGAACTTTCCCGATCAATCCACCAACTATCGAGACAGCTATCGAGATTGCAATAAGAAACAGCTAAAGATCTCGATAGATAAGCCAGGTGTCGAGGAGGTGTCAAGATTGCTTAAAAACAGTTTTTCAAGAAGGGAAAAACACAGATCTGAATGCAATCAAGCATGTAACACAACTAAGGATCCAAACAACATTTTGAATTCTCAAAAACATCTCTCAACCAAAAATTTTAAGCACAAAGATCCCAAAACACACACACACACACACACACTAAACAAGTCTAACCAATTTTATATTTCAAAAACAAGTTAAGAAAGTTTAGTGAGCATACGTTAACACATGTAAACCTTGTGATGGCCAAATCACATTGTACCTGCACATGTATCAAGAGTAGCAAAGAATATTGCGTGTTGTGTGTGAAAAACATCGTAAGATTGCATAAGTGTATACATGTTATGACGATTTGAGATATGAGAAAATCACTTTAACTCACACACAATCATAACTGTTTGATGGGGACTATCACCTTCGAGGTACATCCTATAACTCCCACATCTCTTAGAATACACGCTTGCAATCATATTTAAAGCATTTTGATCTTTTTGCTTTTTATTTTTCTTTGCATATTTTTCTTTTAAGCAAATTATGCATGGGCATATAAGAGAGAGAAAAGAAATACCCAATGGTGTTAAGCATTTGACATTCCAATTTTGCTATGCTGAAGCACACAAATGTCATTTCATGATTGGCAGACAACAGTGATGAGATGGTTATTTATGCCTTTCTCTTAGGATTTTCTAGTCATTCCTGTCAAAAAGAGTGATACGAGTGTTAAGTACAAGAGATCACTTAATCTTATTCATCACAAACACGAGCCATAAAGCTCACTTACTTAGTTATGCATAGAGATGCTCATCTAAGTTACAAGAGATACAAAGTTTAAAAAGCTTTGTTTCAATGGCCATCCAAGGTACACAAAACACACACTGTTTTTGTATTTTTCAATTTTTCAATTTTTTTTATTTTATTTTTATATGAAAAACAAAACAAAACAAAACTAAAAATAAGCAAACAAAAACATGTTAAGCAAAGCAAAGCATAAAAACTAGACTGGCTCAAAAAGAAAGCAAAAACACACAAGTTATGCAAACGCAAACAAGAAAGGAGAGAGAGAAAAAGTGATAGAATCACTTGGAGCCCTTTTCCTTCCACGCCTTGGAAGAACCTTTCCTTTAAGTGTACCCTTGAACCGGCGGTGAGGGGGAAGAATTGAAACCGTTCAAATTCGAAAGGAATATGAGGGCTTTGAGAAGATCTCCAAGGGGAGCAAGAGAGGATTGAAGCTGATTCTAGCTTCCAGATGCGATCGTGCCGTTGCTCTGTTGAGTGGCTAACCACTTATAGCAATTTGGTCGAGTATGACTGGCAACTCCACAATGATGATAGAGATGGTGCTTCTTTTGTTTAGGCTTTTGAGAGTTGGCCTTCTTAGCCCTAGGGTTTTTAGCTTCCTTCTTATCTTGCTTAGGGGGTGCTCCTAAGATAAATTTACCTTTATCTATGTTCTCACTAGCTAAATCAGTTTTAACATCATTGTTCTCAATTTCAACATTATTGTTAGAAGGAACAAAAACAGTAGTACTAGTAGAAGCAGTATTAGAAGAAGAGAGACCATACCCTAAACCTATTCGATCAGAAGCAGATTTCTGAAGACTGAGCATCTCATCAAGCTTTCCACTTGAAGTCCTCTCCAATTGAGCTCTGACTTGAAATAGCTCTGCTTCAAGCTTCTTGGTCTTCTCAGCCAAGAAATTGTTCTCGAACCTCAATACTCCAATAATCTGATTAGCTTCATCAAACTTTATGGAAAGCTCTTCATGATCAAGTTCCACATCACTGAGCTTCTTGGTGGTCAGCCTATAAAGTTTCTCATGTTTCTCAGAAAGCTTCTATAATTTCTCATAGGCTGTATGGATATCATCTTGATCATCCATCTTCTCAAACTTGGACTCCACCAATTCCTCTTCTTCATCCACATCTTCAACAATCCCCTCAGTAGGATTGACAGTGGCAGTGAAGGCATTCAGAATTCCATCATCGTCATTGTCAGAATCATCCTCAGGCTCGGTGTCGCTCAAAGTAGCAGCAAGTGCCTTGCTCTTCCCAATGCTCTTGAGATATGTAGGACACTCCTGTTTCATGTGACCGAAGCCTTGACACCCAAAGCACTTAGGTCCTGCGGGAATAGTGTACTGACCGCCATCCCTAGCATCCTTCTTCCCTTTGTCTTGACTCTTGAACTGTGAAGAACTGGATTGCCTACGGTCCTTGTCGAAGCCTTTCCCATTGGCATTCTTCATGAACTTCTTGAATTGCCTGGTGATGTAAGATTTCATCTTAGAATCTTCATCGTCTGAAGACTCATCCGTGTCATTGCTCTTGGCCTTCAGTGCCATGCTCTTGCCTTTACCCGATTTGCCAATTCTAGTTAACCCTAGCTTATAGGTCTGTAGATTGCCAACCAGCTCTGTCAAAGGAATCTTGTCAATATCCTTTGATTCCTCGATCGTTGTGATCTTTACATGGAATCTCTAGGGTAGAGATTTGAGCACTTTCCTCACAATCTTGGGTTCAGGAATGGTTTCCCCAAGATTGAAGGCTGAGTTCACTATGTCCTTGAGCTTGGCATAGAACTCATCGAATGACTCATCCTCCTCCATCTTGATTTCTTCAAAGCTTGTAGTGAGCCTCAGAAGTTTTGAATCTTTGACAGCCTTGGTTCCCTCATAGGTTGTCTGGAGAATGGTCCATGCCTCCTTAGCAGTTTCAGTAGAGGATATCTTCTTGAACTACTCATTAGTGACTGTACTGAATAAAGCATTCAATGCCCTGTTGTTGAAGTTTGCCGCCTTGATCTTGGCATCATCCCAATCGGCCGGCGCTTCCTTTGGCTTGGTCCAGCCAATCTCTACAGCTTGCCACACCTTCTCATCTAGAGACTGAAAGAAAGCTCTCATGCGTACTTTCCAGTATGCATAGTTAGTGCCATCAAATAAAGGAGGTATAATTAATGACTGTCCTCTATCCATGACAAACAGGGGTCAATGGATCAACACAGCAAAGATTAACCCTAATCAGAATGTGTTTGCTCTGATACCACTTGATAGGCCAAAAATGTATTGACCCCTTGTAATAAATTAACCCATTAATTTAGCTAAGTGAATTAATTAAGTTAATTAACATGCAAACACATAGTAGCACAAACAAATCACCAATTAAACTAATTATGCAGCGAAAAATAAATTGACACGCTGATTTGTTTACGAATGGGGAAAACCAACACGACTCACAACAAGCGGTTACAAGTAAAGGAATCTCAGTACCTTATACCAACCTACAGTTGAACCCTTACCCCAATACCCGATTGGACTTGTTCTGTAGTGACAATTTCTCCTTTTGATGCACGGCTCCCAGTACGTGACTAACCAATTACGCGGATCCCAGCACGCGACTTCAATCACCAACTAGAGAAGGTTGTTGGCTGCAAAGTTCTTCAGTTCATCCCAACGATGAAGATCAAGAAGATGCTTGGTCACAAAACCCTACGGTGCACAAACACAGCAACTTCTTCACAAGAAAGATGAACTAGGGCGATTTCTGTGTCTCCGGTCACAATTTGCTTGAACAAACTTTGCTCAACACTTGTACAACTTGTGAACACTTTGACGGCCCTTAAAATAATCATTTTATATGTCTAGGGTTGTGAGAAAAGAAAGCCCAAACACATAAACACAGATTGGAGTCAAAACAGAACTGAAAATCTATTTTTCATAAACCTCGACAGATACCCTGTCTGTCAAGCTGCTGTCGAGCCACAGGGCTGAACAGCTCTTTAAGCTTGATAGATGTCTAGCTGTCGAGCTTTAATGACAGACACTTTTCAGCTTGAATCTTGGACAGACTTGCATGGCTTCAACACTTGATCTTGAAACAAAGTTTCTTGATCTACCCAAATACAAGTAAAGTGCATTTTGTCAAAGGATTAGCCAATTACATAAAGTAGTGACATATGTTCCTAATAAGTGAATCACATATGTCCTAACATTTGTTATTGCAATATCTTCATTTTTCTTTATACGAGTAGATCAGAATGTTTAACGATGCCCAAATTATCATCCTTTCATTGCAATTTGCAATTAACAAGAGGAAATAATAAAAGGTTTTAAACTGAATTAAAAATCTCCTTCAACTTGCTAAAAGTGAAGCAACCCCTACAAAAAATAATAATAATAATAATAATAATAATAAAACAAAACAGAAAGGTAAATATCATAATGGACTCTTTCATCGGATTGAAAATTTCTTTTTAAAATGATGTCATGAATTATAAATTGAAAAATGTTAAGTACTACTCTCTCCATCCCAAATTGAAAAATGTAAGTACTACTCTCTCCATCCCAACAGGCGGCTATAGACCTATTGGACCTATCGTTACAACTTTTAGGCCACGTCTAAAAATGTAGCTATAGGGTAAATTGACCTATAGCCATGTTTTTAAGAGCTATAGCCACATTTTTTATAGTGTAAATTATAGTTCTCTTTGAAAAATCAATAAATAAATGTGCTTAACTATCCTTTGCATTATTTAAAAATTAATACCCCACTTTCACTAGAGTTTAAATTTAAAAAGACAATAGTTTTGAAATTTTGTAATATTTTTTTTATTTAGAATGCAATGCATTATCCTTCTAAAAAAAAAAAAGAATGCAATGCATTAAATGATGTTCTCTTAAAAAGTTAAATTTTTTAAACATAACTAACAATATGGGACAAAGGGAGTATATATTTTATGAGTTTGGTTAATGAGTGTATCAAGAGATTGGTTAAGGTTGATTTTTTTATTGCAACTAAAGTCAATTAAAGAAGTATTTTAATTATTTGTTTTTGTTACTTCCCAATGCGGTGGGCCATTATAAGAGCATTCTCATAAGCTGTTTCATAAAAAATGCCATTTTGACACACCAAAAGCCTACTTTATTATTTTAACACATCATTTTACAATATCTCATTCATCAGATGTTTTATCATTCAATTCTATACATTAAAATAATATTTACTACACATTAAAATAATATTAACTCCTCCTTGTCGTCGTCGTCATCATCATCATCATCATCATCATCAACAACAACAACAACGGCACAACCACCACTGCCGCAACAGCGGCCACCAACAACCACTGCCGCAACAACACCGACAACCACCACCGACACAACCCACATCCACCAATGCCACCTTTTAAAAAAAAAAAAAAAAAATCCACAACAACCCACCACATTCACAAACCTCAAAACCCATCCCAAATCAAACAAACCCACAACCACCACTACCGCAACAATGGCCACCAACAACCACTGCCACAACAACACCGACAACCACTACCAGCACAAACCCACATCCACCAACAACACCTTATAAAATAATAATAATAATAAAAAATAAAAAAAGGCCTAAACTTACATGTGATTGTGAGGCCAAACTCCACGGCAACGGCCGATCTCAATGGCAACGGTCTAGGCAGAGAAAAAAGAAGAAAGAGAGAGAGAGTGACCAAAAAGAAAAAAGAAAAAGAGACAGAGAGGCGCAGAGAAAGTGATAGAAAAAAGAAAAAAGGAAAAAAAGAGAGAGGTGAAGCTTCTGGAGAAAGAAGAAGAAAAAAGGAAAAGAGAGTGACAAAGATGAAGGAGTGGCAGAGAAAGAAAGAAGAAAAAGAAAGTAAAAAAGGATGAGAGAGAAAATGAATAAAAAACTATATTTTTTTTTAGCATTTCAATCCATACCGTTCCAAAAATGGAATGGTACTGTTCATATGTGGTAAAGATTATGGCATTTGGAACATCTCATGAGAGGGGTTTTTTGGTGTTTGGTGTGTCAAATGCCAAATATTTGGCATTTGACACACCTGATGAGAATGCTCTAATATTGCTTAACAAATGCTTGAATGTTTTAGTCAATAAAAGTCATATTTTATTGGAGCACTAACATCAGATGTGCTAAATACCAATTGTTTTGCATTTAGCACACCAAACAACAAACTCCATGCTTCATGAGATGTGCCAAATCTCAAATATTTTTACAACAGGCTACGTACAGTACCCTTCTATTATAGTATAACAGCACTGTAGCATGTTGTAAAAAATTTATTCTTTTTTTATTCTCTCTTCTCTCTGTCCTCACTCTCTTTCCCACTCAAATATTCTCTCATAACATTCTCTCTCTTCCCCTCTCAAAGCGTTCTCTCTCTCTTAGTCGAACCTCCATGGCCATAGCCTCTTTGCTCCATAGCAAATTTCTTAAATCTAAACCTCTCTACCTCCCTCGACTCCCTTGTCTCAACAGTAGCTGGCATGATGGTATGATTTGGTCTCCCTCTCTCTTTCTTTCTGATGTTTATGGGTGTTTTGTGGTTGTGAGTGTGGGTGTTTGGGTTGATTTTGATTTTGATTATGTGGATTTAGTTGTTGGTAGTGGGTGTGGATTTGGTTGTCGGCTTTGATTATACACACTTGATTTTGTGAAAACCAAAGCTTCTCTTCAATATTTCAATGGGTTAGTGCCTTAGTGGTGGTGGCTATGGTAGCTGGTGAGATTTTTTATTTTTTATTTTTTATTTTTTTGATAAATGATAGAAGTTATTTTAGGTTATTTTAATGAGTTATGTGTTAAAATAAGAGATGAGATATAAGGCGTATTGTCAAATGCTATGCTAAACTAATAAATTCGTTTTTTAATACATGAAAATAATATATTTTTAAAATAACTGATACTAATGCTCTTATAAAAAATTTAAAACTAATGTGATAATTGTTTTTTTATGTGACAATGAATGTTAATGATGGGCTTTAATAATATAAGAAATCAATGTTTAAATTTTTTTTTTTTTTTTTTTGTTAGTAGTCGCACATTAGCTTGTAAAACTCTTGTAATAAAATTTGTTATATCTTTAACATCGTTCTTATGAATTATGACGTGTGTTTTGTGACCTAGTTAGGCGCATATCCAAAGAATCTAATTGGACAAGAGCTTCGTGGAAGGTGACAACTGACAACATACTTTTTATAGCTTCGAAATGATTCTTTAAAAAGACAATATGTGTATGTGTGTAAGTGAAAATGAAGAACAAGTGCAGGCAGTTATGATCCTTCGTTTGCAGGTTGGAATGTGGAAAAAAAAATTATTGCAGATGATGGAGTTCCTTTTTCCAATATCTTGTATTTAACAATGAAATACCTTTTTTGGTTTTATATATATATATATATATAAAAGTAAAAAGTGTATCGTAAAGTACATGTCATGGCTGTTAATCTATAATTATATACTTCTTTTTACTTTTTTGAGATTATATAATATATATATATATATATAAAAGTAAAAAGTGTATCGTAAAGTACATGTCATGGGTTGTTAATCTATAATTATGTACTTCTTTTTACTTTTTGAGATTATATTCTTTGGAAGTGGTTTAAAATAATAATCGAGACATCAATCAATTTTTGTTAAAAGAGTTTCAATCTATGACGTCTGTTCATGATAATAACACATTATTATCAGATCAAGACACCAATTAGTTTTTGGTATAAGTGGTGATTGAACCTCAAATTTTTTATACAACTTACAACCATCAGAGACTTTACCAATTAAGTTAACTAGAACCCATAACAAAATTCTTCTTATTAAAAAAAAAAATTACAAACAAATACAAATGATATATATTATTCTTCTAGAAAGAGCAAAACCCATGTGACTCTAACAATAGGTCATGCCCCCATTTTGCAGATTTTGTGTCATCTCCACCACCTCGACAGGTTCCAATATATGTTGCAGATGATTTGTTCGAAACTTCAAATGGGGGACCTCAATTACCAAGTTAACACCAGCAATTAATACAGTTTCTTTTTTTTTTCTTTTTTGAATTAAAGATTTGAAGGGAAGTTTGGTTTATTGCGAAGGGGTAGGAATGCCGCTGTCTACTCTAAATCTTTTGGAGACAAATTATTTTGATGATATATAAAACTTCCCTTGAAATTATCTTAATGGTATGGTGTTAACTCCAACCAACTCTAAATATTAACTAGAGGTATGCAAGAAACCCACCAAAACCGACCTGATTTAACTTAATATGCTAGGTTAGGTCAGTTTTTAAAGGTTGGTGGGTTGGGTTGGGTTATGCAAATTTTTTTAACAATGGGTCGAGTTAGGTTTGGATCATAAGATTCACAAATCCGCCTAACTCGATTAGACCCACCAATATTTAATATATATTTCAATTTTTTTTTAAATAAATATATATATTATACAAATTTTTTATTTACTTTTTTTCCCCTCTTCATAAATAAAGCACAAACCCTAAATTCTCCTCATATAGTTTGTGTTTGTTTGGTATTATACTCATGATTATTTGGTTATAAATTTGTTCTTATTTGTAGTGGTATTGTTCTAATGTTCAATTGAATAATAATAATAATAATAGTAATTTTAAAAAAATTGTCCAATCCAACCTAATCCGATCCACGCAGATTGAGTTGGACTCCTGTGATGGGTTACGTTGGGTTGGATTTTTTTTTAACCCACCATGGTAGATTGGGTTGAAAAAACTCATCAATCCAACCCAATCCAACCCATGCACACCCCTAAAATTATTATCTCCTATAAATTCTCTTTTATTTGGTGGTGACCCTAACTAAACCTGGGTGCTGAATTCTAAGTTCTATATTGTGGTTTTCCTGTTTTTGGTTATTATTATTATTACTACTATTATTATTTTGCACTGCATGGTTATAGTTTTTCTTGCATCAATTTCATCCTAAAGTTTACAAATTCTTATTGATTAATCAGTGTTATTGATTTTTTTAGTCTATTGATAGGTAAGATTGCTTCATGGAGGTTGCTTCAGACTGTCTTTAAAATGGTAAGGGTGTATATATCTTTCTTTCTTTTTTATTGACAAAACTTATTGTAATTATTTTTGTAAAAAGAAGTTTTTCAAAATTAAAATTGATAAAATATTACCTAAAATCAATTATGTCACAAGAACATTAAATGGATTACTCATATTATCATTTAAAAACTAGATGTTAATAAAACCTAAATATAATAAATAAATAAAAAGTATTGATTTTAAATAAATAAAAATTAAATAGATAAAAAAAATCCCACTTAAAATTGTTAATTTGTTATTGGCTCTGATCATAATAAAAGTTACAAAATACCAAAATGCCATAAAACTTGTAGTTGAGAGTTACGAATTGATTGAACAACTGGTTTTTAAAGAGATTCTTTGTAGATTTTCCTCTCATTTGTGAATTCAAGACCATGAATTTTCTTCTTTTTAGTTTTTTTTAATCTTTTTGCTTATTTTGAGTATATTTGCAATCATCTCTAATTGATTTCCAGCTTTAAGATAAGGTTTTCAAACTCAAATTAAACCAGACCAAATAATCTAACCGGGTTTCGGGTTAACCATGAATCGGTCATGAGAACGGTCAAGTTGAGAGTTACTAATATTTCATTCCTCATATTTCATCGTTCTTCTACAAATTAATATTTTTTTAGATATAGAATATTAGAACTTATTATTTTAATGAATTTAATTAAAAGGTAGCTGAGACTGACAGTTAAACACACATCCCTTTATGGACATTCACTCAAGAGTGGAATAAAGCTAAAAGTATCCATTTCTTAATCATTTAAACTTTGGAACACAATTTTATAAATGCGCTTCTTAGTGTGTGTTTGGCTCTAAATTAAAAGATCAGTTTATTTTATTATTTAATTTATTTTTACAATTATTTATGAGCCCCACACCCTTTTTGGTATTATTTATGGGTTTTACTGTACTATTTTAACTAACATTTCCCTTTATTTACAGTACTTTCAACAAAAAGTTTTCAGTTTCAGCAAAATAAGCAGATCCCAAACAAACTCTTAATGTAAAATTAGTATTATAATATAGTTTTAGCATTTCTACTCAATAATTCGATAATTATGAGAGATTTAAACCCTAAATTTCTTCTTTAGGAACGCCAAGAAGTAACATATAAGTTACAAACTCTTAGCATAATCTAGCCTTAACCTATTAACTCTTTAAGAGTTCATTTGAAATCTGCTTATTTTGCTAAAATTGAAAAAAATTTACTGAAAATGTTGTAGATAAACGTAAAAGTTAAATGAAATAGTACAGTGGGACCTATAAATAGTATTAAAAAGTGCAGTGAGACCTATGAATAGTAGCAAAAATAAGCTGAATAGTAAAATAAGTTGCCAAAAATAATTTTTGCCAAACGGACACTAAAAGTGTGTTTGAATACTGCTTATTTTGCTGAAACTGAAAAATTATTGTTGAAAGTACTGTAAAAAAAAATGTAAAAATTAGTTGAAATAGTACAATAGAGCTCATAAATAGTGCCAAAAAAGTTAATGGAGCCCATAATAGTAACAAAAATAAGCTAAATAATGAAATAATTTAATTTTTAATCTCCACCCAAATGCACACTAAGGTGCAGTTTGGATTGAGATTATTCCTGCATCTGCGACTGCGTTTTTGATTTTTTTTTTTTTTTTTTTTTTTACCAGAAGCACGTGAACACAGCTGCCAGTGGGTCCCGTGCACTGTGCACGGGACCCACACCACTTCCAACGTCCAAACATTGGCTCAGATATGGCACTGTCAGTGGGTCCGTATACTGTTTATGGGACCCACAAATCTCACTTTTCAGCAACTTTTTCATTAAAAATGGGTCTCACGGTACTATTTACACATTTAAAAATTATTTGACTACAGTGTTTTCAGTTTTCAGTTTTCAGTTTTCAGTTTCAGCAACAATAAGTTCAATCCAAACGGACCCTAAAACCACTACAATATAAGTTCTTTTAGGGCCATAATTTTTGGGTCACAATTTTAATGTGATTTACATGAATCTATTATTTTTTCCTATCATCCATACTCAACTTCATAAGGATTAATATTGTTGTAAAAATTATGGCAAAAGAATTGTGTCCATAAATTTTCTCCTACAAGATGGGCTCTGGACCGCTAGCACATGAAGTTTAAGGTTTTTTTTTTGGTATCACATGGAATATGCTTTGTTCAAGTAATTAAATTTAAAACTTAAAAAGGAATATATAAATATCCAAACCTTAATTACACGTAATTTGCAGATGGCCTCCACCATCTATATATGACACAATTACACGTAATTTGCACGTGGCCTCCACCATCTATCACACGTAATTTCCATGAATTTGTCCTTTATACATATATACAACAAAAACATATGCGATCCTCTTCACTCAGAATGTACTTGAAAGCCTATAAAATAAAAAGCATGCGATCTCCAATTTTTCTGTAGGTACCAATGCATGTGCACACACGTATATATACACTCATATCATATTCAGAATTTTTTTTTTCTTTTTTGGAAAGGCATACTCAGATAATTAATCCTCTTCTTTCTCATCACAACATCTGTTACTGCTTAATTTTATCATATCACAAACCCTAATTCTTCAGATTGTAAATTAACCAGATCAGTGCAAATTCTTTCTATAAATACATAGTACTAACAAACACTACTCATCTCAACATACCTAAACACAAAGCGAAGGCCATAATGGCAGCACATTTGATCACAATCGCCACCTTTCTCCTCTTCATTCTACTCACAGCTTCCATGTTTAATTTCAACCAAACTCTAGCAAAAGAGAGAAACCATAACTCAATGGTCCTTGGTATGGCTCAGTATTCTAGGAATTCCCTTCCTCCAATACCACGAGCCTCTAGGATTAGGAATTCATCAAAGAAACCTTCTGAAATTTTAGACATGATGGAACCATTGAGGGAGATTACAAATGGGTATTTAATCTCTCTTAATTTGGGGTCACCTCCACAAGTCATTCAAGTATACATGGATACTGGGAGTGACCTCACTTGGGTTCCTTGTGGGAATGTATCTTTTGATTGTATTGAGTGTGATGAATATAGGAACAATAAGTTGACTACTGCAGCTTTCTCTCCCTCTTTTTCTTCTTCATCTTCTAGGGACCTTTGTGGTAGCTCCTTTTGCAATGACATCCATAGCTCTGATAGTGACTATGACACATGTACTATGGCTGGATGCTCATTGGCTACCCTTCTCAAATCCACATGTCCTAGACCATGCCCTTTATTTGCTTATACCTATGGGGCTGGTCGGGTTGTCACTGGAGCACTAACTAGGGATACACTTATGGTTCATGGAAATAGCCCTAGTGCCACTAGGGAAATTCCAAAGTTTTGTTTTGGGTGTGTTGGGTCCACATATAAAGAACCCATTGGGATTGCAGGGTTTGGTAGAGGTACACTTTCTTTGCCTTCACAACTAGGGTTCCTAAAAATAGGCTTCTCTCATTGCTTTTTGTCCTTCAAGTTTGCAAATAACCCAAATATATCCAGCCCATTGGTTGTAGGAGATGCTGCTATATCTTCTAAAGACAATTTCCAATTCACACCAATGTTGAGGAGTCCCATTTATCCCAATCTATACTATATTGGTCTAGAGGCCATAACCATAGGCAATGTTGTCAGTGCAATCAAAGTGCCCTTAAACTTAAGGGAGTTTGATTCACGAGGTAATGGGGCTATGATGATAGATTCGGGAACCACTTATACTCAGCTTCATGAGCCATTGTATTCACAAATTCTTTCATTTCTCCAGTCAGCCATAACCTATCCTAGAGCCAAGGATGTAGAGATGAGATCAGGATTTGATCTTTGTTATAAAGTCCCATGCAAAAATAATAATACCTTTATCGATGATCTTCCTCTAATAACTTTCCATTTCCTAAACAATGTGAGCCTTGCTTTGCCTCAAGGAAATCATTTCTATGCCATGGGAGCCCCAAGTGAGTCCACGGTGGTGAAGTGCCTATTGTTCCAAAGCATGGATAACGAGGATGATAATATTTACGGCCCAACTGGAGTATTTGGGAGCTTCCAACAGCAAAATGTAGAGGTTGTGTATGACTTGGAGCATGAGAGAGTTGGCTTTCAACCTAGGGACTGTGCTGTAGCAGCGGCTGCTCAAGGACTGCACAAAATGTAGTTAATGGTGGTTCTCTTTTTGCTGAAGTTAATGGTGGTTCTTCTTCTTATGTATTCGTGCTTTTCAACGGGAACGATGAGGCATGGCAGTTTTCCTAGGCATTATTGATTTGATTGTCTTTTCACTACTTTTCTTTCCTTGTTTGATCTTTCCTTGTTTGATGATGATTTAAGTACTTTTGATTCGTTGTACGGCTTTTATTGATCAAGAAATGAGTTTGATATATTCTTGTTGGTTGGCAACAAAGAACAAAATTGAACTGGTTCAACATTAATTAAAAGCTATATTTTATTTTCTGTCATTAATCGGTGAAATGGGATTCCCATATGGGCATGCACTGACGCACATTGCACCGAATCACTGATGGATATGCCTTATTATCATGTTGCAGTCATGGAAATGTATGTGGTGATCACATCATAATATAATACATCCTCATGTATTTTATTCTACATTTCCATGTTGAAAGGAATTGTTTGCTTCATGATTGTAAAGAACTCACACTCACACACAGAGAAAAGAAAAGAATACAAAGAGAAGAACTTTCTGGAATTACAATTATCGAAGATTAATTACAGTTATGAGTCTCTGTTACAATATATATGAAGAAGAGAGGTTTATCAAAAAATATATATATGAGGGAGAGAGAGAGAGAGTAAAATACGGAAACAATTACATCAGAATTCTACACGTGTGATAACTGAACTCAACAGCCTGAAGTCTAATACAGCAAAAATGACACCGTTAGTCTTAATGAGGAACGATAGCATTTTGCTTTAGGCGAGACTTGCATTTTACAATCTGGACAGACGACACCGTTTTGGATTTTACCATTGGAACAGTGTCATCATCTTCTTCGTTTAAAATCTCTGGTTTGCTGCTACAGCTTTCAATGATACAGTTAAGTTGTTTAGTGACATGTTACAAATCTTGCAAAATGTACATCTATTCAAAGAGTTGTAAAAGCATTGGCATCAGGTGTGCCAAATGCTAAATTTTTAGTATTTAGCACACCAAACACCAAAATCCTTACTTCATGAGATGTGACAAATCTCGATGTTTTTTAGAACATGCTACAATGATGTTCAATCTTTGAGACGATACAGTCAAATGTTATTAAAAAAAAAAATTAGTCATCTCTCCCCTTTATTGACTCTCTCTCTCTTCTCTCTCTTCTCTTCTCTCTCTCTTCTCTATCTTCATCTCTCTCACTTGTCTTCTTTGTCTTTTCTCTCTTGCAACCCATTGCTATATCAACAATATCACAAACCCACTGCCACAATAACAACATCAAAGACCCACCTTCAACAACACCTCTGCCAATCACCACCAATCACGCAAACAAAATCACCGGCAAAACCTACCATGCACCACCAAAGCCAAAGCCATCACCAGTTAAACCCACCTTCAAGCCCGCATAACCAAGCACCACCTTCAACCACCAATCCCAATCACCAGCCATACCCTCCAATCATTGGCCGCCAATTAGCCATTCACTGCCATTGGAAACCTAAAAAACCCAACCGATCAATCACTATCATCATACAACCATGAACCCACAGGCAGATTTCAATCCAAGGTGAGAGAGAAGAGAGGGAGAGAAAGGAGAGAGGCGAGAGAGAGAGGCATGGGTTTAGCTCTTGGGTTGTCGAAGGTTTTTTTGCGGGGTATGTGGCTGTTGCTATGAGAGAGAGAGAGAGAGAGAGAGACTTTTTTTTTTTTGAGAAACCGGACTTGAAGTCCAGTCTAGGCTATTATTAAACAAAAACCAAATCCTTAAGAAACATCAGCTAACGCCAAGGGAATAATGTTCCCCGGAATGTCTTCTAACCAAACTTGAAAGTCTAACCCAACACTAGCTTTTTTCGCCAATCCATTTGTAGAGAGGGAAAATTTCCGACCTATCACAAGCTGACACGTCACATTACCAAGTCTACAAAATACAGCCAATTACAAAGCACCACGTACTGCTGCTAGGTTTTGCTATCACTACTCAGAAACCAACAGAAATTTGCCAAGTGTCATGCAAAAACCAATCACACATCAGCGCACGTGTAAGCGATGACACAAGCAACCTCGCACGTGTAAGCGATGACACAAGCAGCCTCGCACGTGTAAGCGATGACTCAAGCGGACCAATCAGGCTGTGACATGTGTCACCAATCAAGCTCCGCCACGTGTCGCTCATCCACCCCCAAACTCCTATAAATAGAAGCCTTCCTGAGACATTCAGAGGACCAGAATTGAGAAGTGAAAAAGCTCTGCTGGAATCAAGCCCTGAAGCCTCTAGGAACTTCAAGAACTTCAACCCCAAAATCGAAGAACATTCGAAGCAGAATCATCCAGATCATCTGCCTAGATCCTAAAGTTTGCGGGAATCAAGCTCAAAGGTCCGAAAACATCAACAAATCACAAATCAGTGAAGCTCAACGGATTCAAGCCTCTAAAGCCCCGAAGAACTTCCACCACAAACCTTCGAAGACGAAGAACACACGAAGAACACGAAGAACGTGAAGAACAAAGGATTTCCAACAAGCTCATAGCCAGAGATTCATTGTAATTCTGTTCCAAAGATCTTCGATCCATTCTTCAGCCAAATTGAAGTACATTGGGTGTTCGAATCGAAATCACATTACTACAAATCCAATCAACAAGTCTTTTAAGGAGATCGAATCAGAGGATAACTCTTTTGTAATCACAAAGAATTGTACCACACAATCATCAATACAAATTCGCATTTGTGAAACTATTTTACTTGTTTGACTCATTTCGAACCGAGAAATTTAGTCGCTTACAAATTCTGGCACGCCCGGTGGGACATCTTTGCCTCTCATCTCATTCTCCTCCAAAGAAAGAAATCAACATCATCTTGCTACCAGTTCAATGGCCTCTAGCAAGAACATTCAAGCTTCAACAATAGCTACTTCAATTAGACTTGGTACGGCTACTACCAACAACTGCATTGGTGCAATCAATTGTAGCCAACCTAAAGCAAACAATCAACTTCAATCTCAATCAACCAAGGAAGCCAAGGTCCAGACAATCATCTCCTTAGACCTTCTTATAAGAAACAAGGTCATCAACAAGGACATCACCACCTTGGAACACCTCAAGTATGGGGGCAAATCCCCTTCTTTCTACACAAGAAGTTGGTCGCACGATTTCTCTCCCATCAAAGGGAACCCAAAAAATGAGATTCCACGTGCTCACATCAAATCACTTTCTTCTCCATCATCTTGGGAAGTTGTGTCAGTCATGATGACTAACACCTCTACCTTGGAAGAAAAGATGGCCGAAATGGAACAAAGGGTTGTCCTTCTCACAAAAACACTTGAAGATAAGGACCTCCAAATTGCAACTTTAATGAACAAACTTGAAGTACAAGATCTTGGTGAATCAAGCCATGGTCATAAATTCACATCTGCAAAGGATGACAAAGGGAGAGAAATTGAAAACACTCCCCGACGAGAACAATCTACTTCGGTTGCTTCGTTGTCAGTCCAACAATTACAAGACATGATAACAAATACCATCCGAGCACAATATGGAGGTTCTTCTACAAGTTCTCTCACATATTCAAAACCCTACACAAAGTGCATCGACAACATGAGAATGCCAAATGGGTACCAACCCCCCAAGTTCTTGCAGTTTGATGGCAAAGGAAATCCTAAGCAACATATTGCTCACTTTGTAGAAACTTGTGAGAACGCAGGGACTCAAGGAAGCCTCCTTGTAAAGCAATTTGTCCGTTCGCTCAAGGGAAATGCCTTTGATTGGTATACAGACTTAGAACCTGAGTCAATCGACAGTTGGGAACAACTAGAAAGAGAATTTCTCAACCGATTCTACAGCACACGGCGTACGGTAGGCATGATGGAGCTTACCAATACTAAACAATGGAAGGATGAGCCCGTCGTTGATTATATCAATCGGTGGCGTTCTTTGAGTCTAGATTGCAAGGATAGACTTTCTGAAATATCTGCTGTAGAAATGTGCATCCAAGGCATGCATTGGGGACTTCTTTACATCCTTCAAGGGATAAAGCCCCGAACATTTGAAGAGTTAGCAACTCGTGCGCATGACATGGAGCTGAGCATTGCTAGCCGTGGAAGTACAAACCCTCCCATACTTGAGGAAAGCAGAAAGGAAGTAAGAAGGAATGACAGGAATGCAAAAAGCAACCTCAAAGACCTAATGGTTGTTAACACTGCCGAAGTCAAGGTTCCAAGAAGAGGAGCAAATGCAAATGAAAAACAACTTGAAGGATGGCAAAAGAACGAAGTGCGTCGTCTGACTTTTAAGGAACGTGAGCAAAAAGTATATCCGTTCCCCGATGAAGATGTGCCAAACATCTTAGAACAACTATTGCAGTTGAAGCTGATCGAATTGCCAGAATGCAAGCGGCCAGAAGACATGGGGAAAGTTGATGACCCTAACTACTGCAAATATCATCGTATCATTGGCCACCCAATCCAAAAATGCTTTGTCTTCAAAGAACAAATCATGAGGCTTGCCAAAGAAAAGAAAATTGATCTAGACTTTGATGAAGTTGTTGGGTCAAACCATGTGACCATTGCTTGTGATGTACTTCCAACTCTCAAGCAGGGGGCAAACACCAACCAAGCTCACAAGTTGATCAACAATGATGATGCAAGGATCGACCCCATCAATGGGAAGTTCCTTAAACACTTCTATGCTTGAACATCGAGGATTGCTCCTCGGTAAGAGCTTAAACTACCCACTCCAACGCTGCAAAGGTACATGATGTCTTCCCATTGCCTTTGAAAGCGTACAAATAAAGAAAAATGAATCTCACTCTATGTCACCAATTGCTAGTGTGGCGTAGTGGTTGGATGCCCATGTCGCCCTTGAGGCCGTCTCGGGTTCGATTAGTGGTGATACCCACTATTGCACACTGAGCCCCCCCTTTTTGCAAAAAACACATAAAAAAAAATTATAATAAAAAAAAAAAACAAAAAAAAAAAATCATTTGAACTACGTGATGACTTGATCCCTCTCAAGGGTACGTAGGCAACTTAGTATCTTTTGCTAAGTTCAGTCACGCATTAAAAAAAAAAGAAGAAGAAGAAGAAGAAATTATCAAAAAAAAAAAATCATCAAGAAGAAAAGAAATTATAAAAAAAAAAAAAAAAAAAAAATCTATTGAACTACGTGATGGCTTGATCCCTCTCCGGGGTACGTAGGCAGCTTAGTACTTGTCACTAAGTTCAGTCACATAAAAAGAAGAAGAATTGCCTGTCTAGCTTGAAGAGTTTCTCCATAGGCCATTAACGTGCTTTCAAGAACCCTTTGATTGGCAAGGCGTCGCTTAAGATCAATCAATTGCTCACTACATGATGCTCAAAGATCATTGTAGTAGAAAATGACAGCTGCAAAGAATTGGTGTTACTCAGCTTTCCTTGAACTAATGATAAACATAAGTTGGTTCTTGGTTATGGAGTAAAATAAAATCTTCAACCTCTTTTGCAAGGAATGAAGTTTACATGGCATTGCTCATCTTTTGTGGACATCCTCCCACATGTTTGAAGTATGCTTTGCATCACTTATCTCCTAGGGGCATCTTCTTGTACCTTACAAGTCTAAGCTACATCGTCTTTCTTCTAGGTTGTGCCACTTCACAACTCTGAAATTTGAATCACATCATCTCCCTTCTGAGTAGTGCAGTTTCACATCATGTCTCCAAAAGTTGGACAATGTCACCTTCCTCCAACATCTGAAGTTGGTGTTGCATCATCTCTCCTCCAAGGGGCATGTCCATGCAATGTCAAAGTCTTAGCGGCATTCTTCTTGAAACTTCAAGGTTTCGTTGGCATCTCCGAAATCTTAATGAGAAGTCCTTGCATCTTCAAAGTCTTGTTGGCATCTCTGAAATCTTGATGTCTGGCTACAGTGCTATATGCCCTTGATGTCTGAGCAATGTTGCCTCTGAAAATTGCTTTATTGCTTCATGAATGTTGTCACGACTTCGGCGAATGAAGTGTTGACATAGCTTCAATGGCAAAGATGCAATGTTGGCATGGCCTTGGTATAAATGGAGTGTTGACGTGGCTTCATGGCTATTGGCATGACTTCTATGCAAATGAAGTTTCGACGTGGCTTCATGAATGTTGTCATGGCTTCGACGAATGAAGTGTTGACATGACAAAAATGAAGTGTTGACATAGCTTCAATGGCAAAAATGCAATGTTGGCATGGCCTCGGTATAAATGGAGTGTTGACGTGGCTTCATGACAAAGATGAACGTTGGCACGGCTTCAGTGCAAATGAACTGTTGTCATAGCTTCATGGCAAAGATGAAAGTTGGCACGACTTCAATGCAAGTAAAGTGTTGACGTGGCTTCATGTTGAAAAAGCTTCATTAAAAAAGACAAGTGCAAATTTGCTTCAGTGAACAAAGTAATGGTGATGCTTCAGTACAAGGACAAATGCTGGCACAACTTCGGTGCAAAAAACTCTTGATGCGGCTTTGTGGCAAAGACTCTTGACGTGGATTTGCAAAGATTATTGAGATGGCTGTGTTGAAAAGACAAGTGTTGGTACAGCTTAATTGCCAAGGAAATCGTGCTGCATAATAAAAATAAGCAACAACAAAGAGCTTGTCAGAAGAAAATCTCATGGCACGTCTAACCAAAAAAAAAAAAAAAAAAATCAACAAAGAGAGAGGACTCCATTTTTTCACTAGCCTGTTAAAAAAAAAAAAAGGGTTAGTAAAAAAAAAAAAAAAAGCATAATTTTTCTGCATAATTTCTCTACATTTAGAGTATTATGCTACCCACCAGAGATGCTGCTTGTACAACTCAATGCTTACCCGGGTGGCTTTATATAGAAAATTTCTGAGATAAAAGACAAAAAAAAAAAAAAAAAAAAAAAAAAAAAAAAAAGTTGCCACCAAAATGTTTAAAGTCAGACTTTGCAACTCGAATGCACTCGAAATCAAAGAAAGCTGCACCGAATATTGAAATGCAAGATGACATATAACATACTGTGGCTCATCACCCACCTCATGACCTACAAGTCCAAACTCAGCTCCTGCCCTGTCAGAGCCGCCCACAAAAAAGGACCAGAAAAGTCATCATAGACAAACTGTCACCCACGGCCTTCCCTTTAAGATTTGTGAAAATCCAGACCTTATTTCACAAAATTGACCCCACAGGGACCTTAAACGGACTTCAATTGACAAAACCTTGAAAATTCAAGGTCACCGGAGCTAACACGCGCTACCACGCGCCGCCAAAAGCTTCAGAGGATCGCGGCCTCCTCCTCCACTTCTGCGCAAATCGGGCCACCATTTCAAAAAACAGAAACTTCCACTAGATCCAGCGGGCCCCGATCCACAAATTCTGAAAATTTCAGGCCCAAACGATCAGCCACGCGCTGGCACGCGCCACCAGAAAGTCCGGTGATCGCCTGCGTCATTTCACGCGCTCACACGCGCCGACACAGATGAGCCATGCATTAAACGCGCTGCACGCGCCACACGCGCTGACACGCGCGCCTCAGACTTATGACGTCATGGATGACGTCATCAACCAGGTTGACCCGTTTGTCCAAACGACCCGGTTTGACCCGGACCGACCCGTTCACCTGACCCGGTCCGAACTACCTGCAAAAAAAAAAAAAAAAAAAAAAAGGAGAGAGAAAATGCCTTGACCAAGTGGACCTTTGACCTTGACCAAAAAGTCAAAATTTTCAAAACGGACCTATCCCACTCAATTTTTCGAGTACATTCCGATTTTGGGACCCATTTCTTCATTCGAGGCTCGAAAATTGTGCAAACGTCCAATTTCCAAAAAGTTGACTTTTGTGCAAATGTTGACCAAACGTCAAAATTTTTAAGAGGGACCTATCTTGCTCAATTTTTTGCATACATTCCAATTTTGGAGTCCGTTCCATCATTTGAGACTCGAAAATTGCACAAATGGCTCAAATTCCAAGATAGTTAACTTTTATGTTGAAATCAACCTAAAGTCAAAATTTTCAAGCCACACTGGTCTTGCTCAATTTTTCATGTACATTCCGAATTTGGGGTCTATTTCTTCATTTGAGAATCCAAAATTGCTCAAATAATGTGATTCCACAACTGTTGGCTTTAATGTGAACTTTGACCAAGAATCAAGATGTCCGAGCAAAGCTTGTCCTATTCAGGTTTTCACATAGGTTTTGATTGTAAAATCTGCTTATTTGTTTTGGACTTGGAAACCACCTATGTGACACACTTCTCCAAAGTATTAGCAGTGTCCAAAATTTAAACTCCTGAGATCAAGATTTGAGATTCATCCATTTAATTGGGATCCCCTCAGGGTTATTCTCCAGACTTCATCAAAAACTTCTCTCTCAAAATACAAATGAACTCTCACAAGTGTGTCTCGAACTTGAAATTACACCGAGTCATTAGTTCAACCTACCATTCCTGTTCGGTGCCTACCAGTCTTCAACCTACCATTCACATTCGGTGCCTACCAGTCTTCAACCTACCGTTCCCATCTACCGTTCTCACCAAAAATTCTCAACTACCATTCTCAACCACCTAACTACCATTCTTCGTCTCTCCACTATAAATAGAAAGGCCGGATTCATCAAGAACTCATCAAAAAAAAAAAAACACATTGAGTCATGAAATGAAGATTTGCTTCTTTCAGATTTTCAAGTCCTCCTTTTCACAGCCATTTCTCACTATGGCCTCATCATTCTCAACACCTTGCAACCGGTGTTGCTTCATAATCGGTTTGAGATCAACCCTTTCATGGTTCGGTCGAAACCCTATTTACAACATCATTTCAGTTTTGAGATCCAAACAAATTTTGTTTCTCCACTTAACGACCACCTTTGTCCATAAAATTACTCATAACAAGGTCTGCATTGTGGTTCCATGCTTCCTTGGACTTGGTTGGCCAGGAAACCCAAGTCCAGCAGAGACACCTGTTCCTAACCTCAGGTCTCCCGTAGTCTCTCTCCAATTGCTTGGTCTTCCAGCAGAAGCAGTGGTTCGGAACAAACAGCAACTTGGCTGGTTTCTAAGATCAGAATCACAAGTTAGCTCCATCTCTCATTTTTCTGTGCTTTTCCAACAAGTGGCAGTAGGTAAAGATGGTAAAAAGTGTTGGGGTATCCTACAAATTGGTTTCCATCCAACACTTAAAACAACCTCCAAGGCGCCAGCTCATCAGAATTCAACATTTGGTGCCGGTAAATGGTCACTAATACCTTATTCCATGTCCCCACCACTGTGGGACCCAAAGGTCATCGTTGCTGGTACCTCAAAACTCACTCTTCTGAAATTACCTCAACTTAACCTGAGTGAAACAATTACACATGCGCATTCAACCACTCTCCCACATGTCCTCGCCGTAATCCGAGGTATATTCTTCGGAAATTACTTCGCCTGGACTTCTTAAAAACACAAGGTTAGCCCCATGACTCTGCATGCTGTACCCAGCCACCATTCTCTCATCTTCCCCATCTTCTACACCCTGTGATCGCCGCCAACGATCCAAAATACTCTCCTGAAATTACCTCAACTTAACCTCTGTTGAAATGATTCAATCTTGCAAGTATATCCAACTTCTTGCAAACAACTTTCAGCCTCACCAACCCAAATACCATAGAACACTATTTTGAAATTACTTCAACTTAAACTATGCTGAGAAGGCTCGGTCACGCAAGTACATTCAAATACTGGCAGACCCCTTTTCGGTCTCATCAAAGCCTTTCATATGGGTCGGTCTACTCTTCGGAAATTATCTCATCCTTCTGAAAGCTCCACCACCTTCAACAGCTCCACCACCTTCAACTACTTCACTTAAAAAGTCAAGTGTAAAAACCAGTTTTCGAAACTCATCCCCACACCACACTCCAAGATTGTGTGCGTGAACGAGTCTCGAGGGGGCATTTGTAGAGAGGGAAAATTTCCGACCTATCACAAGCTGACACGTCACATTACCAAGTCTACAAAATACAGCCAATTACAAAGCACCACGTACTGCTGCTAGGTTTTGCTATCACTACTCAGAAACCAACAGAAATTTGCCAAGTGTCATGCAAAAACCAATCACACATCAGCGCACGTGTAAGCGATGACACAAGCAGCTTCGCACGTGTAAGCGATGACACAAGCAACCTCGCACGTGTAAGCGATGACACAAGCAGCCTCGCACGTGTAAGCGATGACTCAAGCGGACCAATCAGGCTGTGACATGTGTCACCAATCAAGCTCCGCCACGTGTCGCTCATCCACCCCCAAACTCCTATAAATAGAAGCCTTCCTGAGACATTCAGAGGACCAGAATTGAGAAGTGAAAAAGCTCTGCTGGAATCAAGCCCTGAAGCCTCTAAGAACTTCAAGAACTTCAACCCCAAAATCGAAGAACATTCGAAGCAGAATCATCCAGATCATCTGCCTAGATCCTAAAGTTTGCGGGAATCAAGCTCAAAGGTCCGAAAACATCAACAAATCACAAATCAGTGAAGCTCAACGGATTCAAGCCTCTAAAGCCCCGAAGAACTTCCACCACAAACCTTCGAAGACGAAGAACACACGAAGAACACGAAGAACGTGAAGAACAAAGGATTTCCAACAAGCTCATAGCCAGAGATTCATTGTAATTCTGTTCCAAAGATCTTCGATCCATTCTTCAGCCAAATTGAAGTACATTGGGTGTTCGAATCGAAATCACATTACTACAAATCCAATCAACAAGTCTTTTAAGGAGATCGAATCAGAGGATAACTCTTTTGTAATCACAGAGAATTGTACCACACAATCATCAATACAAATTCGCATTTGTGAAACTATTTTACTTGTTTGACTCATTTCGAACCGAGAAATTTAGTCGCTTACACCATTAGCAACTTTGTTATAAATATGATTAACATAACAAAACTCAAAAAACCTCATCTGAACTACTTCATGAAGAATATCATCAATGATATGACCACACATGGTTTGCTCTGCCATACTAGCTGAGATACCTTGGATTACTACTTGCGAGTCACCTTCGAAGATCACCTCATGGAGGCCTAATTCATTGACGAACTGAACTGTACATTCACTACAAAAAACGGGGTCTGTAGCCACGTTTCAAAAACGCGGCCATAGACCCCAAAAACGCAACTATAGGATATAGCCGCGTTTCCTATAGCCGCATTTACAAACCAGGCCTATGCGTCGCAACAATAGCCCCCTGCGGGTCTATAGCCGCGTTTTTATAACCACGGCTAAAGGTTAGACCCATAGCCGTGTTTTTTAACCGTAGCTACAGACCCGCTTTCAGCTGCGTTTGTAACCGTGGTTATAGGCTGTGGACCTATAGCTATGTTTTTGAAAAACGCAGCTATAGGTTTTTTTTTTTTTTTTAAATCTGGGTTTTTTTTTCCCCCAAAAAATTCAAAATCAAACACAAACCCAGAAAATTCAAAATCAAACACAACATGCTCCAAAATATAAGAACACAAACCCATGAATCTCCTCTCATTCAATAAAACCAACCCAAATCTAACACTAAATCCATTCAAGGAACACAAAAGCACAAGCTCAGAAACACAAAAGAACAAGCTCAAGAACACAAACCCATTTAAACATAAGCACAATATCAGCAACACAATAGCACAAATTCAAGCACAAATCCAACAAATTCAAAATCAAAACTCAAATCCAAATCAAGGCATAGACACAAATATTGCTAGAATATCCACTTCATTCAAAATTTTCAACATCTCCTCCATTTTCTTACTAACTAAACATAAAATAACCAAAAAAAAAAAAAAAAAAAAACCTAGATCTATAGACAAGTCAGTGTGCTTGAGATGAAGAAAAAAAAAAAAAAAAAGTAACTGCAAAGAAACAAAGAAAAAAATAAGAGTTGTGCTAGAGTGAAGAAGGAAGAAAAAAAGAAAGAAAGAAGAACTTGGTGTGACTTGCAGAAGAAAGGAGCAAAAAAAGAAAGAAAGAAAAAAGAAAAAAAGAAGCAGCAGCTCCAAAGAAAGAAAGAAGAAAAGAAAAAAAAAAAAAAAAAAAAAGAACCTGAAGAGTTACGCTGGAGTGAGTGAAGAATGAAGAAAGAAAAAAGAAAGAAAGAGAAGAGAAAGAAAAGATGAAAGTGGGTGTAGGTGGGGAAAGTGGGGATGTAGGTGGGAAATGGAGGGTACGTTGGAAGCTAAAGAAAAAGTTTTTTTTGGGTGTTACATATAGCTACGTTTTTGAAAAACGCGGCTATAGGTCACCCTTTAGTTACATATTCATAAGGCTGGACCTATAGCTATAGCCGCGTTTTTCAAAAACGAAGCTATAGGTCACCCTAAAAAAATTTTATTCAATTGGACCTATAGCCTCGTTTGAAAAACGCAACTATAGGTTAGCTATAGCTACATTTTTTAAAAACGCAACTATAGGTCCCCCTTTAAAAAAATTATTCGGCTGGACCTATAACCGCGTTTTTCGTAAACGCGGCTATAGCTCGTGTTTTTTGTAGTGGTTGGTGTAGACACTCAATTTTGCACCCATGATTTAATCAAAGAGAATGACTTAAATGACCATCCATGTATCCTAAAAATCATGATTGCATTACATGCATCAATTTGTTCTTGCATTACTTGCATCAATTTGTCTTTGCATTAAATGCATCAATTCATTCATTGCATACCATAAAAATGATCTTGAGATTCAAAAGGTCGCAACAGTGTTTTCGGTTTCCAAATCGGGTCATCGGATCGAAAGATATCGCATGATCAAGTTTGCACGGTCAACATGCATTGTGTCTAAGTTGGGTCGACCACACATGATTAATTGAAGTTAATTCTGATTGGTTAAGCAATTAAAATTAATTAAATAATTTTGTGATTGGTTGATAATTAGTGTTTAAAATAAGGATGCATGCATAGGAATAAAAGTGATGGTTGGATAACAATAAAATTGTGGATAATCTGAACTTTATCAAGATTTATTTTTGGATATTTATCTACAAGATAATTGTTCTTAAAAAGCCTGAATTATCCATAAAAGAGATAATAATTAAAAAAAAAAAAAATCATGGACGGAGGATGAAAACACATCTAGGTGCAAGGATCGGTCAAAAAACCCTAGAAGAGGAGTCCAAATGGCACCCAAACACGAAAGAGCGTTCGATGCCCAAGAGCCAATTCGGCACTTTTGGAGTGCCGAGCGACACGCTAAAAGGGCTGAATTTCCCCCTTTTGGGCTTTGGCCCAACAGCCTTCGAGTGACGATAAGGCACACCCTTTTCAATTTTTTCGAAAAAAGATGCGTCCGGATTCACATCTTAATCATCCATGCCTATTTTTTAGAGTCTTCTAGCCTCTATAAATAGAGACTGGGTCTCATAATTCAACACGCTTTTTTTTACGCTCTGAGAACCATACGGTTTAGGTTTTCAAATTGTTCATATTTTCTGATCCCCTCTCTGATTTTCTGTTGAAGCTAGGGTTTTTAGGTTTCAAAGATAATTGCACATATTTCTTTGAACCCTAAAACATCCTCTCAAGAACAAGAAGTGCTCCATGCAAGAGGTTGCTTTCTAACCCTTTTTTTTTTATGCTTCTCTTATCATGATGATGCATGTTTAATTGTTTCAAATATTCATATTCTACCTTGTTAATTTAGTTTATGAAAATATGTTCTTGATTCCTTTATTGTTGCTATAATCTGTTTCTTAGTTTTAAAGATCTGTATGTAATTAACTCTATCTTAAAAATAAAACAGATTTGCATCTTCCTTAGATGTAAATCTGAATTTTTCTTCACAATAAAACAAATTTGCATCTTCCTTAACTAGATGTAGATCTGAATTTTTCTTCAAAATAAAACGGATATGCATCTTCCTTAGATGTAGATTTGAATTTTTCTTAATCAAAACTGGTTTATGTCTTTATTAGATGCAAATTCGAACATTTTTTTTATCAAAAAAAAAAATTTTTGATTTTTATCTTCCTTAGATACAGATCTAATTTTTTTAATACATGCAGATTTTTGAAATAAAGAAAAAGATAAAACATGATTGTGTTTGTGTTTGTTTTATTTAATTCATGTTGCATGAATTTAAATTATGAGTGAAACTCTCTTCTTAAAAATATTTTTTTCATTCTTTTAAAACATATAAAAAACAGATTTGATTTTTCTATTGTCAAAAAACTTTTTTTTTTTTTTTATTATCATAAAACAGATATGATCTTTTACAAACCAAAAAAACACTTTTTTTTTAGTTCTTAAAAAACAGATCTGATATTCTTTTTTCAAATCAAAAGACTTTGTTTTATGTGATAAACACAGATTTGAATTTTTTATCTTTTCTCCACATACCACAAAACAGATCTGGTATTTTGACAAATCAAAATCAATTTTTTTTCACCAATCAAAACAGATTTGATTCTTTTCAAAAGAAGAGACTTCACTCATAAATAAATTTGTGTGATTTAATTTTGGTGTCACATATTCAACATATCATTCATGACATGCATAAAAAGGTACATTTGTCACAAGAGTCTAGAAGACCAGAATTTGTTTGGGCAGAATGGGTGCCTAACACCTTCCCATTCCGTAACCTAGCCTCCGAATTTGGGTCTTTGGATAAGTAAATCTAAGCCTTGTCTTTATTTTATTTTGGCTAGAATGTAACTAGGACAAAAAGTCATGTAATTATTTGGTAGTTTGTAACTAGGACCCAAAACCATGTAATTTTCAATTTTCCAAATATGTAATTTTTTATTCAATCAATTAGAAGGATACTATTCAGTCATGTATTTGTATATATTTATTTTTTCTTATTTTTGTATAAAAAATAAGTAGCGACTTCACACCACTTACCCAAAAAGAGAGGTGTCCTAAAAAGCACTCCAAAAATCTCTTTTTTGAGAGGCAAATTTCCCGATCTCTCACAGTTGGCATACAAGAGCTTCAAAATCAGCCACCATTGAAGGAAGGGGAATATGCATGGACAGGGCACCTATAATTTCTCCTCTGTAGTCTCAAATGACACCCCAATTCCTACCCAATTGCTTCTCTAGAACACAACTATAATGTCCCAGCTTTTAAAAAAAAAAAGAAAAAAAAAAAAAAAGAGTACATGGTCAGATTTTTTTTTAAGTCCCACATGCTCTCCCACCTACCCCACCCATCCCCACCACTCACTTTCACATTCCCTCACACTCTCTTGGCCGGCCAAAGACTCTCACATCCGTTTCTTTTTCTTCTTTTTCATTTTTTCTCTCAAACACTTCTACTCTCACTCCCCCATCCTCTCCCACCGGTGCCACTTCACAATCATTTTTTCAACTAGAACACAGGAAAAACTTCTTAGGAACCTTAGCATCTTCATCCCTTTTATTTAAGTTAAGATTTCTAATCTTTTGATGGGTTTTGTACTTTGGCTTGAGGTTATTTTAATCTAAGTTTTGATAATGATATTTATGTGATTTATAAGCTTTGGAAGTGATATTTATGTGTTTATATGTATGGGTTTTGTCTTGATAGATTTATTTGATGAGTGGGTTTATAGTTTTTACAATGGTGGCTATTTAAGTGGTGAAGATTTGGGAGTTTTGGTTTTTTAATATAAAATAGATGGTGAATATAATTGTTATTGATTATTTGAAACTAGTTAAAGATTCAAATTGTTTGTCTTGGGGGATATTATGATTTTTGGTGCCATGCGTCTCTTGTTGATGTGGTGTAAATCTTGTGGGAACTACTTACAAATTGTTGAGGTTTCGATATTAGAGATAACACCTTGGATGATTCATGAGTATAATTGGAGTCTATGCCTTGTAAATTAATTGGTTGAAAAATTTTGGAAGTGGAAAATATTATTTGTGAGGCTAAATACTAGGCTTGCCTGATTAAGTGCTTATTTGGCAATTCCTAATTTGTAGCTAGATACAATTTCAAACTTTATACTTATTGTGATAAGTTTGCTTGATATTGTTTAGGTTCTAGCTAATCTCGTTTGGAGCTTGGAGAGTTAGGCTTTTTGCGGTTGCAAGGTAAGTAGCTTTTTTAATGGGATTTTTAGAAAAAAACCATGTTGCATAAACATTGTTTTTGGGTCAAACACATTTTGGAAAATTATTTGTGGAACTAAGTTTTCTTAAAAAGTGTTGTGTTGTGTTGTGACCCTATTATATATGGTTATATATGAAAAGCACATCATGTTTAATATTGCATTTGGGGAAATGCATGAAATGTTGACATGGAAAATATGAGCATCTTTGATAAGGAATTCATTGATTTTATGGTATATTGGAAAATTTAAAGATGCTTATCTTGTCTTGTTATTTGGGAAATTGATGGAAAATCTTTTTGACCAAAATGAAGTTGAAAATCTTACAAACTTTGTGGAAATTAGATTATTTAAGGTTTTTCTAAAATTACTTGGATATAAACTATGTATTTAAAAGTACATGTAACCTGTGAGCTTTATGTTGTTTTAACCTTATGCCATGTGTGATTTCCTGGTGATCACCCGATTTGATTTCCATAATCTTTGTAACAATAGTGTCAAATTTAGGACAGTGCCCTTTCACTATGGATGACGTGGTCTTCCCTGTTGTCTATGGGGGGAAGAGGTTCCTCGATTGTGCGTGGGTGAGGCTGTTGCCCATGAGGCCAAAAGACCACATACAAAAAAGGTCATATTTGACGCGTTCTTCCTGATACCCATAAGGGAAGAGACAAAATCTTGAGGGTATGGGTGAGACTGCTGCCCATGGGGCCAAGAGACTATATACCAGAGAGGATAATATTATGCCAATTGTGAATGGGTGGATCCCTTGACCGGTCTATGTGATACTGTGGTTTCTTTGTGATAATTTACCTTATGTTAGATATTTTATGATTTTGGAAATTATATTATTAGTGCTCACAGATTATAGTATATAGTTTCAAGGTTATTACTTTGAGAAACTTTAGAAACTTTATGTTTCATGATTTAATCATTCTTGTCACATTATTATTGAAAATGATCTTGTAGTATTTAGTTAGAAATTTCCCAAACTAGAACATGCTTTGTAAACTGTTCATTATCATGAAACTTGCATTTCCCTACCCTCATTAATTATGCTACTTACTAAGCTCTGTCTCATCCCATTCTTTTACCAAATTTTTCAGAGTAGGCAATGATTGTTTTGAGACATATTTTTGTGGCTAGCAGCAATTAGACTAACTCCTGATGGGGGCTAGACTTTTGTGATGGAGATATTTAGATGATGTATATCCTAGAGTAGGCTTGACTCATTCTTTTGTATATTATAATGGTTATGTCTTTATTTCCACTAATGGGACAAGTTAATGATTTGTAATTGTATTTATTCAGATCTCTATTCTTTTGTGACCAATGGTTCTTGTAATTATTGCATAGAACTCTGACTTACTTTGGGAATATCATTATGTGGTGTTTGGTACGAGAGAATCCACATTACTCCTGGCATCCAGATTCCTAGGAATGTAATTCCTTGCAATCTGAATGCCTAGAAATGTAGCTATTCCTATGTTTGGTTTCATTGGGAATCTTTTAAGATTCTTAGGAATATGAAATAATAATGTTTAGTTTATTCTCAGGAATCTTAAATGAATTATTTATTTTTCCCATTCTATTCTTAGATTTGAATGTGAACTACCAAGTCCTTTAAAAAAAAATCTTCCTCTAAATAAATAATGAAAAACAAAATATAAACAATTAATAATTTGTTGAGCAACAAACACACTACAACAAAAGTGAATACCTAGCAATAATGGAGGGTCCCATTCAAACTTCTTTTTTTCCACACGTGAAACCTAAATAGAACTTTGTTAAAGAATATATCAACAGAGTTGTTTATCCTGTTTATGTTATTTTGGTGGGAAAAGATAAGGACAAGGGAAAAGATATTGATGATTTGTTTTATATTTTATCTTAATTGCTTAAATGACAAAGAAAAATGGTTAAAATTGTCAATTTATAAAAAATACAATTTCCTTTAAACTTTGGAATCTAGATATCCACTTGTTTTAAAGGGAATCCACATTCCTATTGAGAGAGGTTTAAAGCAGGAATCCAGATTCCCCTAGCATCTGATTCCCTAGTATGATTTGCAACTAAACATGAAAATCTTTAAATATTCCTGGGAATTCTAAAACATTATCCCGTACCAAACGCAACATTAATGAAATTTTTATGATAATTCCTGATGTTGATACTTTGATAATGAATTTTAGATTAAATTGTCAAAAATGAAAAATCAGCAAGTACCTTTGAGATGTTTTTCTCTTGCTTTGGACCCTTTTAGGTTTGGGGCATGACAACAGCTCCGTCGAAGTTGGCCTTGTACTTGGATTGAGTTGGTGGGCACCAATGAGGCTTGATGGAAGTCTGGACTGCCTTGGGCACGGACTCCTACACATTTAGGAAATCCTGGAGAATTCCACCTACTGCAGAGACTACGCTAGCCATGAGTTGAGTAGGGTGGTTTAGTTGACCCAAGCCGCGTTTCACCAATTCCATAACAGCCAAGCCATGATAATGAAGAACTCAGCTCTATAGTCGTCATAAACTTGCAAAAAACTTGAAATAAGATTAGTGAGGTCCCCAGGTGAGGGGTGAACAGAATAGTGAGCCCAACTGAGATTTCTCCACACACTTTCAACCTCCTCACAACTCCACACCACATGTAGAATATCTTCAGGCTGAGACTAGCTTGCACTGGTTACACAAATCAAATGAAACAATATGTGATGTACATATAGTAAGTTGTAAAATGGTGTGTTATAATAAATAAAGTAACTTTTTATTATGTCAAATGCTAAATTTTGTAGAAGAGCAAATGCTAGTGGTCTAAGTAAAGAGTTACAACATTTATTAATAAAAATAAATAAATAGAAGTGAAAAATAAGAGATGTGATGTATATATAGTAAGTTGTAAAATAGTGTGTTATAACAGATAACTTTTTAATATGTCAAACACTAATTTTGTAGCAGAGCAAATGCTAGTGGTCTAAGTAAAAAGTTATAACATTTATTTGGCAATGTTTATGACTATGAGGAGCGGCACAACTTCTAGCTAGTAGGGTTGTGACATTTCATGAAGAGGTGGATTTGTATAAATAAGACACTGCATATTATTCTTAGGTCATTCTAAACCTCTATCTTTTCAAACAATATTATCATATGTGATCACTACCCATATAGGATGATCATCGGCCCATATCTGGGACCAATAGGGCACAACTCTATCACATAATAATGTAAGCATTAAAATCATGACAGAATTGATAAGAACATACGAGTAGAAGGTTAAGACTTCTAACAAGCCATTAAATGAAAGGAAAGCCCTAAAAAATGAAAAATAACTCTTTGGGAGGAAGGAATGGAATGGAATGAAAAGAATATTTTTAGAATATTCTCCCTTCCTCTTGTTTGGGAGTTTTAACGGAGGGAATAGAAAGTTCATTCTCTTATTTGCGAGTTTAGGTGGGAGGGAATGGAATGGTTAAGAGGGAATACTCATTCCCTCCTAAGCCCTCAAAATCTCAAATTTTTGTTCCCCCCAAATTGGGAGGAATAGGAGGGAATGGACTTAGGTTTAATAAAAAATTTATTGAAATTACTAAATTACCCCTTGAATCTTAGCCCTCTTTATTCTCAACCAGCCATACCAATATAACTATATATATATATATTTTTTTTTTTTTTTATAGGTGCCGTACCAATATATTTTTGCTCTCTCTTTGCCGCTCCTTTCTCACACTGCTGTAGCCATACCCAACTGTGAGTTTTTCAATTGTTTTGATTTTATTGATTTATTGGTACTATTAAAAAGTTTTTCAATTGTTTCAATTGTTTTGCTTTCATGGATTTTTCCTCAACTAGCCGTACTCAACTATATTTATTCTGCTTATGCCTGTGTTCTTAATTCCTATCATTGATGCACAAGTAGCGTCAGGTCAGCATAGTACAATTTGCTGCTCCTCCTTTCTCACGCTGCTGCTAATCACAACCAGCCATACCCAACTGTGAGTTTTTCAATTTTTTTGATTTCATTGATTTATTTACTATTAAAAAGTTTTTCAATTGTTTCAATTGTTTTGCTTTCATTGATTTTTTCTCAACTAGCCGTACTCAATTATATGTATTCTGCTTGTGCATGTGTTCTTAATTCCTATCATTGATACACGTAGTGTTTTTGTTTTTTTTCCTTTCATTTCCCCTTTATTCGGTATGCTGGAACAGAGTAACATTGTTGCTGCTTCAGAGTTTCCAAGAGATTGGTACACTTTTAAGTTTTAACTGAACCCAAAACTAGGATGACCTTAACAAATGAGTTCTAGTAAATAGTTCAAACAAAAATGTAAAAAAAAAATATAGCCTCAAAAGCAAATAAAACAGGTTTAAATTGCTTATTGGCTTGAGAATTTAGTCATACCAGTTGTTTCCGAGCCCCTTTTTTGGTATCTTCATTGTTGGTCCCCAATGTGACCTTCAGGTATTTAAAACCTGATAAAAAAAATAAAAAATAAATAAAAGCAAAATCCAAAGTCTTGTCATATCCTTTTTGTCTTTTTATTTTGGTCTCTTGAGAAAGAAAGACATGTCTTGAACCAAAGGATTTAAGAGGCAGAATCCAAAGTCATGTCATATGTTCTCAAATTAAGAGGATAAATGGAGGAGAAGAATGGCCTACCTTGGATGCCACAAATATTAGTCAAATGAAGCCTCAGTGAGTGTATAGCATCCTTGGGTTCATGGTCATGCAAGTCAAGGGACACTTCATCATCTTGGCTGTTAAATTGAAACTCATTAGTGATTTATAAACTCATCAAGAAGTCCTTTTTGCATCATGAAGATTACAAGATTTGCTTTGATCAAAGTATCAACTATTGAGTTCAGAACATGAAAATGGGATATATAGAATGGACCCGTTAGGCCCTGTTTGGGAATTGTTTTTAAAAGTAGTTTTCTAGCTTTAAATATAAAATACTTCTTTTCATTATTTGATACTTTGATTGAAAAATTTATTTTTAAATTAGTTGCAACACATTCATAATTAGTTAGACTAATAACGTAACTATTTTTTTAGAACATGTGCCCATAATTTTTTAAGTTGGACTGATAACATAACTATTTTTTCACATAGATGGATTTGAATGATGAGGCACTTAAGACTATAATTTTTTCGGACTTTATGCGAAAACTAGCCTTGGTTCATGCTGCATGCCGTTATTTGTGTTACATTATCCATCAAAGGCAACGACTAAAAAGAAGACGTGTTCCCCACATTCCTACACAATCAACCATAGAAAGACAGAAAGTTTGTGATGAAATAATGTCTCGACTTAGGAATAGTGAAAAATGCTATGATGTAATACGCATGGGTCCACAAGCTTTTCAAGGTTTGTGTGACATTTTGCGGAGAGATGGTGATCTTCAAGACACACAGCGTGCCACGGTTGAATAACAAGTTGGCAAGTTTCTTCACATGCTAGCACATAATCAAACGCATCATACAATGTCCTTTTTTTGTCGTTCCCATGAGACCATTAGTCGCCATTTTCATAACGTATTAAGATCAATAATTATGTTAGAGGATCAATTCCTTCGACAACCTGATGGAACCCAAGTGCCACTTGAAATACTACAAAGTAGTAGGTTCAACCCATATTTAAGGTAAATATATCATGCATATAATTTATATTTGATAGTAGTTTAGTACAAATATATTTTAAGGTCCCATCAAAAAAAAATATATATTTTAAGGTAAATGTTATTGAGAGATAATGTTAATCTCAAGATTGTATTGGGGCACTTGATGGAACACATGTTCGTGTCAAAGTGTCTAATGAGGATGCACCAAGATATCGGGGTAGGAAGGGTTAAACAACACAAAATGTGTTGGCGGTATGCTCATTTGATTTAAAATTTACATATGTATTACCAGGTTAGGAAGGAACTGCTTCAGATTCAAGAATAATATAAAGTGCTTTAACTAGAAACAATAACTTGAAAATCCCACAAGGTAAATTTAATTCAAATACATATTAGGGTGTATTCTTTATAATTAAAAAATTTGTAGTATATAATTATTGGTTGCTATTGTTTATTAGTTAAATATTATCTTGTTGATGCGGGATACATGAATAGAAGTCGTCTGATTGCACCTTATAGGGGAGTGCATTATCATTTAAAAGAGTACTCTATTCGTCCCCCTGAAAATGCTAAAGAATTGTTTAATTTGCGACATGCGTCATTGCGCATTGCTATTAAAAAAGCATTTGGTGTACTTAAAAAGAGATTTCCTATCATAGCAAATACTACAGAGCCTAATTATTGTGTTGACACACAAAATGAAATCATTTTAGCATGTTGCATACTTCATAATTATTTAATGGGTGTCGATCCTGATGAAAGTCTTATTGTTGAAGTTGATGAAGAGGTTTTGCATTCTCATCGTCAACGTGTGGCCCCTACTCCAAGAGAAGATGATGAGGTTGCTAGGCAAGGAGATATTATAAGAGATTCTATAGCATCAGCCATGTGGCAAAACTATGTTCAAATGTGATAGTTTTTGGGTTTATTGTTGTCATGTTGTTTAAGACTATGCTATGTTTCAATTACTTAGACCTAAATGTTATACAAATTTCTCTTTTCATTTTGATATTGCTCTCTATCTTTTGATAATTAATATTAATATTTAGATAATATTTTATATGTTGGGCTTTGTGGAGCCTAGTTTTGTTTGATTTAGTTCAACAACTCGACCCTGACCTGAATATATTGCGTGGTTTTTAATGGGAGATTTATTGAGGCTTAGTCTATGGAGTGGAGGCTTGGGCCGATAGGCCTAAGCCAGAGCGCTCATGGACAAGCCTCTTAGGGGTTCGGGGACAACACCCCCGAGAAAAATTTTTGGCCCGTTTTGTATATAGAAACCGACTTTGGTGGTTAGGGTTTAATTGTGGGTGTTGTTGCCGTGTTTTGTGAGAGAGAAAAATATTGTAGCCGCACTTTGTACTTTTCCCTGATAATAGTAAAATCCCTGCAACTCCGTGGACGTAAGCAAATTGCCGAACCATGTAAATATTGTCTTGTGCGTTTGATTACTTTCTTTGGCGTGTGTTTTCTCTATTTTTTTGTTTCTCACAAGTTGGGATTTCGGTTAAATTCCCTACATTATATGTGTTTTTTGTCCTATTAATTAAAGCATGGGTAAGATATCAAAGAAGAATGGTGGAGATCCAAGCAAAGAAGTACAATAGAGTAGTATTATGGATGATGCTTTAGTGGATGCTTTTTTACATCAGGTGATCATAGGTGGTAGAGTTAATGAAACTTTTACCTCTAAGGCATATGATGACATAGAGAAAGAGTTGGTTGAAAATTTTCACATGGAGATTAACAAGGATAAGGTGAAAAATCGACAAAAGACACTGAAGAAGAATTTTCATGAATGGTATGACATATTTAAAGATGGATTGAGTGGTTTTGGATGGAATGATTCTTTAAATATGTGGACAGCTGAACCAGAAGTTTGGGAGCCACTCATAGCGGTAAATTACCATTTTTGTGAGTTTAATTTTGTAGTACATAATTATATCTGTTATTTAACCATTTGTCTTGGTTTGTAACAGTCTAAACCTACAGCCAAGAAGTGGATGACAACATCTATACCCAACTACTCTAAGATGGCACAACTTTGGGCTTAAGATAGAGTAAAAGGTGATCATGTTGAAACTACAAAGGAGAAACGTGCTAGGTATGCTACATCGACCACTATTGATGAGATTGATAATTTGATATCTCAAAATAAAGTTTCTTTGGAGAACTTTGAAGTGGAAGATGATCAGACGTCACCAAAAATTAAGGTATGCTGCATCGACCACTATTGATGAGATTGATAATTTGATATCTCAAAATGAAGTTTCTTTGGAGAACTTTGAAGTGGAAGATGATCAGAGATCACCAGAAATTAATGTTGCACGTTCTCGAGTGTCATCACAAGATGCAATGTCTTCTAAAAGCAAGAAAAGACAACTGGCAGAAGATGATGAATTCGGGAATGTAATTTCCTAGTCATTTGATAATGTATCAAAGGCAATTGATAGGGCGACTGAGGTTATGGCAAAGTACTTTTCAAAGTCATATAGAGCAAAAGTTCACGCAGCTTTGGGCGTATTGGACTTAGATCCAATATCAAAGACTGAGGCCTACATATTTTTAATGGAAAATCCAACATATAAGGAGATGTTCTTTGGTTGCCTAGATCATGAGCGCAAATGTGTCTTATTGACACTGATGTCTAGGCTTAAAAATTAAAAAAGTGTGGGATTTTTTGGCCAACCTTAGTTTTGGAATGGATTATGTTATTTTGTTTTTTTTTGACAAGACTCATTACTGGAGTTTTTTTTTTTTTAAGGATATTTGTTTGCATTTTTAGACAATATTTATTTTGTTGAGAATAAATATGTGATGCTTGAATTGCTTTACAACATAGAAATATACATAACTTGTTTTTTAGCTACAATAAAATTTTCTTTTTTCCTTAAACTAGAATTATTTTAGTTTTATACCAGAAAATTGATATGTTAATAGTTTTATCACCTCTGGTCTTAGTGTGATGCAATCTATTCACCTTGAAAAACTATATTGTAATTCAATAATCTAACACAGACCCAATTGTGGCTAACTAGTTTCACATCATCCACTAAATACTAAACATTTCAAAGCAATTATAAGTTGTCATTGATTATTTTTTATCTTCTTTAAAATGAGGGGTATAATAGTTATGTTATTATAAAATGATTTCATTCCATTCCTTCCAATGTCACTTCCAAACGATGTTACTTACTTTCCATTCCTTTCCATTCCTTTATTTTATAACATCCAAACAAGATTTTTAAATTCCATTCCATTCCATTCCTTTCCCTACTAAATTCATTCCATTCCATTCAATTCCATTCCATTCCTTTAATGATCATTCCATTCCATTCCTTTATAAACTCCCAAGCAAAGCCTAAACCACCTTAATTTCATTCCTAAGGCTGTTACCCCTTGAAGTTGGTTTAATGACCATTAAATAAATCTAGAAATCCCAATGCAAATAGAATTCTCATATGAAAATATATTTGTTTTTTTTTTGTTTTTTTTTTTTAAGACTAATTTAATGGCTATAATTGACCACCTCTTCTGACCCCTTAAACCTCAACATTATTTGTAAATACAAATTTGTAGCCCTATGAATCACCTTTCCAACTTTGTTTTCTCCAATCCATCGTTTAAGCCAAACATAATGTGTATAAAACAAGAAGATTTGCACAATCTTAATCCAAAATGGATGTGGATTTGATGCGCCAATCCTTTGATTGCTTGCTTCCTTTGTGGGCTTAAATTGAATTGAGTTGACCTTCTTTAATCTAATCAAAGACCATGTCAAAATTCAATCCATTATACGAGAAATTATTAGGTCTACTAAGAGGACTACTGAAGTGGTCCTCATGGTCTTTCTAACCAATAAAACACTACTATTTATGCAAATGTGACATCACCTAATGGGTTTTAATTTTTAATTATGGTGCTAATTAGAAATTTAACTCACACATTTGCATAAATGGTATTATTTCATTGGTTGAAAGAACCACTTCAGCATTCCTCCTAGTAGACTTAATAATTTCTCCCATTATACCACCTCTTAAATTAATCTACTTATGCTATTCTTGTGCAATTTACGCGCTAACTCATGTGGTTTTGATAAAGCTTGTTAAAATTACATTCAAACTCCTTCAAAAGACATATCCATACCTTAAAACTCATTTTAAGTGTCCTTTCCCAAAAAAAAAAAAAAAAATCATTTTATGTAAAAAATTAATTATTGAACATTATTCCAACCCATATAAAATGTATGAGTTAACATAAAATATGTATAATGATACTCATTATCAAAAAAGAGTATAATAATAATAATATAAATATGTAAAATTAAGCTACTACTCTTGCATGAGCTTTGTATGCATGATGACAACGTTTAGGATTTGGAACATATTATCTTGGATGGGTATGTTACATGTGTGTGTCTAAATATGTTGGATCAGATTGTTTGAGTATGTGTTGTGCGGATGTGTGTTAAGTTTCATATCAAATGTTTACTAATGTATATATTTAATTTATAAATAATTACAGGTAACCTCAATCACTACAGGACTAGTCAAAAAAAGTTTTAAAAAGTTTTTAAATATTTAGATAGTTTTTTTTTAATTTAAAAAATTAAATAACAGAAAATCAATATCATTTTGGAACAATTAATGACAATCTTGTAATAGAAATGGACAAAATGGTTGAATTAAATCAAGTTTAAAAAAATTTCTCAAAAAAAATAATAAAAAATTTAAAGAATAGGGTCAAAAGTTTTTTTTTTTTTTTTTTTTTTTTTTTTTTTTGGGTTGAGAAGACGGGTCAAAAGAAATTAAAATTACAAAACTGAATTACATTTTAGGTAAAATTTTAAGGTACAATCTTATAATAAAGTTTTCATTTTCATTTTTTTTTGACATTTTGAGTCTTAGACATATGATTGCCACGTGCAAGATGTCGGAATATTTTTTTGCTAAACACGTCGGAATTAAGTAATTTAATTTAATACACACAAAAAATTCAATCGCTTTGATTCTCAAAAAAAAAAAAAAAAAAAAATTCAATCGCTTTCGTGTACTTAACTTTTGCGTTGCGTTGAGTCTTTCGTAGAAACAGAGACAGAGAAAGAGAGAGGGGCTATTTCTTTTGTCTTGATAATTCTGTCAAACCCCTCCTTCATTTTCTTCTTTTTCTTTTGTCGAATTACGATTTTTCTTCTCTTATAAATTGTTGATCTTGATCCATCAATCGATCACTGTGATGGCTACCACCGGCAACAAGAATATCAATGCTAAGTTGGTGAGATTTTTTTTCTTCTTTAATTTAAGATCAGTTTGACTTTGCAAATTCTGATGTGGGTTTGATTTGATTTTGAAGAATTTTCGCTTCTGGATGATTTTTTATGCAAATTCTGATGTGGGTTTTGCTTATTTTTCAAGAATTTTCATTTTTTGCTTGGTTGTTTGATAATTTTGATGCAATTTCTAATGTGGGTCAATGATTTTATTTTGGGCTGTTCGCAATTTTGATGCAATTTTTTTGATGTTGGTTTGCTTTGATTCTCAAGGATTTTGATTGGGTTGTGCTGTGCAATTGCAAATTCTGATGTCAGTCTTAGCTCTGAAGGATTTTGTCTGTGTTGAGCTTAATTTTTGGTGCAATCTTGTTATTTTTTCAGTTCTTGGATTTTTCTTTATGCTTTTCATTCAAACCCCCAGATGAGGGGTATGAAGCTTTTTTTCTTTATTTGGTATATTCTTTGAACAAATTGTGATTAGTTCTGTAGAATCTTATGATGCTTGTCTCTTTTTACATGCAAATGCTGATGTTTGGTTTGATTTTGTTATCAATTATAACTTCAAAATTCGTACCGAAAAGTTTCCTTCTTTTTGTTTGAATTGTTAATAACTCTTGTTTTGGTGTGATATTGTCAAGCATGAGTTGTATGACATGAGTTGCACGATTGGTCCACTTTGTTTCGATGAACAGCAAGGTCATTTTTCAATATGTATGGAATTTTTTGATTAGGGCAATTAACATAGGGTGTAATGTATATTAGGACACCTTTTTCTTTGATTGGTAAGCTATACACACCTTGTGGATCTTGAGCCATGATCTTATCCTCCATCCTATTATTGTGAGACGTGGAAGTGACATTTAAACTAGTGCTCATTGGCTTGTCAGTTTGTTAGTGCACTAGAATATACGTAATTTAGAATCTTTAAGTCAAGAAGTTTGTTGAAATGCAAAGCTTTTTTTTTTTTTCTTTGTTGTATAGGTATGTTCTCATATGAAGATGGGGTTATAGTTATGAATAAAATTGTTAAGATTTTTCATTTCTTTCTTTTGCAATTTCTTTGAGATGATACTGAGTTGCATAAGGGTAATTTTGGTGTTTGCTTCAGGTGCTTCTTGGTGATGTTGGGGCTGGAAAGTCTAGTTTAGTGTTGCGCTTTGTTAAAGGGCAATTTATTGAATTTCAGGTTGGATGCTATCAAAATTTTGGGGTTTATAACATTTTCTATTGAAAATTTTTGTTTTTGATCCTGGTGGTTAACACTTTTTCATTTACTGTTTTTAGGAATCAACCATAGGTGCTGCCTTTTTCTCACAAACATTGGCTGTAAATGATGCAACTGTAAAATTTGAGATTTGGGATACAGCAGGTCAAGAGAGATATCATAGCTTAGCTCCTATGTACTACCGAGGAGCTGCTGCTGCAATAATTGTGTATGATATTACAAACCAAGTAAGTTAATTATGACAATATGGATGGCACCTTTCCTTTTGGTTGTAAAAAATTTGTACTGCTGCTGCAATTGTCTTTTGTTGTGATAATTATTCTGTAATTGTACTGGCCAATGCTTTCTAGCTCAATCCCTTGTAAGTGTAAGGCAGAGGTTGATGTTGTGAGTTCAAGACCCACTAGTGCATGTGTACCGTACCAATAAAAAAAGAGTTATGTAATTGTAATGAATTATAATGAGAAGACAGATGTGTTATGTGTTCAAGGTTATGTAAAAATGCGAAATAACTCTCAACTATATGTACATATGGGAAGTAGGGTATGTATAGAAGACAAGAAATTCGATAGATTGTTGACCACGCATTGTTATGTATGGTAAGGATAAGTTATAAGTGAACCTCTTGTGGTTTGTTCATTTCACAATATTGTCCATAAATTTTCAATTGCTACGTTTGAACCCTTAAACAGAAACAACAATAACTAAGTCTTTGTTCCAAAACTTTGGGTTTGGCTATAGATTCTCAAACAAACTAATCAAGGTCTGTCACATGTACTCTTTCTGCCATTCAATCCTATCCTATATCATACTCTTTCACTCTTCTTCTACCTCTTTTTTTGTTCCATTGATTTGAATCTACTTATTTAATTGCTCTTCTCTGCACATGACTAAATCATCTCAAGTGACTCTCTCATTTTTTCATCAATAAGGGCCACTCTTTATCTCTAGGCAGATTTCTTCATTTCAAACCCTATCTTTCCTTATATTTCCAGTCATCCATCTTAAAATTCTCACTTCATAATCACTCATTTTTTTAAATGTTACTTCTTAATAGCCCAATATTCAGGATCATTAAAGCATAGCTTTTTTTATAACAGTTTTATAAAAGTTTTCATTTAACTTAATAGGTTTCTACAATTGCACAATACTCCTCATGTGCTTCTCCACCTCATCCACCCTGCTCTGATACTACGATTCACTTCATTTTCATTCTATTCATCCCTATGAATTATTAATCAGTGAAAGCACTCACTCATCTAGTTTTGTTAATATACCTTCTATATTCTTTGTTGTAGTCCTACATGGTTGAAAACCTGTAGATTCTAAAGCTTCTCTCCAAATTTCTAACATTCAATATGAACTAAAGTAGCCTATGAAAGGTGATGAGAACTGAGAAGGCCTCACTTCAAAACTAGATCACAATTTTTGAATATTTTAGTATTCAACCTTGTTTCTCCTCATACTCTTTGCTAGTTGCATCAGGATTTTCTTGACATTTTCCCTAGCCCAGTGTGTACACTGTGTCACTGTCACAAAACCCCCCCTCCCAATTGACTTGTCTAAATGAAATTGTTTAGGCTTGCTTAGCTGGAGATCTGTATGCAGCATGTCAAAAATTTATATATTTCTCTGTTTATTATTGTGTACTTTCATATTTTTTATTTTATTTTTTCTCCTTGTATGACATTATCTATTGCTTATATTTACACCTGAAATTTGTTAGCTTCTTGGATGGTTATAGAAGTTGGAAAATTATGTGTGCATAATTATGTTAATGATGCAGACTGTAGCCTCTTATATCACCAAAAAAAAGATGTTGACTGTAGCCTTGTTTATTGTAATTCAATTTAAGCCAAGTTCCAACATTGGTTTCTTCTTTTGTAGGCCTCATTTGAGCGAGCGAAAAAATGGGTCCAAGAACTTCAAGCACAGGGTAGTGTTTTACATCCTCTGTTGTCTGGAGACAAACATGATTTTATGTGTATATGCTTCTTTCTATATTGGCTATTGCAAATAGTCTTTTCGTATTATTTAATGATCCTACTTATGATTTTGTTATGCCATTCATTGATTGAACACAAACTTGTATTGACTGCAATGGAAGATATAACTCATATTACTAAACGGTTTTTGTGACTCTATTTCTTCCGGAATTATTAAATAATTTTATTTTACTTTTTGTGGACACAAGGAAATCCCAATATGGTCATGGCACTGGCTGGCAACAAAGCAGATTTGCTAGATGCGAAAAAGGTGGAAGCAGAGGCAAGTACATTAGTTTTGCTTTTAGTAATGTGCTTCTTAGTCTTTAATTAGCCTCAATTTCCCCTGTTGTAAATCATTGAATTTGAGATGACTAGAACAGATTCACGAGATCACGAAATTCCAAAAAAATTTAAACAGTCTTTTAGATTTTGCAGAGTTTAAAATATATGCTTAGACGTCTGAGTATTTTGTGATTTTGAGAGTTGTCTTTGTAGAGAATATGACAAATGATTTGCTTCACTGTTCTACAAGATGACAGTTGACATGCATGTTGGGAATTTTTGCTTTAAGTAATTTTTTTTGCCACTTTTTGCAAGTCTCACTCCAATCCTCTTCTCCGAATGAAAAGTTAACAGAAATAAGAGGAAAATGGTGGATCAGACTAACAGTATTAAGATTACTGTCAGACTGAGAGATTTGATTTCTAGCATAGTGGAAAAAGATGGAGTGAGAAACCAAAGAACATTACTTGTGAACTAAAGTCATGACCTTCCACTCTCTTCTAATATATATATATATATATTTTTTTTTTGATAGGTAATAAAATCTTTATTGATAAGAAAAGTACAATGAGTTCACAATAGTAAACTCACAGCAAAAAAATGGATACAAACAAATCAATGGGAAAGCTAACAGAATTAAGGAAATCAGACAAAGAAGTACAATGCGTAAAACTCCAAATACAAGACCACTCAAATAAATTCCTAGTTAGCAAAGACTTCAACAGGTCCACAGTTCTATTAATGTCCTCAAATGTTCAGGCATTATGTTCCTTCCAGGTTAACCACATAAGACACGCCAGTACCATATTCCAAACATTTGAAGAATGATTCCCCAACCAATTCCACCATGCAGAAAGGAGAGAGACTACTATCTTCGACATTACCCACTGAACCCTAAACAAGGAGAGGACTTTGCTCCACAAGGTATGGACAAACTTGCAATGGCGCAATAAATGATCCCCGGTTTCCTCATCACACCAACATAAGCAACACCAATTAACAAGAGGGAAGTTCTTCTTAACAAGGTTATCTATTGTGAGAATCCCACCCCTAGCCGTTGTCCATAAGAAAAAAAACACCCTTCTATCCTTAACACTCCAAATGCACTACCAAGGTAAAAAAAAAAAAAACCGACGGAGCTTCCAATAATGAATTATAAAAAGAACGCACATCAAAGACACCGCTACAATTCAATTGCCAAACCATGGTGGCATCACCCTCCTTAGGTATTTTGGATGAGATATGCACAAAGAAAGCATAAAACCTTGCCATCTCCCAATCCTGAAACTCATGGCGAAAGAGTAAGTTCCAGCTTATATCACCCCCATCAGGTGCAATAACAACCATATCAGAAATCCTAGCTTCTTTATCCACAGCACAAGCAAACATTTCTGGATATAATTCTTTCAAAGAAGTAGGAATACTCCAAGGGTCATGCCAGAACCGAATATGAAAACCCTCTCCTGTCGCATACAACACATGACCAAAGAAACTCTCAGCCCCCTTCCTAATGTTCTTCCACATCCCACAGCCATGCGTTCCTCTAGCAGCTTCAGTTTTTCTCCTTTTGTCTTTCTATCTTTGTGTGACTGTATTTTGCCATCTTTTTTTTTTGGACCAGGGGTGGGGGGTTGGATTATTTAGGTTGCTTTCCAGAACTGTCTTGTTTGCTTATCTCACGTGTGTGTGTTGGAAAAAATTTTAATTTGTATTAATTTACACTACTTTTTGCAATTCTCAGTCCTCTCAGAAAAATAGAGATCTGGGTTTCAGCTTCCTTTCTTTTTGTGAGTGTCTGTTGCTTCCTTTTGTTTGGCATCCAAAATTTAATGTTGAACCAGCCTCTCAAAACAGTGCATATGCCGAAACTTTGTTTTAATCTTTTTTCTTCGTCCCATCCCCCAAACCCCTAAATTATTAATGAAAAATATTGGATATGCCTTTAAACTCAATTAAGACTGTCTTCCTTTTGTTTTATTCTATCTCTATCATCCCATCCCCGAAACCCCCAAATTATTTATGAAAAATATCGGATACACCTTTAAACTCAATTAAGATTGCATTTAATGCAATCGAGAATGTCAATTTTTTTGGATGTTACACATAGCTGATATTCCCATGTTCTGATCAAACCTGTTAAGTGGCTAAACATGCTCCATGTGGGAAAGAAAAAAGAAAAAAAAAATTAAAGGTAAACATATAATGAAAATGGATGTGTTATATCTAAACCATACATCTTCTGAGGGCTGATTTGTAATGTAGTCACCCCCTTGGAGTTCTATATTATACATTATTGAAGTGAGTTACATTTAGTAATTCTACTCTAGATCTCAGGCTGGAACCTGGCTCTTGTTTACAAATTATTTTAGTTTGTCCTAACTTCTGTCTGCATGTTGTATGTTCAAGGGTTTGTGTGTTGCTTATGTGATTGTCACTTTTGTTACAGGAAGCACAAGCATATGCTCAGGAGCATGGCCTTTTCTTCATGGAAACCTCTGCAAAAACTGCAGCCAATGTCAATGACGTCTTCTATGAGATAGGTATGCTTCTAGGGGATATTACTTAAAGGTGCCTTGCCAGTTGAAACACAAGTTTGAAACTGAAATATAATATAAAAGTATTAAGTTGGTCATTTAGATTGGGAAATCAGAAGAATATTTAAAGGCCTTGAGTTAAAAACTAGTTTAAATTGTACTCACGCAACAATAAATCTTGTATTTTGTCTCTAATTTTGTGAGACCTGTTTCTGTATTTAGACTTTACTGGATGCATTTGCTAAAGTTATTCTGAAGAAAGTTTCTTCAAATTGTTGACCTGTTAATGTGAGAATAATGCTGAAAACTTATGAATGACCAACATAATCATTTAGGGTGTTTTCCAAAGCCAACTACATCTTTCACACCTACCGAAACAAAATTGCTAGTGCTGAGTGTTTGTACGTGTAATTTCTGTCTGTGAAACTATAGTTGATTATTTCATTTTTCTGTACAGCTAAAAGGCTACCTCGAGTGCAGCCGGCGCAGAACTCATCAGGAATGGTTCTTATGGATAGACCTGCAGAAAGGGTTGCAAGTACATCTTGTTGCTCTTAAAAGACCCGGGGCACTTTTGCAAGTTGCCTGCGCAGCCTTTGTGATGCTCAGTTGAAATCAATGTTCTAGTTATCAAGTTTGTCTGTGGGTGTACAACAACTAGGCTGCACAGCTGAAATCAATGTTCTAGTTATCAAGTTTGGCTGTGGGTGTACAACTCATTCTGAACTGTACATGCATGTTTGTTGATGCTGTATTTACTGGCAGTAAATGGTTGTGGATATTGTGTTATGTAACTAAATGGTGTGTTATGCTTTAGTTTCAGTTGCAAATTAACAGGGTTCAGTTGCCAGTAATACTTTTTTTTGTTTTTTGTTTTTTGTTTTTGTTTTTTAAAAAAATGATTCAGTAAAACATTTCCATTGAGAAGCAAACATGATTATAAGCTTACAATACATGTGACAGATCTACATGTAAAAGTAATAAATGCTGTTACTGGGAAAAATAACCTTGAGGTATATAACAATGTTAAGCAGCCAATGACAGAGTGCCTGTTACCTTGAGAAGCAAGCATTGTTGTTCAATTTAAATATTTGGTATAGTTTCACTAGTAAATATAATTGATGAGTTTGACCTACCTTAAAATGTAGAATAATGTTCATGTATTAGTGAACAATAGCTTTTATGGGGGTAACATCTACATGCATGCTTGTATCTTGAACCCATAATCTCATCCTTCAGGTGTTAGTTCGCATAGCTCTATGATTCTTCATTTTTACAAATTCTTGCTTTCTGTTTGAGGGCTCATAAATTTAGCGAAACTCATTTGAGAGTTACATACTAATTTAAAATCAGTCTTCTCATCCCTCTCCTTGCCTCCATTTTATTTTCTTCTCCCCCTTTTTCTTTACCATTGCAAACCAGGTGGCCTACGGTTGGTGAGGGTGAAGTTTGATTTTAAACCAGTGTGAAGCAAGGATTAGTGAAAAAAAAAAAAAAAACAAGAGCTAAATTAAAGAAATATTTTAATAAAATAATTAAAGTTTGGATGTCCTTAAGGCAAAAATTCAAATGGTATTTATTTTATACCGAAATTGTGTCTCAAAGAAACACAATTTCAGTTCACATATGAATTTGGATAGGCAAAAATTCAATCTTATTCATGTTATTTAAAAATCGTGTCTTCCAAACACAGTTTCGGTTTTATTTGTCAATTTGGATATCAAACATCTAAACTTTTAAAACACGATTACTGTATAACATGAATTATATTGAATTTTTGCGTTAGAGATATCCATACCTTCAAATTTTAGATATCTAATATCCAAACTAATATGTAGAATAGAAATAATGTTTCTTAGACACAATTTCTGTATAACATGAATTTTATTAAATTTTTACCTTATTAATTTAGGGTTTGAATGTTTGACATCCAAGCCGATATCATCTGGCTTGCAATCAGGCATTTAAAATATATGTTGATAATATCCACACTCATGGGACTATATATGTGATTTGCATGCCATGTCTAACCATGATCAGTTTGGTTATTTGTATATATGGTATGGTTATGTCTATTTGATATCTCATATGTCTTTCAATTTTTACCCAAAATAAGAAAATCATTTGTTGTTGGAAAGCTTATGAGATGTAAATCGCAGCTATGCAATTTTTTGTTTCTACAATTTACCAATTTATTTCATGAAAATGCGGCACAAAGTTTTAAGTTGAAAAACTAGAGTTTGATTTATCTCTCAACCCACACCACCAATGGCCATCAAATTTTAAAGGAATGTTTCCGAGGCTAATTTCATTAAATGGGTATATGCCACAAAAACGGTGCCAATTCAAGCATGATTCCTTGTCATTTTTTTAACTTTAAAAAAAAAAGAAAAAGAAAAACCATTAAGAGACAAGAAAAGGGAAATGAAGAATGTAGAAAGAAATAATTCTTTATTTTATGTATATAGTCTCAGTTGGTCAAACTATTTTACTTCCTACTCATGTGAGACATTCTAGAAACCACATAAACTAAGGGTCTGTTTAAGATTCGCTTATTTTGCTAAAATTGAAATTTTTTTGCGAAAGTATTATAGATAAAGGTAAATGTAAATAATATAAAAAAGTAAATCATATGAATAAGATTAAACTTTTTAGTTAGAAATATCCAAAATTCCAAACCTTAATAGATATCCGTTCACCTTTATTCTTAAAATTCAAGCCACAAGTAACTTCAAATCTTCATATTAGCTTTGAATTTGGTCAAACCTCACATACAAAATTTCTCCATTGCCTCTGTTAAAGGCATTCTCATTTTTGTAGATCTACAAAAGAAATAGTCATTATTGTGTAAAAAAAAATCATTTCCCAAAGAAAACCATTCTGTAAATTTGTGATTTCACGTATTAAAATTCTTTGTTCTTGCACGATATGAATTGCACACTAACTATCACAATGCAACACCATGTTGTCTTGCTTCAAACAAACTCATCAACCAGGCCTCTAAGTCAGTTGCTTCCTTTATTGCCTCTATTTTTATCATATACTCAGTGCAACCGTGTAAACCCCGCATTTCATTAACTTAAAATTTTGGAACTTTTGAATTGAATGCTTTAATATTTGAATATTTGATTAGTTTATAATATTTAATTTTTTATTATTTTTGTTTAATGAGAGAATCAATTTGACTTCAAAAGGTTTGGTCATAAAAAATTATAATCAATAATTGTTATTTTGTATTTTAGAGAGTGGAGACTCATCTTGGAGGCTTGGTATTGAGAGATTAAAACCTGTTTAGTTTCATAAAAAGCTACCAAAATTGAATTTTAGCTCTGTTAAGTTTCCTGTTTCATCTAGTCATCTCCATTGGTTATAAATATTAGGCCATCTATTAATTACCTATACATATATCATCTGGCTTGCAATCAGGCATTTAAAATATATTTTGAAAATATCCACACTCATGGGACTATATATGTGATTTGCATGCCATGTCTAACCATGATCAGTTTGGTTATTTGTATATATGGTATGGTTATGTCTATTTGATATCTCAAATGTCTTTCAATTTTTACCCAAAATAAGAAAATCATTTGTTGTTGGAAAGCTTATGAGATGTAAATCGCAGCTATGCAATTTTTTGTTTCTACAATTAACTAATTTATTTCATGAAAATGCGGCACAAAGTTTTAAGTTGAAAAACTAGAGTTTGATTTATCTCTCAACCCACACCACCAATGGCCATCAAATTTTAAAGGCATGTTTCCGAGGCTAATTTCATCAAATGGGTATATGCCACAAAAACGGTGCCAATTTAAGCATGATTCCTTGTCATTTTTTTAACTTAAAAAAAAAAACAAAAACAAAAACAAAAATGAAAAACCATTAAGAGACATACATACAAGAAAAGGGAAATGAAGAACGTAGAAAGCAATAATTCTTTATTTTATGTATATAGTCTCAATTGGTCAACTATTTTACTTCCTACTCATGTGAGACATTCTAGAAACCACATAAACTAAGGATCTGTTTGAGATTCGCTTATTTTGCTGAAATTGAAAATTTTTTGCGAAAGTACTGTAGATAAAGGTAAATGTTAGTTGAAATAATATAGTGAAGCCCATGAATAGTACCAAAAAGTGTAATGGGACACATGAATAATAATAAAAATAAGCTGAATAGTAAAATAAGTTAGCAAAAAATAAACTAGCCAAACAAACACTAATAGTGTGGTGAATTAAACCTAAAACCTCTGAATTTATGTCACGCTCCAAACTAATAAGCCTACCACCCAGATACACACATAGAGATTCTTTATTCACATGCCTTCGTTGATCAAGCTCACAAATAAATAGGATATTTGTAAGTGTTCAACGTTGTATTTTACTTCTCATGAACAAAATATTAATGTGAGAATCACACGGTGGTATTTTATTCAAGAACAAAACACACAATATCCACAACTTAATGCACTTAGAGAGAGAGAGATTTCCTTGTGTGTTGTTCTTTTTTTTTTTGAGAAACTCCTTGTGTGTTGTTCTGAACGCCACTCAAAATGATTGTCTAACAACAAAGTGTAGTATCCTATATTCCTATTTGTAGACACATAGCACCTCATCATGAAATTTTGGGGTCGTCAAGCAGTTGCAACTTTTGCCAAAGGTTTTATTCCTTTACCAAGAGTCACACCAATTCGCCGAGAATTAAACCAATGCATGAAGAGTCACAACTCCTCATTATGAATTGGATTGAGCTCACTTTGGGCATAATCATTTTGGATTCAACCTAGCACAATATTTTTAACAGCTATATTCTCACAATTTCAAAGTTTTCAAACTGTCATTGGATGGTTCTATTCTCCAAGATTCACTGTCTTTCATTCTTATAGCCTAAGTATAAGGAAAATTTAAAAACTTTTGTTTTCAATATTTCTTCTTTCTCATAATTTTCCCATTGAATTTAAAGTTTTAAGATAGTAGGTTATTGAGTTTTGAGGTGGGCATACTCATTTTTGCATTCAACCTAGCACAATATTCTTAACAGCTATATTCTCACAATTTCAAAGTTTTCAAACTGTCATTGGATGGTTCTATTCTCCAAGTTTCATTGTCTTTCAATTTGTTTTTGGTGGGGGGACCATGGTTGTCAAAATCACGATTTAGATCGTATGATCCTACAATCTTACATGCCCAAAACGATCTAGATCGTTCAAGGATTGTTCACATTCAAGGATCGGTGGTAGGATCGTTCAAGATCCTTAGGATTGTACGATCCCACACGATCCTAGTTTCTGGCATTTTTCTTAAGCCTAACAGAAGCTCAAATGAAAAACAACGTCCCAATAGGCCCCATTTTGTTGTTCTAAGGTTTATGAGAAGAAAGAGAGAGAGTTTTTACAAAATCTACCCAAAACAAACTCACACGTTTGTGAGATAGAGGAATGAAGATCAAAAAGTGAAAGAGGTAGCATAGATCTTTATTCTACATAGCCATTAATGCTTCATAGTTCATAGATTAGCAATGAAGACTTTGAGTTGAAATGAGGAGAAAAGGAATTACAAAAGAGAGAGAGAGTTCAAGTAAACAAGGAGAAAGATAAAAGAAGAAATTAGAAAGTGGAGGAAGGGGAAAATTCTTAGGTACTCTCAGAGTACGAAGAAATTGTGTTCCTTTCTCTCACATTCGTGGTAAACCTATCATGAATTTAATAAATAGACCACATTATGAATGTGAGAGGAGGAAGTATCATTCTTTGTGTCCCGGGAGTACTTAGGAATTACTCAGGAAATATGGGGAATTGGGGTTTAAGATGGAGCTTGGAGTAGGGATGACAATTTTGCCCCGCCCCACAAAGGTGATGGGGCAGGAATAGGGCGAGATTTTAGCCCCACACCACGGGGAGGGTGGGGATGGGTTTAGACTTTTTAGACCCAACCTGCCTCGCCTAGACCCAACCTGCCTCGCCTTGCCCCACCCCACCCCGCATTGATAAATGTTAAATTGTAAATTTTGCATACCTTAAAACTCTACTATTTAAACAAACGTATCATCAACTTATTTCATTCTACCCAATAAGGCTTTCAGCCTCTTTTTTTTCTCTAGCAAAGTTGGAAATAAAGTACCAATTTTAACATTTTCTTTTTTCTTTATTATAAACAAATTTATATACTATTGAATCATTGAATATTATATTATGAGATTCTTGTTTTTGTTGTGATATTGTCTTGTTAACCACTTTAATAATATTATTCAATTTTTGCTAAAAATTAGTTTGATTTGATGGGATAAATTTATTTGTAATTTCAAGTATATTTTTACTAACAAAATAGGTTTTATTAAAACAATTGTAATAGTTGTGGGCAAATTAACAAGAAGTAGAGTTTTACAAGGTAGAACGGGACTTCACAGAGCCCCAAGGGGCGGGAATGGGGTAAGAAAATTTTCCCTGTCATGCGGGACGGGGCAGAGATGGGGTAAAGACAAAACCATGCAGAGCGAAGGCAAAGACCCCATCCTTCAGACCCGCCCCACCCTATTGCCATCTCTAGCTTGGAGTGCCACATTTTGGGTTTTAAATTTTAATGGTTAGTTTTTTTTTTCCCCCTTGAAATGATGATGCTAGGGTATTAGTAAATTTGACTATTCAACCTTTCCTAATATTTTGAATTTCAAATAAAACTTAACCTTTTTTTTTCCTTCTAATGCCATTGATGGTCCGGTTGGTATTTTTATAATTGAAGTTTTCTGGTTTTTTAATTTTTAAGCAAATTGAAATTGATGGTCCGGTTTGATAATAACTTGTTGTACTTGGTTTCTAATAAATATTTATTGAATTGTTAGGATAAATTGTGCTTAAATTTAAATATATTTATTTCGTTAGCTTAAGCGTAATGATATATGATATACAAATTATCTCATATTGATGCAAATATTTTTTCTTTTTCTTTTTTATGAATGCATGATTTATGTGATTATTTAACATACAAAGTCACTACAATGTGAGTGAGTTCTAGTTAGCTCAACTGGTAAAGTCTCTAATGGTTGAATAAGAGATCTGGGATTCAATCCCCACCTACACCAAAAACCGATTGGTATCTTGGTTTAATGATAAAGAGTTATCATCACGAGCGAACTTCATAAGTTGAAACTTTCAAAAAAAAAAAAAAAAAAAGTCACTACAATGTGCATGTTTTTTGCATTTTTTTTCTCAAAAAAATGTAGAATCTTACGATCCACGATCTCACCTACCTCCCACGATCTTAAGTATGATCCCAATTTTAACAACCTTGGGAGGACCAACCTTTGTTTTCAAGATTTCTTCTATTTCTCAAAATTTAAAAGATGGAGTAAGGGATGACCTTTCCTATCATGCTCTTATCACTTATCTGCAATAGCTATAGCTGTGGTAGGCAATTTCTTATTTAGCCACTCAATTGTTGAGGAGATAAACACCTTAGGAGTATCTTTAATTAGTTAATATAATATATAGAGACAAATTTTAACCCAAAAGGCATAAAGACAATGGGTATGTGCTCAATTATATTATATTAACTACTTATTCTTCTCAACGTTATTCAATGTGGGCTTTACTAACATTTATACCCAACATTAATTTTGGTCTAAAGTCATTTGAAAGCTAAGAATTTTTTGCAATAGTTAAAAGGACGAATACGGTATTCTAATGGTCAATTCTAGTTTTTTTTTTTTTTTACAAGATAGAAATTCTACTTTAACCTAATTTATATATATGTATGTGTGAAAATCTCTCCTAAAGATTTAAACCTCAGCTCTTGCCCCACACCCCCACACACCCCCACAGGCAAAAGAGATGTGATAGAGGCAAATGGGTACTAATTTCATCATCCAATTATCCATACAAAGGTCAATGCAGTAGGTGGTCTAATGGCTAGACAGTAGGCCAACAAGGCAAAGGGCCAACGCTAGGTTCATTGGTGCCCATCTTTCTTTGTGTTGTTTTAGGCATGTAGGGTTGCCACCTTCCCATTCTTATGCCTTTTTTTTTTTTTTTTTCCACCCAAAAATAAATAAATAATCTACATGAAGAAACGTATGAAAAAAAATGGAGGGATATTATACTTTATCCCTTTAAACTATCACTCTTTTATACTTATCACCTTAAATTATAAGAATACACATTTACCCCATAAATTATTATCTATGTAAGTTGTAACACTTTACACTTTATTTTATGAGTAATAGTTTAGAGAAATAAATGTACATTTTTATAGTTTAGAAGAGTAAAATATAAAAGATCATCTTTATACTTACTCCTCTAAACTATGAAAATACTCACTTACTTTCCTAAAATATTAAAAGATAAATATAAAAGGGATATAATTTAAAATATAAACGTACATTCTCATAATTTTAAAGATTAAATGTATATTCTCATAATTTGGTGGGAAAGTATAAAAGGAGTATTGTTTAAAGGGATAATGCATAATTTTCCCCAAAAAAGAAAAAGTGTGGCATTTAAGATATCTATCTTTTTCTTTTTCTTTCCTCCTTCTCAATATATATATATATATATATATATATATATATATGATTTTTTTTAAATTTTTTTTTTAAAGCTGAAATGCCCGTTATATCCAGGCTCTCTCTCTCAATCTCAAAAGGGAAAAGGCAAACTTTAGCAAAGCTCTTTTGTCAGAAAATACAACTGAGGCTACGGCCTACAAACAAATTGCCAATAATAACCCCTTCATACAGTCAGAATTCTTAGTGGGAAAGTAAGGATCCAGACAAATAACAAATAAAAGTTAAAAAAAAAAAAAAAATACTAACTTTATTTTTTGTCACTACAGAATGCAATTACCAAATAATAATAATAAAAACTGATGGCAGTTTGGTAAAACAGAAGGGCAAAGCATCTCTCTCTCTCTCTCTCACACACACACACTCACAGGGTCAGAGAGATCATTGACCGGTCGCCTTTGACCAGTCTTTTGGGGATGTCATTTCCTGCACTTTTTTCAGAAGTACTGCTCCCTCACTGTACTACTCTTACTCACTGCCAACATTTCTCCCTCCTATTTCTTTCTACCCTCATTAATGATACTTTAGCTACCTCTACCCCAACCCCAACCCCAACCTTTTCTAGGAGAGTTCGCTACACGCTCTTACCCATTTCATTCTCATCAATATCTTTCTCTAGCTAAATATAAATAAAGTTTTTATAAAAGTTTTCTTAAAATAGATTATTAATATATGCTCTAAAGTTACACGTTAGTAAATTCTTATAAATAAATAATTTAGTAAATTAAAATTTGAAAGAAATTTTTTTTTTCACATTTTTTTTTAATGATTACTTCTATTAATTATTGGAAAATGTTAACAAGCACAGGTGCTTATTAAGGTTTCCTTAATATAGGTTCCACTTAATAAAATAATTAGAAAAATGATAGAAAAATACATAAAAGTAGTCACATAGTTTATTTTAATATTTTTTTTCTCTTTATAAAGTTGTTAACAATCAACTTACGGTACCCATTAATACAACCCTTACTTGTTTGCAAATTGGAATCGATCTCTAATGGTCCGTTTAGATTGAGGGAGAGGGAAAGAGAGTAGAGTAGAGTAGATTTGGCCCAAAATCAATCTATTTGAGCTAACTTTACTCCCCTCCACTCCCGCTCCTTCCCTCCTCGATCCAAATGGGCAAGTTTGAACTAAAATGAAATTATAAGGATTTTGTCTAAAGTATTCCTAATAATTTCATTTTAAACAAAACTTTAAAAAGGTAAAGATGCAGTAATTGAAAAAACTTGTAAAATTAAATTGTGATTGATCCAAACCATGAGTTAAATTGTATATACACAAATTATAAAATTTGTTAATTTGAACAAAATCTAATTATTTCATTTTAGGGTTTTGTTAACAAGTGTGCTTTTAAGGTATTTTATAATGAATTATTTTTAAAAAGTTTTAATATCAAAAATCAGTTGCATTTTTATTTTTTCATAAAATATTTCTAAAAACATTTCTTAAACTTATACCCTTAGGATCTCTATTAGCTGTTTCCTTCATTTTAATCCAAAATTTAAAGATTCTAATAGAGCAATTGAAATTTTGAGAATTATGTTATGAACAAATCATAAGAAAGGTAAATTGTAATTTATTCAAATAAAAATTCACAACTTTACTTGCACATTTTAAGATAATATATAATAATTAGTAGATAATAAACGTGGATCTCATTTAAAAATGATTACCAATTACAAATTGCTATCTTATCAATACCCCCCCCCCCCCCCCATACGGTTTTCATTTGTTTTCTAAAGAGGATTTTTCATGTTAGACCCATATTTGCATGAGGTACTACTATCTCTATGCATATTCAAAGCTTTTCTGATTGTGTGACTTGTAGACAAGAATGGCAAATTCAAATGCACCGTATTGTATGTAATTGCAAAGTAGAAGGTGTTCTGGACTTCATTGCCCATGTTCGATGTCACACAAATCAATCATGGTTTGGTCTTGATGAAGTGGTCCTTGAAAAGATTATACAAAGTCATTAAATTGTGATGTCCCCTTTTCTTTTTCTTTTTTTGAGAATAGAGGAGGTATGTTGTGCCAAATCAATTTCACGTGTGTGTATATATATAAGTTTTGTGAGTGAAAGTTCTAGGTAAATACGTAAGAGTGTTACATACATTACAATACTTTTTTTGATCAAGTCACACGTATAAAACAATATATTTGAATTAGAGCCTAACCCTCTACGTAAATATGTGAGTGTAAGAGTGTTACATACATTACAATACTTTTTTTATCAAGTCACACTTATAAAACATTATAATAGAATTAGAGCCTAACCCTTTAGGTTATAGGATCAAAATGAGAGAGAGAGAGAGAGAGAGAGAGAGAGAGAGAGAGAGAGAGAGAGAGAGAGAGAGAGAGAGAGAGAGAGAGAGAGAGAGAGAGAGAGAGAGAGAGAGAGAGAATTAGAAATAAAAGTGAATAAAATATTCAAACATAAAATAAAGCATGCACAAATGGGACCTTTTTTTAATGAAAAGTGCACACAAATAGGATTAGAATTATTAACAAAAGTCAATCAAAAATGAAATAGAGCATGCACAAATGGGATCAGAATTATTGATAAAAGGGAATCAAACATGGAATAGAGCATGCACAAATGGGATTAGAATTATTGATTAAAGGGAATCAAACATGGAATAGAGATTTAATTAGAATTGTTAACAAAAGTCAATCAATTAAACATGAAATAGAGCATGCATAAATGGGATTAGAAATTGATTAACAAAAGTGAATCAAACATGAAACAGATGCACAAATGGGATTAGAATTATTGATAAAAGTGAATCAAACATGAAATAGAGCATGCACAAATGAGATTAGAATTTATGTACACCCAACAAAATAGGATTAAAATCTCTCTTTTGCTCTTTCTCTCTCTCTCTCTATCTTAATTCTTAGCTATAATTAAATGCATATTAATAATGTTTATTTACTAGTAAAGTAAGATCATTTTGGAGCTGATTGGGTCTTGTGGGAAGCCAAGGCATGGATGGAATCTGCAAGCTTGTTGATAGCATCAACAAGGCCATTAATGCCCTGCCTACTGATTTCTGTCTTAGATTCCTCGATCTTCAGCCTTCTCTCATGCAAACTCAAAAGTTCTCTGTGCCTCCTTTCTTCTCTCGCCTCGCTTGCTTGAAGGGCTTCTGCTATGATAGAAGCGCTTTTGGAAATGGCAGTGCCCACTTCATGTGATGAGCTGCTTGTATTTGCAGTGCCACTGGTCCCCTCTCCACTTTCACCTCCTTTTCTCCTTCTCTTTGCTGGTGAGTCTGAATGCTCACTCGTATCAGAATCTGAGCTATCACACATCTCCAAATCATATACATATGGAACTAAATCAAACCAAAAATAAATAAATAAAATTCTGACTGAAAAATATTAATTATCATTCATCTATAACCATCAACAGTGATGATGAAATCACTCAAATGTTACCTTCATTTTTCTTCTGAGAATAAATTAATATTAAAAACAGATATACATAGTTGCGCGTGGTATGACATTAAATTTTGTGCATCTCAGTTTTATAATTCTGCTGAAAGTACATTGCATAGAAGAGAAATTAAATTCCATAATAAATGTACGTCATACGGTGAAGTTTAGGCATCAATTTTTTTTTTTTTACTTGGGTGGAAAAATGAATGGCCAAAATTTTCTGCTGTGATTTTTCAGGTTCTGTTGCTTTCCTTCAGGTTCTGTTGTAATCCAGCTTCTTTTCATTGAAATTGTTATGTTCCCATCAAAAAAAAAGAAAAAAAAAGAAAAAAAAAAAGAAAGTGGAGCTTTTGCTCCAGAGAGATTAATGATACCTACATTGCTGATGCTCATATGAGATTGCTTAATATATTATCTCCTGATATGCTAATCTTAGAACTTGAAAAATGCATAAAAGAGATGGAGAGGTTTTTGATTCATTTAGAGAGAGTACCTACTGTGGGCGTATGCTGAGAATATGTTAGAGCAGGAATTGGTGCTGCTGGTGATGGCAGTGGAGGAAGAGTAGGTGCTGCTGGTGCTGGTAGTGCTAATGTTGGAGGTGGAGTAGTAGTAGTAGTAGAAGAAGAGATGTGATGCTGTACTAGAGGCAAAGAAGCAGGTCTGTCCATCACAAAGCCAATATTGGGACTGGAAGCTACAGACATAGGCACACCACTAGTACCAACCACAACCCTTTGACTTACAATTGCTCCTGGTTTCTTCTCCACAACCTCCACCAAAGCCTGATATATCTGAGGGGACATATTGGTGGGCAAGTTCCTCTCTTTTCTCTCATTCCTCTCAATCTTCCAATATGACCCTTCAACATTGTTTCCTTCTCCTCTCTCAGCTATCCTCCTCTCATAGTCCCTCACTTTCTTGTAATCCCTCATAAGGTTATCCCACTTGTCATTGCACTGGTTTTGGCTCCTGAAACACCCTTTTCTCCAACAATAATCTTCAACCCATTTCCATCTTGGCTCTATAGATTTGTTCCTCCCTTCACTACTAGTGTCCCCACTACTAATCCTCTTCGTTCTTCTCTCATCATCCATCTTCTTTGCATCAATCAAAATCATTGTCTCATCTGGCGTCCAGTTCCCTTTCCTATAGTCCCTCATTATACTATTACCCCTTTGTTCAGCCATCAACCAAATGCATGCACACTAACGAGTGAGAGAGAGGGTGTGTGTGCTTGTGTTTGAGGGAGAGAGAGAGAAAAGATGGAGAGAGAGATCTAGTCTCTAGAAAAGATCAAGAAGAGTGGCGTCATGCAGTGAAAATTTGGTCCAAGGGGCCCTTATATATCTCTCTTTTGATTTGATGTGTTTGTGTGTGTTCAAAGTTCAAACTAGTCAAATCCCACAAAAGATTTCTAGTTCAGGTAAAACATAATTAAGGTATACCTAAACATATGGATCAGTGGCTCTATAACCATAACACAGTCTGAGACAAAATGGGGTCTTGCTGTTTCCATGATTTTTGTGGTTTGTATGAGCATCTGAAAATGATTACATATCAAGACAATGATACACCAAAGGTGTGTTGATGCATGTTTTCACCATCTTTTTCTACTACTCCTTTTTCTTAAAATTTTCAACCTTTTTGGAGCTTTATCTTTGATTTGCACTCTCTCCCCTTAAAATCTTCAAAAATCTTCAAAGTTTAAAGGTGAAATCTAAATCTACTTATTCAAACCAGTGCTCCCCACAGAGTAAGGGGAACCCTGTGAGAGAGAGAGAGAGAGTCATGAAGCGTACCATTATAAGAAAAGGCCAAGCAAACCCATTCAAACTGACAGATCAACAAACCCCAAAAAATTTCAGAGAGAGAAAGAGAGAGATTTGAAGAGAAAAGATACGGTGTTTGTGTTAATGTGTATGAGCATGACTACCACTACCCCTACTACACGTGGTCAAGCCCCCAATCATCACACCCGTTTGAATTGCAAGTATTCATTATTTCATTATGTGTTAAAGACTTAAAGTTACTGCAATGGAAGCCAGTCCCAAAAGTGTAGGGCTTGTGGGACTCTACGACTCTATACTCTATTTGCCTCTCTTTTTGAGAATGAACTTAGTTGCACTTGCACCTATACCACAAGGAATTTTGTCTGTTTTATTTCTCATAGGCTCAGAGCTCACCAATAACAAAAAAATTAAATGATAGAATATGACATGCAGTCACATACACAAATTATAATAAAGGGAGTAATATTTCAAAACTTTTTAAAAAAAGAATTAAAAATTCATCTCTATCACTCTCATAAGGTGCATGGGAAATATTTTAGTAAAAAAAAAGTTACTTTAGTTTAAGACCTTTTCTTTTATTAGAGCATTTTCAATTGCAAATGGGAAATGCAAAGAAAAAGTACAATCAAGGCGCGAAAAGGTGTTAGCAACTGGACTTGTAAAATGTCAGAATTGTAAATTTTTTTGCAATTGTGTTAAATGTCATTCTAAATGTAGGAGGACACTTTAGCACAATTATAAAAACTATAATATATTTTAATTGATAAAGTGGAAGAGAGATGGAGAATTGTATTAGAATATATTATATTATTTTAGTGGATAATATATACTATTTTAATGAGTAAAATAGGAAAATAAAAATTGGGATGTTGGATGTGTTGTAAAATGATATGGTATAATTGATAAAGTAACTTTTTGAGATAGTAAAATAGAATAGGATACAATTTTTTACTGCAAATGCTCTTACAATCTAACGAGTACATGTTACACCTATATAAGAAAGTATGCTCCTCACCTATATTCATGTTTAAGGCCTTTTGTACTTTTTATAAATTTTTTTGATGAAAAAATAATAATTAGCTTGTCTTCCGCATAAAAATAAAAAATTGTTAGACCCAGAACATTGATCAGATAGGTACGATATTTCGTGTCATTCCTCTGTGCAGACTTACTTTTGTTTGTATAGAATACTTGTGATGAACTAAATATTGTAACACTACCATCTAAAAAGGCACAACTTCATCTTGCAGGTCATTGAGACTTCCTTTAAGCTTTAAAATTACTTGTGTTTTTAAAATTTATATTAAGCTATATTTTGTTACCAATAAATGCAAGGCAAACTGTCTGAATCCTACAGATGAAAAAAAATTCCATATTTCAAAATTTCATGGTTTAGGGTTTAGTTCATAGTGAAATTTTTTTTCAAAAGCTACTATTTAACAAATCATTCACAAACATTAATATAACATTCAGTACAAATTTAAGACCATACTTGTTCAGCAAAAAGAAATTAACTATAATTTGACAAAAAAATAGTGAAAATGAAAGTTTGTACTTACTAGCTAAATGATTTGTTACCAAAATTAAGTTTATAATTAGAATGGTATCAATATAATTGATATGAACAATGCTACGTGCACACTATTTTTCACAATAAACTTAACAATTATTGAGTTATCAAGTTATTATTAATTCTCATATGAGTTTATCACTTATACTACTTTACATTATATATATATATATATATATATATATAGAGAGAGAGAGAGAGAGAGAGAGAGAGAGAGAGAGAGAGAGAGAGAGAGAATTTCAACCTATGACGAATGTTTCATAATGATTTGTCTTTATCTCAAATCAAAACATTCATTTACTTTAATGTGTAGATGGTGTTTAAATCACATATCTCTTGAACTCATTATTGATACCATTTTATTGTCTATTATTTACAACTTATCTCCATCGGTTATAATAAAATTTGTGAGAAAAAAAAAAGAAAAAAAATAAGAAAAAGAAAAAAGGGTTGACCTCAGACCCACTGACTAATTAATGGGGTTTATAACTTGAAAGAGAGAAGCCATGGGCCAATGTGTGCAACGGTGTATGGTGGATGGGTTGTAGACTTGTAGTGTCAATGATAGAGTGCGAAGCACCGTAGTACAAATACTTAATTTGTTGAAGAAAATCAAGCAGAAGAAATCTACATCAAAAGGCTAAACAGCCCCTAAATCCTAATCATTTGGTTAACCTCACAAATCATCATTCATATAAATCCCATGTAATCGCAAAGAATATATATAATAATTGCAAGTTAAAATTTAACCCCTATCCTTCCTCTAATTTACATGACCACCCCCAAAATTTGGATTTTGTGAGTTCTGACAAAGAGGACAGTTTTGTCCTTTTAAGAAAATACAGATGTCAATTTCGTCTTTTGAGGCAAGGACATTTAAAGCCTGGATGCCACGTAGGAAACTTTTTTGTTTTTGTTTTTGTTTTGTTTTTTTTTTTTTTGCTTTTGTTTTGTATTATGCCAGCTTGGACATGAGAGTTGTAAGAGTTTGAAGAAGGGGGGGGGGGGGGGGGGGGAGGGGGTACTGGTTTGACTAGGGTTTGACCAGAGAGGACAGCTCTATGTTATGGGGGTCATGACTCATGAGAACCCTGACCAGTCTCTTTCGTTCTTAGTTTTTGGAGTCTAGCCTGCACTTTTTAGAGCATTTGCAGCAGTGTAGCTATAATGCTATAATGCTAAAATTTAGCTCCTCAAACCCAAAAACCTTGCTGCAGCAGTGGAGCTAAATCTAAAAAATTTAGCTCCATTGCTACAGTGCACATCTATAAATAGATGTGTACTGTTCATCACATCTAAAAGATAAAATATTATTTTATTAAATTCCTCTCTCCTCTTTTATTAAAAAAATATTTTTTCCTTTTTCTTTTTCTTTCTCTCTCTCCGGTGTCTCTTCTTTCTTCCTCTTTCTTCCTCTTCCAGTCCTCCATTTTAATCAAACCGGCCTCTCTGCTCAGTCCGTTGCTCCAAAGCCCAGCGCCGACCACTCCTCACTGCCCAGCGCCGATCGCCGATCGAAGTCCATCCCAGCGCCGACCACACCTCGCTGCCCAGCGCCGATCGCCGATCGAAGTCCATCCCAGCGCCGACCACTCCTCGCTGCCCAGCGCCGATCGCCGATCGAAGGCCAGCCCAACGTCAACCACTCCTCAGCACTGATCGCTGATCGAAGCCCAGCCCAGCGCCGACACTCCTCGCTGCCCAGCGCTAATCGCCGATCGAAGCCCAACCCAGCGCCGACCACTCCTCACTGCCCAGCGCCGACCGAAGTCCAGCCCAGTGCCGACCACTCTTTGCGTTCTCCACCTCAAAGGCCGAACCTCCGAGCTCCACCCTCTCTGTGCGAGGCCCAGCGCCGATGTGGGTTTGTGTTTATGTTTTCCGATTTGTTGTGGGCAAGTGGGTTTGTGTTTGTGTTTGTGGCAGTGGGCTTGTGCTCGTTGTGGTTTTTTTTTTTTTTTTTTTTGCTGTGGACTGTCGGTAGTGGTGGTGGTGGTGGTGGTGGTGGTGGTGTTGGTGGTGGTTGTGCCTGTGGTTGATGGTAGAGGTGGTTGAGGTTGGTGGTGTAATATTTTTTTGGTTGTGAAATATATTATTTTATTGTAGTAGTTATAATATTTTATTGTGATGTTTATATTATTTTATTATGTTGAAAGCTAAAATAGATCCACTGCTGTAGTATGTGTGTAGGTAAAATAGATAAAGTAACTTTTGGTGGAGCTAAATTGCTAAAAATTTAGCTCCACTGCTGTGGATGCTCTTAGGGTACACCAAAATTAAGGGTAGTTTCGTCATTGGCCAATGCAAAATAAAATAAGATAAAAATAATAAATTTTTTAATAATTTCAATTTTTTTTCTAAGATAAGATGTAAAAATTGTACTTAAAAAATATCCAATTTGCTCCATAAACAAAATCAACACTCAAAACTATTTGAAATTTCTTTACTCCTTTAAGTCTTTCGCTCTCTTCCAAGTCTCGATAGCTTGATTTGACTACAAAAGAGCACTCGCATCAATTATGGTAAAATCACATCAACTATGGTCAAGTAAAACATAAAAAGTACATTCTGATTCTAAAATATAGAGAAATTTTTGCCCAAGCAACAATTATATATGCAAGTGTTTGGGTAGTCAATAGTAAATAATGGAGGAGAGGAATAGTGGCATTAACCTAAATTCAAGGGAATATTTTTGTATCTTACCCAATAAAATAAATCAAACAAATAAGAGATTTGAATCTTATGCAATAGTTAGCACTATTTCACCATGTAATTACCAACCACATGATATGTAAAAGTTTATTCGATAAAAATTCTATTGATCTATCTAATTTTTTTACCTTTTCAACTTTAATATCCCTCATGGGATTGTAAGAAAAAAATTAAGGACCATGCCCTTTTATGCCAAAACTTTGCCACAATTTTGATATAGTGGGCTATGAGTAATGAAGAAAAAATAATGGGTCAATATAAAAGTGACAAACAACTAACTATAATTTACCATATACAACAGTTATGAAAAAGAATGCCGATAACAGGTGTAGTCCTATGACCATTCAGGGGTAGAGTCAGAAATTTTTGTTTGGAGGGTTAAGTTGCAATACTAATATATTTATCAAGACAACCCCCCCCCCCCCCCCCCACACACACACACTTTTTATTTGATAAGTTATATATATACACACACCCAACAAAAAAAGAACTTAGTATTTTCAATCGAAATTATGTTTGATGGTGATCTTTCATAAAATAAAAATCATTTTTTACCATTTTCATAATAAAATTCTTAAAAAGTTTCATTTTAAATACAAATGATCAAATTTTATACTAAAGTAAGTAAAAAATATTTCAATTGAACTAATGAAATTTTCAAAAACATGAATGATCCAAAACTTGGAGGAATAAGTTAGGCTCTAAAGTCCAAACATATTTGAAACTATCTTGTTCTAACTCTTTATGTAACAACTAAAGAGACATTTCTTGTATAGTTTTAGTCACAAGATTTTTTTTTAATGAATCAATGATTTGTTAATCACCACATAGCAGGTTGAAAAGGATAGATCTAAACATGTTTTGTGCCAAATTTTATCAAATATTTAACAAATATAAAAGCACAATTTACAAAAAATAAATTAAATTAAATTGAGAAAAATAAAGTTATGTCTTTATAACTATTAAACCAATTTTTTTTTTAAGAGAATCGTTGGACTAACTCAAATATTTGGAGGATGGAGGGCAACTCCTATTTTTGTAGGCTAAATTTTGAAAATATTAAAATAAGGGTTGTGTTAATTGGCATCGTAAAGTGTCTGTTAACTGCAATCTACTATACTTTTTTTGTAGCTTCATTGCAGCTTTATGTCATATTTTTGCAGTTTTTAAGTTGTGGAGCTAGTTTTATAGAGAAAAAAAATATTTAAATAAATTGTGGGGTCAATTTTATATCTTTTTCTTTTATTTATTAAATTTTTTTATTAAATGGGACCTATATTAAGGTTGCAATCTACTATACTTTTTTTGCAGCTTCATTGCAGCTTTATGTCATATTTTTGCAGTTTTTAAGTTGTGGAGCCAGTTTTATAGAGAAAAAAATATTTTATTAAATTGTGGAGCCAATTTTATATATTTTTCTTTTATTTATTCAATTTTTTTATTAAATGAGACCTATATTAGTGCAACCTTAACAAGCACAACATGATATTCCCTTTAAATAATTATATAAATTCTAAGGAAAATTTCAAAATGGGGGGCCCACCCATGTATGTAGCTCCGACTTTGCTATGAATTACTGAAGGGTAATTGTATGATGCAGTAGTATCTCAATCCGCCGATTCTCTCTCTCTCTCTCTATTTGCTGGGCCACTGTGTCAGAACTTCAATTTGGACTTTGATAGAGATGCAAGACCACGTGTGTGTAAGATCAGATGTCCACACCAACTATGGTACTACCCCCCACCCCACTTATCCAAACCACTTCCATAAATTCTATAATTAATTACATCTCATGTATTTACCCCAAAAAAAAAGAAAAAAAAAGAAAGGTAAGAAATATTTCATAATAAGATTCTTAACAATATTTCATAATAAGAAATAAAATAAATATCAGATATTTATGATTTCATGGGTTTTATTTAAGGTTTTTGTCCCCTTAGAAATGGGAATTTTATATTATTTTTCACATATTAATAGTTTACAAACCAAATTTATGTACAACATAGAGACGTCATATTCATGTCATCCCACAAATGATAGGGAGGCTCCACATTTTTTTTTAATTTTTAATTTTTTTAAATCTGATATTTCCATGACAAAACCAAAACTTGGGCATTTCAGGACTGCCCCTACTTGCCATGCCAATTTTCCTCTTTTTCTAAATCTAAACTTCATGGGCTTTGGCCATGGCCGCGTTTGGGATTTTTTTTTTTTTTCGCTTATTTATGGGCTTGATTCCTTTTGGACATAGGAGGCCTTTTGAATGAAGAATGAAGATTGTAGGCCAGTGTCAATCGTGGGTTGGGTCAGGATTTTGGGCCTTTGGCATAGGAAAAAAAAACAAAAGCAAAAGTGTCCTCTATGCTATTTTAGTTGTCTCTTCTCCTAATTAACTCAATCCTATTTCCAATCAACCTAACCTCAACAATTCCCTTTTTAAGAATTTTTTTATATTATCCGTACCATCTATCTATAAGCTTATATTTTGTGTATAATTTTAAATTACAAAAACTTGCAATTTAAAAAATTTATTGATGACATAGCTATTGATCTTTAATTTTCTTGAAATTTTGCAAGTATGGAGGATATAAGAAGAAGATGTAATCCAATGGTGGATTTGTCAAAATTCACATCCAATAAAAATACATTAAGTAAGTTTGTAGCCTAAGGCTACAACTAATTTTGTAGCTAAATTTTGTCCTTTTTATATTATCTCTCTCTCTCTCTCTCTCTCTCTCTCTCTCTCTCTCTCTCTCTCTCTCTCTCTATATATATATATATATATATATCAATTTTTTGTGTAAACAAAAATTGAACTTCAAATCTTTTATTCAACTATCAAAAATTTTATCAATTTATATCACTTAATATTATATTTAGTGATTTGTTTTTTTTATTTTTTTATTTCAACTACCAAACTAAAGTTTTCAAAAAAAAAAAGGACAACATTATATTATATAAAAGTGAAAATTATTTTTTAATGAAAATACAAAGACATAAAAAGAAAACCAAAAATTATGCTTAAAATTTAGGGTACGTTTGGTACACTGAATGAGAATTACGACAGGAATTGTAATCTTTATTATTAGGAATAAAATGTGTTGTAATGTAATAACTAAACATATTCATTAGTTTGGTTATGAGTTATAACATTAGAATGAAACTTAACATTTCCTTTTGGAAATTTTTTATTCATACAATTATATTTCCTTAAAAATTGTTATTTTTAAATTTAAGAGAGATATGTGTTAGTTTTTATGATTTTTTACTTTTATAATTGTTAGATGTATATGGAAAACTTGTTTACTTGGAAATATATTAAGTTTTGAAATTATTGTATTTACTAAGGAATAACTAATACAACCTTTTAAAGAGGAATAATTATTCCTCATTTTGAAAAATAGCTATTCATAAGGAATGATTATTCCTTGTAATAAAAACATAACCAAACTAAAGAATAACTAAACTATAAGAATAACTATTATATTACAGCGCCTATTACAGTCTACCAAACATGCCCTTAAAACACAAAGAATCAATGTTTAAAAACTTTTTATTTTATTTTAAATTAATATTATGGAAATTCATAATGAGTTTTTATTCCAACACAACAAAGTCTCGCAATATTTTTACAATATGGTGAGATGTCAACTCACCATAGGTATGAACAAAATTATTAATTTTTTCAATTAAGGATATACCTAGTATTTTACATGATATTTTTTTATAGATATTGTAGGGACTGGGTTCGCGCACTTCTTTCGTGAGAGAAGTGGATTCAAGCCCAACTAGCCCAATACAATAAATTTGTAGAGAGTAGGTTCAAGAACTAGGTTTTAGTGAGGATTACAACGACTGGACATGGTCATGAGTGGGTTGAATAACAGATACATAGGCTAAAACGGGAAACTCCGTCCTCGGGCCTCTGGTCCGAGGAGCTTAATGTTCTTATTGTTTCTTTTACGCTCAGTTACAATGGTCCTAGAGATGATACATAATGCTACTCACCTCCCTCTCTTTTTTCCTCCCTCCCTCCTTTCATAGAGGAATTCTTACATTATATAGTCCTTCTCAATTGATTCTAACCTTCCATCTGTTGATCAGGCAGGTTACTACTTGAGTGCTTGTCCCATCAGCCGCCTTCCCCCACCCTCTGTTAGTTGCAGCAACCGAAGCCACACTGTTCAAGGGTCCTTTCCCTATTAATGCGGCCAGAACGTTAGTTGGCGCATTCAATGTGGAGGTGACAGCTTCTTCTTGAACCGCTCCTACACTGTACCTCCGTGCGCGTCCTACTGTACTCGCCCTTTCTTCTGGGAGCGCTCTGGGGGCTGCCTTTGATGGCGTGCCGTTCTTTCCTTCTAGGTTTTAGGATGCCGAGGACAGAATCGTCCTCGGCTACATCTCTAGGCCATTTGGACTTTCGTTGCACGTCCTCGGCAACATCTCTCCTAGGCGCGGGCCTTGGGCCCTAGTGTAAAGTGGGCCGAGATCACAAATTCTCTAGCCCCACAGATATAATATAATTTTTTTTTTTTAAAGAATATATCCTTTAAATTTGTGAAGCTAGTAGAAATTGGTAATAACAATTGGGTATTTTGCATATTACCAATACATTAGGGGGATATTGCCCGATTTAAAAGTTTATGGGAGATTGGATAGTACCCCATAGTTAAAGGGGGGAGTGCAATTAATCCAAGATTAAATAATATGTTAAGTTTTAAATTTATGGTCTAAAGTTCAATAGTCTAAAAAGTTTACAAGAGAATAAAAGAAAAACTAAATGCCCTGGACCAAATATCAACCTTAGGTGCATTTGTTATAATATATAAAATATGAAATAAAGTTAATAGAATAAAAACCAACATTTAAATTTTACTCAGATTTATCATGGTAGGGCATGGGGTAAAAACTGAATAACTCTCTTGAGTTGAGCCCTTATTCGAAACAACTAATTTGTAGAGATGAGCTTAAAAACTACTTTTAAAATAGTGAAAAGAAATTTAAAGTAAAAACACTTAAATACTGTAAGATATGATAAATGAAGAAAGTTCTTCTTTTATAAACTCACCTCAGTTTGTCCAAGGAAGGCTAATACATAGTGATAATCACATTATAATATTCAAGTTTTTTACAATAATCTCTCTCTCCAGACTTAATCTTATTTTTTAAGATCCCTTAACACAATGGATATTTTCCTATTTATAGGTTAGCTGCTTCCATCTCAGCTATCCACTTGTAGGGTGGATGATTCTTTAGGTGACATACTCGTCTCATCTTTCCCCTCACCTCCTTTTGAGGCTGAGATGTGAAGGTAATAGGCTTTCAGAATACTGTTCAGGAGGGTCATTCAGTCATAAATAAGGTATGGCTGCAGGGACGGCCCTAAACATTTTGGGGCCTAAAGCGAGAACTAAAAATGGGGTATTTTTTATACTTATATGTTAATTAAATTAATGTTTATTTAATATTTTTATATTATATTTTTCATCATTATTTTCATTTTCTTCTAAATTATTTTGAAGTTCATTATCAAGATTTGTTGTATTGCAAAATTGAACATCATTTTCTTCTAAATTATTTTGGTGAATTTCTTGCTCATTTGTGATATTTTAATCTAAATTTTGTGTTATATTTTGTTTATTACTAATAACAAATTTATCCATTGATCATTTTTGAGATTCAATTAATTTTTCTTTTTTTAAGTTTTTCATATCCAGATGCATATTTTCTAGTAGACATTTCTAATCAAACAATATATTTATAAAGACTAAAATAAGAAATAACTTTCAAGTGTAGAGCAAATGAGAAATAGAACCTGATTTATATGAAAAGTATTGTTGTAGTTTCACTGAACAATAACAAGTTTTTAGCAATTTCAACCTGTATAAATTAAAAAAAAAATTAAGCACAAGCATAACAAAAATTTAAGCACAGCCATAACACTGACACAAGACTTATTAATAAGACCCACCCACAAAAAAAAAAAACACAAAACAAATCCTATCTATAACCAAAAAAAAAAAAAATGCAGGCTTTTAAAAAAAAAAAAAAAAAAACTTGAAGGCCCAAAGTTAACGCCCAGTCCAGGGAGGGTCCAGGCAGCCATAATGATGAACTGATAAGTGATAAACAAAAGTTACAAAAGCAGCCAGGGACAGGGAGGGCCCAAATAAACAAAGTTATCTTAAGTTCTTAACAAATAAAATGTAGTGCCCAAATATTTATAATTTATTTTATACCTGATTCCTGAACCGGTGAGGTGAGCAGTTGAGACTTGAGAGAGGCGGAGAGCAGAGAATCAGAGAGAGGCTGAGGCGTTCCAGCTGGACCTGCCGTCCAGGCGGAGGAGCAGAGACTAGAGAGAAAGGTAAAATTTTTAGGGTTTTGAGTGGATTTATTTGTGATTGTTTTGTGGTTAACCTCTTAGACCGGATTTGTAGTTTATCTGGTTGATTTTTGGTCAATGATTTTGTTTAGAACCAATGTTTAATAGGATTTACCAAAATTTTTGTTTCCTCTACTACCCGGTTCTTTTCTAAAATTTTGGGGCCCCCTTCCACTTGGGGGCGCCTAAGGGAAGGGCCGGCCCTGAGTTGCACTTGAAGAATAAAACTTATTAGATGCTGAAATTTTTTTCAGGAGGAGAGGACAGTGGTGAGGATAATAGGGAAAAATGTCTAAGTCTTGCAAAGGCCTAGCAGGGGAGCTGGTGAAATGCCTCAGTGAATCTGATTGCGTGAAGGTTTTCAATTTCATATATCTGTCATGCTTGAGGCCTTTAAATAATGATTCGGGAATGTATTTATGAAATGCAGATTTATGGAAAAATATGAAATACATATATGTACTTATTAAAAAAAAGAAAAAGAAATGCATAGAAATATGTGTATAAATGATTTGATTTGATTTGATCATTATAAGATTGGTGCTAAATGTATTGACTACAGGTTCAGAATCGATCATTTAGGGAATGTGCTGGAGAGAAGAGCCCGGCAATTTCAACAGAGTGTGTGGGACTTAGGGAAACATATTTATTTTGCAAGAGAGGCCAGGCATGTTATCTTCTCTTCATTCTTAATACTTTATTTTCTTTTTCTTGTATCTCTTTTCACATGCCTGCATTCTCTTTCCTGTATCTTGGTTATTGAAAATCTACTAGCTTGAGAAGTTAATTTTTCTAGTCCTGAATGCAAGAACTTAGGATGGCATATCAAAATTTGAATGATGGCTTAAAGAATCTTAAATGAATTAGGCCAATCAAATGGATCATAAGTCTAAGAGTTGTACGTGTTTCTTTCTACGTGCAGGGGCAGATCTGAAATTTTATGAAAAGTTATTTTTAAAATTGTATCTGGTATTAGACTATTCTAGAATTTCCAATGGTATTAAGAGTTTATTTTATTTTATTGGGTTTTACTTTGTTAGTTTAAGACTCCTCTAAATGTACCTAACATATGGAATTCTTGTAGAAATCTCACCACCTCCACCTTAATCACATCCCAACATCATTGCTAGTGTTCTATAGTGAAACTATCTGGGCTCAAAGCCTTACGTACTTCTCCCTCCTTAAATCTTCTTTCCAACAATGCTCCATGCCCCTCCTAAAGAATTGCAGATTCAATTCCATCCACTTTTGGTTTCCAATTGATGGAGTACTAATAGAGGTTCCTATAAAAACCGATAATTCCCATTTTTGAGTCTTTAACATCATCCTCCTCTCTCAACAAATTTGAACTCCTATGGGAGTTTGCCATCCTATGAAAAAATTGTGTTTCTGTCCCCCTCTGTTAACCATAAAACCCCTGATTTTTGTCTTCAGCTCGTTTCCTCCATTAGAGTGAGTTTTTCTATCTCCTTCAAGTCATCTGTACTCATCCCCTCCTCCTCTGATGGGCCCCACTCCTTTGCATCCAGACAGCTCAGTCAATGCCCTTCCTTTATTAAAACCTAATGTCCCTAAAGCTCTTCTTGTTCCATTTCTTGAAGTTTTCCTTCAAATGCAATAACTTTTTTGATGAAATTCAGCTAGCTGTTCCCATTACTCCCTCACTTGATTACTAAAACCTGGGGCTTGGATCCACATAATGTCAATTCAAAATAGGGTTCTGCCTTTCCTGAAACCCCAACAATCCTGGAGGATTGAATGATGATTTAAGATCGGCCTAGGCAGTAGTCTTTAAGCTACATTAGGATAGTGCTCTATCCATTCCATTGATGCCAAGAAATGATCTAAGTCTCTTGATTGGTGGTGCTATTTGAACTAGCATTATCAACGGTAAAGGTGAAAATGAAATCAATATTCCACTCTAACAAACTTAACTCAATATTTCTACCAATGGCATCTTCCATGTGGTCATCCCAAGACAAAAGTTCACAATTCTTTTATGTAACTTCTAATCATCATCTATGAAAATACCATTGAAGTTTCTTCTACCTATTAGCCATGTTATTGGGCATAATGAAGAGGGATGTAAAACATACAGGTAAGTTAGACAATGTACTTTTGATATGTGTGGGTTGATCCCCTTTTTTTTTGATAGGTAATCAGTGAACTATTATTAATGAAAAAAATAAGGAAGAGTACAAGTTGTTCATGATGATGAACAAGAAGAAAAGGATAAAACAAACAGCAAAAAAGAGGGAAATCGGGAAACTAATCTAAGAGAAAACATAAACTCAGAGAGAGAAGAATAATCATTAAAACCCCAACAATGAGACTACTCAAAAAGACTGCGTTGGCATAAAAACTTTAGCTCATCCAACGTCTTCTCAATGTCCTCAAAGGAATGACGATTTTTTCCAACCAAACAATCCACATTAAGCAACCTAGAATCAAATTCCAAATGTTCAAATTATGCTTCCCAAGCCATTGATGCCAACAAAATAACAATCCCGCCACTGATCCTGGCATAACCCAATGTATACCAAAAGCCTGACGCATAAAAGTCCACAAGGTATATGCAACAGGACAATGAAGAAGAAGGTGGTCCACCAACTCCCCATCATAACAACACATGCAACACCGATTTTCTAGAGAGCGACCCCTAAGCATGAGATTATCCAAAGTGAGAATCCGATCATGAGCAGTTGTCTACAAGTAGAAAGCCACTCGCATAGGAACCTTTGGTTTCCAAACACCCTTCCAACAAAACAAAGAATTCGGAGTACCTGATATAATCCTTTCCACCAAGCCATCCCTCACTCCATTTTTCTAATGATACCATTCCATTCCATATTAAACTTGGTGTAAAATGAGGTCCCCAAGGTAGTCCCAAGTAAGTCATGGGTAATGAACCAACCCTACATCCTAATGTCGTCCCTAATCTCTAATCATCAATCACGGATCCTACTTGCACAAGCTCACTCGTGCTTAGGTTTTCTTTTATCTCATCACCAGCTTAAAGAACATCAAAATTGCTCTCAATGTTATTATTTGCTCCGTCTCTGCCACCCAAAAGATTATTTGTCATCTGCAAAGAGAGAATGAGATATAGACAAGGCATCAGCATTACTCCCCTTGACTTTTAACCCCATCATATGGCCTTCCTCCACTGCCCTCCCAACCATATCACTAAGTGCCTTCATAATTAGAATGAAGAGGAGAGAATAAAGGATTCCCTTGACACATTCCTCTTGAAAACTCAAAAAAAACCTTGAGGGCTGCCATTATTGAGAATAGAAATTCTGAAAATTGAAAATTTTTTCCATTTCAACACAAAGCATGCTGTAAAATTACCTTTTACATCTGTAGTCAAAGCATAGCAATTTCAAGGTGAAAACAAGCCTAAAGACTTTGATGCCAATATTAAAATTTCTAGTAAAAGCCTCATTTACATCAAGAGAATTGAGTTCTCACATAGGATCTTTGGCAGCTTGTTTTACAAGCCTCTAACACCATGACCTAGTGAATCCTTTGCACCACGAACTAAACCTTTTCTGTTTATGAGAGGCTACTGGAGTCTTTCAATTAATTCCACCCTTCAAGATCTTAGGTACTAATGATGGCCACCCTTAAGAGTATATGGAAATGGAGAGAAGACATGTTTTTCTAAACAGTATTCAAGTGGTGATATTTATGTTCTTGGCTCAAGTGGAGAGAGTAGAAATCAGTGGTCAGAGTTTACTTCCAAATTGGCTTGGAGGGAAATTCCTCCTACCCCCAACTTGATGACCCAAACAATCATTCACGTGTACTTTAGTCACACGATCTGTTTAATGAGTCATTTGATTTAATAAACATTGATAGCTTACTGAATTGCCAATGGGTTGGAGGAGATATCTTCAAATTGGTTTGGAATAAAACTGTCCTAAATCTGTTGTTGTTGTTGGCTTGAAAAAAATCTGATCTTTAAACTGTAAAAAGAAATACAAAGTAGCTTCTAGGAGAAGGTTTAAAAAGTTACAATTATTAGTGCCCAAAGGAGGACACCAAAAAGAGTATTTAAGAGCCCATTTACCAAGGTCATGGGTTGCTCTGTAAGCATCTCTAAGAAACCCACCAGACCCAATAACTAACAAACCAGGGGAAGTGTCTGAGGCAACTACTGAGATTTTCCAGTTTGCACAATTATCTTTGGAGTTGAGTATAAATCCATAGTATATACTATGATTGTGGAGAAGTTGAGTAATTATATGGCTCTCTTTATAACATAATAAATTCTTTCTTTAATAATTATGAAATCAGTTGTGACTTATGAGATTTTATTGCTATATTTTCTCCCCTTTTTTCCAGGTTGACATGAGATCTAGGATTCGCGGAAATAAGGGCTACTAAGTTGTGGGCATGGTCTTTTGATTCATGAAAATAAGGGCTGCTGAATGGTGTGCATACTCTTTTCCAAATTGTGAAGAGACAAATAAGTAAACACCTGATGCTCTTGCACGTTTGAACAAAGAGCCTGTGGCACCTAGGCATGCAACTTTTATTTTTTTTTATTTTTTGCTGAATAAATTATGTTTGCAATTAGTTGAGAACTATTTGAACTGTCATAAGATGGATGTGGAAAGTATCAGATGCTATGTGGTGTGATTTTGGTTGCAATTCCAGTAAATAGACTAGAATTTGTAAGACATGAAATGGCTCAAGAACTATTTTATTTGTTTTGTATAGTATGATCTCCATGCGTACTCAGAAGGGGAGCTAAACTGTAATAATCCAAATAAAGAAGTGTATATCTTGGTTTTTTCTATATCAAAAGAGAGGGGGGGGGGGGGGGGGGGGGGAGTTAAATACATGTTGCCAAGAGTTTTGTAACTCAATTGGCACCTCTTGATGTTTTCAATGAAAATGTTGAGGGTTTAAATCCCACCTCCTCCAGCAACTGAAATAATATAGATATATATATATATATATATTTATATATTTTAAAGAGAGGAAAAAGTTACATCTTCACACTAGTATAGTTGTATATATGTTCTTGACTAAGGGGTAAGGAGAACATAAATTTACAACTTGCTAGATTATTAAATCCCTATGGTAAAATCCTTAGTAGCCCACTACTTGCTCTACTATGCTTCATAACTGAAGCCTCTCTCAAGCATTCCTCAATTATGTTGGATTTTGTAGATTTTCCAGATTTTATGTACCTGCGTTTCTTTTCAAGTGCCTCAATATCTTTATGCAGCTTTGCAAGATCTCTATCAATGTTATCAAGAGCGTTGTCCACTTGCTTTTTAACATAGAGACCAAAGTAAGCATGAGCGACTCTCTTCAAATGATCGAAGGCAAATTGAATTTCAAATGTTGCAAATTGCAACATTTTGAAGATTGTCCACCACTTGAGAAGCAAATCTTTTGTGATATCCACAACCCTAGTGTTTGTCATGCTATATATACACTCACATAAAATGTTAATGAGATATAGTTTTGCTATTGGGCTTAACGTGGACTTGGCACTAATATCTTTGTGTTTGGAAAGCAAGTGCTTAAGGATAGGAGCCAACCTCATAGGAACCATGTAATCTCCAACATTGACAACCTGAGAAACCATGTAAGCTCCAACATTGACAACTTCTTCTAGAGTCTCCAATGGTTCATTAATCCCTCTGCCACGATCAAGAAACTTCATGAATTGTGTGTAAGCCATGTCAGGAAGCAATAAATCTTCCAAGTATCGACTTTCTTCATAATGGTCATCCTCTTCAGTGGTGAGTGTTTTCGTAGACATAAAAACACAGCTTAATTCCTTTATCACATCTTGACTTGAAGATTCAAAAAAACGAGATAAGGTTGATTTTAGCTTGAGTTGTTCAAATATATTTTGCAGCATCTCTTTTTCTGTATTTCTGCCAATCAATTTACCAGACAATCCAAGAACATTACATAACTCCACATCTTCGTACTCTCCCTTTAGTAATGATATTACCTAGAAACCACCCGAAGATTGAATTAAGAGTATGAACCAGTTGTAAAATGTTCATTGGAGGAAGTCATGGTGCAAAATTATCAGACGAACCATGACCACCAACCAAGCCCAAAATTGAACTTGAATGGCACTAATCAATAGATTCGATACCATTCTTTCACATACATGCATACATACATAGTCCAACCTTCCCCCACCCAACTAAAAATGAAAAAGAAATTAATTACCACAAGAAAATTCACATTAATCAAATAACTGATTTTGTGGCCTACCATCTATAACAAATTATATGATGCTGTAATAGAATAATACTAAAAAAACAAGAACAACAGAGACATCATTGATTACGTTTTGTCTTTACCTTAGAGGTTCTAGTATTTCATTTTAAGCTTGGGATTAAAAGTTATAAGACTTTCCCTATGAAAACTTCTGTAATTTCTTCCTTTTTTTTCCCCACTAGCTAGTATAAAGAATTTATAAATTAAGGATTGGCTCAAATGTTTTAAAATAAAACTAAAACGCTCTAGCTTAGAAAGCTAAAAACTTAATATTTTATCAGTTTATATAGGTACCATTCCATTAAAAAAGAGAGTATGTAGTTACCTTAGAGAAGACGCATTTGATTTCAGCAACAAAACGAGATTTTGCAGAATAATAAACGGGTAATTGTGGATCTCTTTCTTCATCACAAGCATTACAATAAAATTTGTTTCTATCTTCTTCTTCTTCTTCCTCTTGAACAGGTGAATTTGTGAGGACGAGGGGGTTGATATGACATTTATGTGTAATAATATATGGTAAGGGACCACAGGTAAGATGGAGATTGAGATCACAATATAGACAAGTGAACCCATATGATTCACAGATATGGAATTTGCAAGAGCTGCACTTAAGTTTCTTTTTCTCTATATTGTCCCTGAAAAAGATGAGGTGAGGGTGACCTTCAAATTTTATGGCATGCGTTATCTCATCACTGCAATCTATGTGCAAGCAAAAACTGCATTGGTCACAGGCATAAATGAGGTAACGAATACTATCCTTGCCACAGGCATTGCAAATGTCATATCTATTTCTCCACCATTTCTTTGCGACAACCTTATCCTGCAGGGTGAGAGAGTGGACTGGATGAAAGGGATAGCAGATCTCTCGTGGCAACTTTCGCGTGAAACATGATGGATGGAGAAAGAAGGAACATTCAAAGCAACAATAGGCGTGATCCGAGCAGTATGTTCTACATAAGCAACATTTAATACGGTCATTAGGAATTTTTTCATAAAGTTGTAATGGATGTCTGTGGCTAAAATACTCAACCCCCTCTTCTTCTTCTTCTTCTTCTTCTATGGTCAGCCTTACTTTGGTTAATTCGTAACTAGCGAGCCTTATATTAGCGCATTTAAGATCAAGGTTGAAACGGCAGTCCTTGCAGCAATAGCCGTCTCGGACCACACTGTATCCCATCAAACAAGCATGGCAGCAAAATGCTTTGCCCTGTTGTAGGGTAAGAGGGTGTGGATGAAGGGAGCTAATGATCCGATTTGGTCTTTTTGGAACTGATAACATTGTTAGTGAAAAGGGTACGTGACAACTTTCTTACAGTTTTATTTGAGGTAGCATTTATGATTGAAGTTGGCTATATAAATTTCTAACAATAGAAAGGAGAATATATACGAGATTAGAGAAAGAAAGAGAGAGATGCTTGAGTGCAAGATACACGTATAACTTTAATTTACTCTATCTTTTGGTGCTTTATTCGTTCCTTTTCTTCTAATAAGCTAGACAGAATCATTCAGTATTCTTAGGACAAGTTTATTCCTCAAATCCTCTTATATATCCTCTATCTTCTTTTCTGTTACATGTTTATATTTTTAGATTAACATCATGAAGGGCGGTGGTTGTTACACACACTGTGTTTTTATAAATTGAAAATGTGAGTGTAACGAACAGTGGTGACAAGATTTTATCCTATCATGAAATCCCAACTTTGAAAAAACGGTGAGTTTCAACAGGAGAGGAAGATTCTTACAAATGGGTTTCAGTTTCTTGGTTGATATGGTAAGGAATCCGACTGTGTACATGTCGGTGGTACCCTGTCATAGATATCATCACACTATAAAAGGTTACAGAATTTGAATGTCTCGACCTATGGTCAAAAATTGTATGCTTTGCAAACTGGACTCAAGATATTTCTATGGATAACTGTTGAAACAAATGGACATTTACAATTTTCAAACTTCCATACCCTGGGGCCTGGACTGTCATCAATGTATGCGCTTCTTGCAATCCTATAGGACTATAAATATTACTATAATTTTAGGGTGACATTGTTTGACACAAACAACATGATTTTTTAAAGTCCATCGAAAGTTTAATTAATTAGTGGGTAATGTGGCATTTTTTCATTAAAATAAAATGAGATGTTTAGTTAAAAAACTACTGGAGGTAAGTCAAATCCCTCATATATGGTTTATATATCCATAAATAAAAATAACAACAAGATAATATGGAATCATATATCTTAAGATTCTGAAGTCAAGAGGCTTGTAGATTATGGAATTAATAGTATATTGTAACTATCTTAAAAAAAAAAAAAAAAAAAAAAAAAAAATCTGAATTATTTTCATTAATGTGGACCTAGGATTTTGATGGGTCAGATTGAGCCTTGGGCTTGGAATCAGTTCAGAATCTTCAGATTTAATTTTGGGCTTTGGCTAGTAATGAACTTTAGGTCTAATTTATGGCATGTCTCTTATATTGAGTAGGTGCTGTGTTCAGTCTTTCAAAGTTCAAACTATTAGCTCTTCCAAACCCTAACCTTCCTTCCCCGTAACGCAATTGAGAGTTGAAATTGAGAATTGAGGCTCGTCGATGGCAGAATCAAATTCAAAACGCCATAATCTTTCTCCTGAACACAACGAGCTAGTCAACAGAATCAATGACGCCATAAATCCGCTTAAGGAGCATTTTAATGGGAACCAATTCACCTTGATAGTTTTAAATGAAGCATTAACTTTTATTATGAAAGACAAAAAATGAAATTTTTGTGTGTGGTGTTGTTGTGGAGATAGGTTTGGGGAAACTGAGTTGCTTATGAAGCATATTATTAAAAGTAACCATATCTCTAATCTGCCTAAGAAGTATGCGGATGAGGAGCTAGAAGTAGCTGATGGTGAAAGTCTTAAAATGGTTGTGAAATATGCTATATTATCCCTAGCAAGTATTTAGAACCCTTAAGACAAAGTTTTACAGCTAAATCACTTTAATACTTAACTAACAACTTAGTCCAATATACGTGTTTAGCCAATAAGTTTCATATTGCAAGCAAGATAAAGAACAATCTAAAACAAGTAAAGAGCAATATGGAAATGCAGAAAATAAAACAAATCACATGAAAACACCAATGCACGTTTTCGAAGAGGAAAACCTGATCACTTGTGCAAAAAAACCTCTCTGCCAACCACCCATTGGAAAACTCCACTAGCTAGTGGAGTTTAGTATGAATAGTTGTAGTACATAGATGACTATAAACCCTCCAAATCTATATCTCCCTATGTACTTGAGCCATCTAAGCTCCAGTTAGCAACCAACTCCCACGAGTCTTTTCTTCATCTAGCTTATTGGAGTCACCACAGTTGAGCGAAAAGCCACCAAAGGATTTGGATATGGCTTCTCAAGTTTCCATTGCCATTCACTCACTCACAGGGTCTGTGTATAAAGGTGAGGATGGTGGTTACAGAATCCCAATCAATACAATGAAGGAGATGCAAAGAGAGGTAGGATTTTGGTTTTTCTCAAGGCAAAAAGCTCTATCTTTTCATACACTTGATAGCTTCACACTTCTATCACTCTTCTGGTTTTTGTGGTTTTTTCAAACTTATTTGAAGCCTCTTGCCACGCTTCACAGCTGTGTGTGTGCGTTGACAGATAAGTAGTGGACATGTGCATTACAAAGTATAGAGATTGTGCAACTTGCAACCTGGTTGCGCCCTAAGGTCGTGTGGTGGTTGAGAAGGAGAGACTCAAGTACTCTACCCCAAATTACATATAAGCCCATGAAAAATACATCAAACAATAAAAAGTATTACAAACACTTTTTGTCACTGAATAAAGCTAACATAATAAAATGGACTTCTCAAGTTGCAAACATAATTTAGACACTAATAAATGATAAAAGATTGCACAACTTTGCTGGAGGGCATCCATCATGAATTTTTGTTGTTTTTAAAACAAGTTTTCTCAGTGATTGGTTTTGCAATGGAAATGATATATAATAGCATACCAATTTTTAAACTAGATGAATCACTCAACTGCCTGTATTTTAGAAGTTCCTTAACTGCACAGTATGCTTATGTTTTTAAAAAATATTTCAAATTCTTCTAATCTGAATTACATTTCAGAATTAAGTCTTTCAAATGGTAAAATTGAAGATGTCCTAGCTTTCTGCATTGCACACGACATTGTCTTCACTAATGACTACAATAGCATACTTTTAAATAAAAGTATGTTGAAACTGTCCTAGCTTTCTGCACTGCACACAACATTGTCTTCACTAATGACTGCGGTAGCATGCTTTTTAAATAAAACTAAGTTGGAAGGAGAGGTTAAGTTAAGCACATATGTTTCTCAAAAAAAAAAAGTTAAGCACATATGAACATGTCTTTGCCCCGATAACAGAAATATAGTCATATTGGCATTAGAAGAGAAAAGAAAGAAACAAGGATAGAGTTTCTACTAGTTTATTGGCCTTTCTTGCTGGAAATTAGAAAAACTCCTAAGATGGTAATGGAAACTAAAGATGGTGTGGAACTAATTAAAGCTGAGTGCAAGCTGATAGTTATTTCATTGCCTTTGGCACGTGGAGGAACAAACGACTGCATAAAAATGACATTCGAGAGGGAAAAAAAGAATATCAATCAATAGATGAGTGTACCAGATACCTTTGATTTAGTGCTTTAAATATCTTTTGGATATATAATTTCTATATATTAAGAGGATTCAAAAAGTTAGTTATGATTTCAAAAAAATTCAAAAATACCCCTAATCTAATTAGATAATCTTTATTCTTAAAAAATAAATAATGGGGTTAAAATTGTAATTCAACAAAATTAAAAAAAAAAAAAAACTGCCAGAAGTTTTTTTTTTTTTTTTTTAAATCAGCATACTCTCTATTTAAATATATCTCACGCGAAATTAAGAAATTAGTTCTCGATTGGTTACAGTTGGTTATAACAACTCTTCTCAGACTGTAGTATAGGTTTTCTTTCTTTCTTGAGAAAGACGAGTGATTCCTCTGTTGGTATTTCGTTTCGCCTGTTCATGTGTGTTGGTAGTTTCGTTTGTTCATGCGTGTGGTAGTTTTGGCTTATCATGGATGATATTACTAATCGTTGGTGTTAGGACATATGTGATTCACTTGTTAGGAACATGTCACTATTTTATATAATTGGCTAATCTTTTGACAAATACTTTACTTGTAATTGGGTAGATCTAGGATGTGTTTAATACTTCAAGAAACTGTGTTTCAAGATCAAGTGTTAAAGCTATGCAAGTCTGTCCAAGAAACAAGCTGAAGAAGCGCTGTTCATTAAAACTTGACAGCGAGCTATCTATTGAGACCTGTAGAGCTGTTGAAACCCACGGCTTGAAAGCAACTCGACAGATAGGGTATCTGTCGAGGTTTATGAAAAACAAAATTCCAGTTCTGTTTTGACTCCAATCTATGATATGTGTTTGGGCTTTCTTTTCTCACAACCGTAGACATATAAAATGATTATTTTAAGGGCCGTCAAAGAGTTCACAAGTTGCACAAGTGTTGAGCAAAGTTTGTTCAAGAAAATTGTGACCGGAGACTAAATTTGCCCTAGTTCATCATTCTTGTGAAGAAGTTGCTATGTTTGTGCACCATAGGGTTTGTGACCAAGCATCTTCTTGATTTTCATCATGCATGAACTGACGAACTTTGCAGCCAACAATCTTTTCTAGTTGGTGATTGAAGTCGCATACTGGGATTCGTGCAATTGGTTAGTCACGTACTGGGAGCCGTGCATCAAAAGGAGAAATTGTCACTACAGAACAAGTCCAATTGGGTTTGGGGTAAGGGTTCAACTGTAGGTTGGTATAAGGTACTAGGATTCCTTTACTTGTAACCGCTTGTTGTGATAATAGTGGAATTTCGGGAGTGGTGACCTGAAAATCACCCGGTGGGGTTTTTACCTGTGTTGGTTTTCCCCATTCATAAACAAATCACCGTCTTAAATTTATTTTCCGCTGCATACTTAGTTTATTGGTGATTTGTTTGTGCTACCACGCATTTGCATGTTAATTAACTTAATTAATTCACTTGGCTAAATTAATTGGTTAATTTATTACAATGGGTCAATTCGTTTTTGGCCTATCAAGTGGTATCAGGCACACTCTGATTAGGTTTTAATCTTTGTTGTGTTGATCCATTGACCCCTGTTTGTCCTGGATAGAGGATAGTCTTTAATCATACTTTCTTTATTTGATGACATTAACTATGCATACTGGAAAGTACGCATGAGAGCTTTCTTGCAATCTCTAGATGAGAAGGTGTGGCAAGTTGTTGAGATAGGCTGGACCAAGCCAAAGGAAGCGCCGGCCGACTGGGATAAAGCCAAGATCAAGGCGGTAAACTTCAATAGCAAGGCATTGAATGCTTTGTTCAATGCAGTCATTAATGAGGAATTCAAGAAGATATCCTCCACTGAAACTGCAAAGGAAGCATGAACCATCCTCCAGACAACTTATGAAGGAACTAAGGCTGTCAAGGATTCGAAGTTTCAGAGGCTCACTACAAGCTTCAAAGAGATTAAGATGGAGGAGGATGAGCTGTTCAATGAGTTTTATGCCAAACTCAAGGACATAGTGAACTAAGCTTTCAATCTTGGGGAAACCATTCCTGAACTCAAGATTGTGAGAAAGGTGCACAGATCTCTACCTGAGAGATTCCATGCCAAAATTATGGTGATCGAGGAATCAAAGGACATTAACAAGATTCCTTTGACAGAGCTGGTTGGTAATCTGCAGACTTATGAGCTAGGGTTAACAAGGATTGGTAAGTCGAGCAAGAGCAAGAGCATGGCCTTGAAGGTCAAGAGTAGTGACACAAATGAGTTTTCAGATAATGAAGATTCTAAGATGAAGTCCTACATCACTAGGTAATTCAAGAAGTTCATGAAGAATGCCAATGGGAAGGGCTTCGACAAGAACCATAAGCAATCTAGTTCATCTCAGTTCAAGAGTCAAGAAAAAGGGAAGAAGGATGCTAAGGATGGCGGTCAGTACACTGTTCCCATAGGACCTAAGTGCTTTGGATGTCAAGACTTCGGTCACATGAAACAGGAGTGTCTTACATATCTCAAGAGCATTGGGAAGAGTAAGGCACTTGCTGCTACTTTGAGCAACACTGAGCCTAAGGATGATTCCGACAATGAGAATGACAAAATCTTGAATGTCTTCACTGCCACTGTCAATCCTACTGAGGGGATTGTTGAAGATGTGGATGAAGAAAAAGAATTGGTAGAGTCCAAGTTTGAGAAGATGGATGATCAAGATGATATCCATACAGCCTATGAGAAATTATACAAGCTTTCTGAGAAACATGAGAAACTTTATAGGCTGACCACCAAGAAGCTCAGTGATGTGGAACTTGATTGTGAAGAGATTTCCACAAATTTTGATGAAGCTAATCAGACTATTGGAGCACTGAGGTTCGAGAATAATTTCTTGGCTGAGAAGACTAAGAAGTTTGAAGCGGAGCTGTTTCAAGTCAGAGCTTAATTGGAGAAGACTTCAAGTGCAAAACTTGATGAAATGCTCAGATTTCAGAAATCTGCTTTTGATCAGATAGATTTAGGGTATGGTCTCTCTTCTTCTAATATTGCTTCTACTAGTACTACTGTTTTTGTTCCTCCTAGTAATAATGCTATTGAGAACAATGATGTTAAAACTGATATAGCTAGTGAGAACATAGACAAAGGTAAATCTATCTTAGGAGCACCCCCTAAGCAAGATAAGAAGGAAGCTAAAAACCCTAGGGCTAAGAAGGTTAACTCTCAAAAGCCTAAACAAAAGAAGCAGCATCTTTGTCATCATTGTGGAGTTACCGGTCATACTCGACCAAATTGCTATAAGTGGTTAGCCACTCAACAAAGCAATGGTATGATAGCATCTGGAAGCTAGAATCAGCTTCAATCCTCTCTTGCTCCCCTTGGAGATTTTCTCAAAGCCCTTATATTCCTTTCAAATTTGAACGGTTTCAATTATTTCCCCTCACTGCCAATTCAAGGGTACACTCAAAGTAAATGTTCTTCCAAGGTGTGAAAGGAAAAGGGCTCCAAGTGATTCTATCACTTTTCTCTTTCTCTCTTCTTGTTTTTGCTTTTGCATAACTTGTGTGTTTTGCTTTTATTTTGAGTCAGTCTAGTTTTTTTTTTTTGGTTTAACATGTTTTTGTTTGTTTTCAGTTTTGTTTATTTTTTTATATAAAAATAAAAATAAAAAATTGAAAAATACAAAAACAGTGTGTGTTTTGTGTACATTGGTACTTGTGTACCTTGGATGACCATTGAAACAAAATTTGCTAAACTTTGTATCTCTTGTAGCTTAGATGAGCATCTCTATGCACAACTAAGTAAGTGAGTTTTGTGGCTCGTGTTTGTGATGAGTAAGGTTAAGTGATATCTTGTACTTAACACTCGTATCACTCTTTTTGACGGGAAGGACTAGAAAATCCTAAGAGAAAGGCATAAATAACCATCTCACCACTGTTGCCCGTCAATCATGAAATGACATTTGTGTGCTTCGTAATAGCAAAATTGGAATGTCAAAAGCTTAACATAATTGAGTATTTCTTTTCTATCTCTTATATGCCCATGCATGATTTGCTTAAAAAAAAAATATGCAAAGAAAAATAAAAAGAAAAAAGATCAAAATGCTTTAAATATGATTGCAAGTGTGTATTCTAAGAGATGTGAGAGTTATAGGATGTACCTCGAAGGTGATAGTTCCCATCAAACAGTTATGATTGTGTGTGAGTTAAAGTGATTTTGTCATATCTTAAATCGTCATAACATGTATACACTTATGAAATCTTGCGATGTTTTTCACACACAACACGCAATATTCTTTGCTACTCCTGATACATGTGCAGGTACAATGTGATTTGACCATCACAAGGTTTACATGTGTTAATGTATGCTTACTAAACTGTCTTAACTTGTTTTTGATATATCAAATTGGTTAGACTTGTTATGTGTGTGTGTGTGTTTTTGGGATCTATGTGCTTAAAAGTGTTGTTAAGAGATGATTTTGAGAGCTTAAAATGTTGATTGGATTCTTGGTTAAGTTGCTTGCTTAATTGCATTCATATCTGTGTTTTTCCCTTCTTGAAAAATTGATTTTAAGAAATCTCGACACCTCCTCGACACCTGGCTATCTATCGAGCTCTTAAGCTGTTTCTTATCACAATCTTGACACTTCCTCGACAGCTAGGTGGATCGATCGAGAAAGTTTCTGGATCCTCGATAGCCTCTCGACAATTGGTGGATTGATCGAGTTTCTTTTCTTGTGTCTTTGCCTTGTACCTCGATAGCTGCATCTGTCAACATTGTTTTTCTTGACACCTTCCTCAACAGATGGCTCGACACCTCTCGACACCTCTATCTGTCGAGATTTACTGACCTTCTACATAAAGGTCCAGCGCGATCTGATTCTCATTTCTCTCGATCTCTCTTTCGATAACTTCTTGTTCTCTTCTCCTAAACCTCTCTCACTCACTCCAAACTTCTTCCTCAAGGTTTCTTCAAGCTTTTACCAATTTTTTTTCACTTAGTAAGCTTCGAATCTCTCATTTTCATGTTTTGAAACCTAGGTTTTGGGGTTCTTGAAAAATTTTGGGGTTTTTCAAAATTGATGAGTTGTTGTTGAAATTTTTGGGTTGGGATTTGCTTATGTGATCTTAAAACTTCATGCATTGCATCTCATGTGCATTATAACAGTATTATCATGCATTTAGATGTGTGCAAATTGATTGTGTGTTGGTAGGATTGGATTGGGCTGAGCTCATGATGTAATTTCTTTTGCATGTCATATGTTCATGCATTCCCCATGCATACGTACTCCTTTTTCAATATACTTGCTATATTTGAAATGTGTTGGGACTTTTCTGATTGTCTCTCTTTCTCTCCCTCTCTTTTTTGTTTACGTTAGTCGTGTCTATGGCACCTAAGCGTAAGTCAGCTCTGTCCCGAAACCCTCTTCGTTCTTGGGCATCATCTTCGTCTTTTGATCCTACTTCTTCTCATATTCGGTTCCGTGATGAGGATGCCCGAAAGGACTTCTTGGAGAACTTTTCTCGACAAGGTGTTCATTCGAAACGCCGAGTCATTTTGGCGGACTTCGTCGACATTGACCTACTCGATGTCATTCACAGTTAAGGTTGGGAGTCACTGTGTGACATCCCGGTCACATATCTATCCGTGCTGATTCAGGAGTTTTACTCCAACATGCATGGATTCGATTATTTAGTACATTTCTTTTCTACTCACATTTGAGGTACGCACATTGTTGTCACACCGCAGCTTGTTGTGGATGTGCTTCGTGTTCGAGGGTAGAGCATCCTGACTACCCCGGATGTGAGCGTCTGAGGACTGTGTCCAACGACGAGATGATTTCTGCATTTTGCGAGCGCCCTTCTGATTGGGGTGATCGTTAGTTTACACCAAATAAGGCCTTTGCTAAAGGTCCTAAATTCATAAATATGGTGATGACTTTTGTTTTGCACCCACTCTCTCACTACAACTCTATCACAGAGCCTCATGCTCGATTTTTGTTGTCTCTTCTTGAGCATCTTACTATTGATTTTCCTTCACATTTTATTCTTTCTCTTATAGATGTGTATAGGGATACGGCTAGGGGTGTCAATGTTCGACCCAACCCGCGAACACGACACGAACCCAACACGGTTTTTTTCGGGTTAGGGTTGGGCCTTAATGGGTTTGGGTCATAAACGGGTCAACCCAAAAGCGACACGATAAGAAACGTGTCATAAGTGGGTCAACCTGCGTAACCCGCAATAGACACGTTTGACACGTCAATTTATTTGTGTCAAACCCGAAATGACCCACTTAACACAACCCATTTAACTCGTATAACATATAAATAATTATTTTATTTTACATTTATCAAATACCTTTTATATACATAATATATTTTAAATTAAAAAAGAAAAGTAAGTAATTACAAAAATTTACAAGGGATATAACTGAAAATTAAAACTTCACAAACCATAAATCTCTAAACCCTACAAACCCTAAACCTCTAAACCTCCTTATAAATATCTATTTTTTATTTATTATTCCAGCCGTATTATTCTTCTCACGCCAATTCTCAACAGTCAAACTCAAGTGTAAACTCTCAAGCCGGTTATCTCTCTCTCTCTCTCTCTAATATATATATATATATATATATATTTTTTTTTTTTTCTGCATGATGCTTTTCAGCTTTTGTACAGTAAACTTTGAACCCATGTGCCTTGTGTTTTTCTTGATTGCATGATATGGTCCACTTGTTTTAGTTTCTTTGAATGATAATAAGACAACTTGATATTATATTATTATGCTTGTTGGCCATCTTATAAACATGTGTTAAGATGCAAAAGCTGAAAAGCAACAAAAAGTGTATTTCATATGTTGCGGATTATAGAATTCATAACCCTAGGATCCAAAACATCCGTATATCCATCAGTGAAAAACAACAAAAATTCATAACCCTTGGATGTTATATTTAATATTATGCAGGTTGAAATGGGTTGTGTTATATTCATGTCAACCCAACACGACTCGTTTATTAAACGTGTCAAATGGGTTGGGTCAGGTCAACCCGCCTTATTAGCAGGTCGGGTTAGGGTTGAAGGATCCTGACACGATTATTAAATGGGTCGGGTTAGGGTTGAGCCATTTAGTCTAATACTCCTACCTCGACACGACACGAACCCGACACGCTAACCCGAATTGACACCCCTAGATACGGCTACCTGTGATAAGCTCATTTTCCCTTCAGCTATCACGCGGATTTTATGCCATTTTTCTGTTCCTTTTCCCTCTTTCGACCATTTTTTCTGTCATGTGTGCCATAGACGCCACTACCATTAAACGTAGCAAGGCGCAGTTTAGGTTATGGTAGTCGGATTCAGTAGCTCCTCCTTCCTGTTCGGCTCCATCTCGTTCTGCTCCATCCACATCCGCTCCCTCCTATTCTACGAGTGATGTATCACTCGGAGACATCATGGCGCAGCTGTAGCGCATGGATGCTCGCCTTGATACACTCTTTATAGAGTTGTATCAGGTGAACGTTCATGTCGGTCATATTGCACGGCGGCAGGCGATCATGGGTGGCTTTGCTCCTGAGGCTTCTCCTCCACCTCCTCCAGTGGCTTCTGATTCTGAGGATGAGGATGAGGAGGATGATGATGGTGATGACGATGATGCTTCTAATGATGATGATGATGGAGATGCTAGCTCTACCGATGAGATGTCTACTTGACACTCTTACCCTTTATCACTCGTGACAAAAAGGGGGAGTAGTTTTGGATATGAGAGTAGTCATTCTTAGGGAGAGAGTTAGTGTAGGACATTTGTTAGGGGGAGTGTTGGTATTTTTGAAGGATGTAGTGAGGATTACATGTATCTTTGTTTTTCAAGAGTCTGTGTTAGGATAGATTTTATTGTATTCAACAAATGAATATGAGTTGAGTGATTTATGACTTCTCTCATATGTTCATTTGTTTGTTGTGGTTTTGTCATGGATTTCCAAAGGGGGAGATTGTTAGGACATATGTGATTCACTTGTTAGGAACATATGTCACTATTTTATGTAATTGACTAATCCTTTCATAAAACGCACTTTACTTGTAATTGGGTAGATCTAGGATGTTTTTAATACTTCAAGAAACTGTGTTTCAAGATCAAGTGTTAAAGCCATGCAAGTCTGTCCAAGAAACAAGCTGAAGAAGTGCTGTTCATTAAAACTCGACAGTTAGCTATCTATCGAGACCTGTAGAGCTGTTGAAACTCGTGGCTCGACAGCAGCTCGATAGCAGCTCGACAGATAGGGTATCTGTCGAGGTTTATGAAAAACAAAATTCCAGTTCTGTTTTTGACTCCAATCCGTGATTATGTGTTTGAGCTTTCTTTTCTCATAACCCTAGACATATAAAAGGATTATTTTAAGGGCCGTCAAAGAGTTCACAAGTTACACAAGTGTTGAGCAAAATTTGTTCAAGCAAATTGTGATCGGAGACAGAATTTGGCCTAGTTCATCATTCTTGTGAAGAAGTTGCTGTGTTTGTGCACCGTAGGGTTTTGTAACCAAGCATCTTCTTGATCTTCATCGTGGATGAACTAAAAAACTTTGCAGCCAACAATCTTCTCTAGTTGGTGATTGAAGTTGTGTATTGAGATCCATGCAATTGGTTAGTCACGTATTGGGAGCCGTGCATCAAAAGGAGAAATTGTCACTACAGAACAAGTTCAATTGGGTATTGGGGTAAGGGTTCAACTGTAGGTTGGTATAAGGTACTGAGATTCCTTTACTTGTAACTGCTTGTTGTGATAATAGTGGAATTTCGGGAGTGGTAACCTAAAAATCACCCGGTGGGGTTTTTGCCGTGTTGGTTTTCCCCATTCGTAAACAAATCACCGTGTCAAATTTATTTTCCGCTGCGTACTTAGTTTATTGGTGATTTTTTTGTGCTACCACGCGTTTGCATGTTAATTAACTTAATTAATTCGCTTGGCTAAATTAATTGGTTAATTTATCACAAGGGGTCAATTCGTTTTTGGCCTATCAGTTGGACTAAATTGTCTCTTTCTAATAAGGAAGGTGTTAAAGGTTTGCTTAGATTGTAATTGTGCTTGGATTGTAATTGTAATTGGATATTGTACATAAGCTACATGTAGTAGCTGTGAGCAAAACGGCTTGTAGTTTAGAGTATTGTATATAGTTAGTCAAGTTGTTAATACTGTAGATGACACGTGTACAGATTTGATTGGTTTCTAGGTTGGTTAGATTTCTGTTATTACTGTTCACGCCTTTATAGCAGTTATATAAGGAACAGAGCATCTTATTTATCAATACAAGAAATTCATTTCACAATTCTTGCTTCTTGCTCTACATCTCTCTTTTCTGTGTATTGAGCAACCCTCCATTGTAGAAGCTTCGTGAATGAACTTCAACAATTTCAACAGAAAGGCAAGAAAGTTATTCTGTCCAAAGGGAAGCAAATTCAAGAATTTGTTTTGGCTGCTAAGTTCTTACTAAGAGGGTAGTGAACATTGATGTAGTGGCCAAAACTTTTAGGCCATTATGGTGAGCAAGGTAGAGTTTTCATATTGGGGATGCTAGTAATAACCATTTAATCTTTGCATTTGAATTTGAGTTAAATGTGAAGAAGGTATTAATGGGTGAACCATGGTCTTTTGATAGACACCTTGTAACATATTATTTCTCAAGAGCCGACTTAACACATTTTGGGAGTAAGGTGAAGCATTTTTTTTATATATAATTTATTTAATGTGAAAAATTATTAGTTTCTTCCAATGTCTCAATTGTAGTTCTCATTGAACCTTTTCTTTTTTGCAAAACCATCAATTTGATATTTGTGTATTTTTTACAACTTTAGCCTTAATTGAGTTGATTTCTTTGTACTAATACCATGACCATCATGCCAAAATTATGAAATATTAACCATATTATTGACATGTTAAATGTCATTCATGCAAAATATGGCAATTGTTAGTATTCTTTATATGCGTAAAATATTTTAAATATAAAATAAAATATTTTATAAAAAAAATTGTAAATTCTAAATGGTGTCATTTTTTTTGAATACCTCAATTCAATTTAATTAAAATAAATTCATTTCAAACCTCGCTCAAATTTGTAGTCTGCAATAATAGGGCCTAATCTACTAAGGCCACAATTTTTAGTGCGAGGCTTCTCTTATTTTATATATTGATTGAATAATATTTATGTTTTGATATTTCATTCATTAAAAAATATTTTTTTTATTGCCTTTTGAGATACAAAATTACTACTGATTATGTTTTCGTGTTCAACTTTTGCTAAAATTTCCTTTTCTGTTGGTAATTGTTGGGTTAAGATTTCTTGACCCCGGTTAATTAATTCAATTATCCAAGTTGATTAATTATGTCAAATTACATGTAAATCATAGAGGCACCAACAAATCACCAAATAAACTAAATGCAGCGAAAAATAAATTAAACATAGTGATTTGTTGACAAATGGAGAAAACCTCGCAAGGCAAAAACCCCACTGGATTTTAAGGTCACCACTCCCAAGAATCCACTAATCAACAATCAAGCGGTTACAAGTATAAGGAATCTTACCAACTACCCTTAGCCTATCCCGAAATACCAATCTATAGTTGAACCTTTACTCTAATACCCAATTGGATTTGACCTTGTAATAGCTTTCTTTCCCTTGATGTACAAACTTCCAATTTGTGACTAACCCTTTGCACGGATCCCAAGTATGTGACTAACTCCAGCAACTTGAACAGATGTTGTTGGCTGCAAAATTCTTCACTTCATCAACAATGAAGATCTAGAAGCACTTGGTTACAAAACCCTATGGCGTACAAACGCAATAGCTTCACACAGAGAATATAAGTCTCTTAATCTCTGTATTCGTGTGTAACAACATTTAAAATAAGCCTTATATATGTTTAAGGTTGTGAGAAAAGAAACCCCAAACAAATATTCAAGACTGGGTTGAATTTCTGATTTGGAAATTCTGAAATCGTAATTCTCGATAGATCGAGCTGTTGTCGAGCTATCTATCGAGCTTCATATTAAGTCTTGATAGCAGGCATTTGTCGAGTTATCTGTTGAGACTTAATGAACAGCTTTTCTTCATTTGTTTCTTGGACCAATCTTCATGTTTTTAATACTTGACTTGAACAGCATGTTTCTTAAAGTACTAAACCCATCTTAGATCTACCAAATTACAAGTAAAGTGACCCTAACAGTAATATCGCTAATTCACTTAATATTTCTAGTGACATTCTATATTAAATATGATTTAATCAATTTTAATTTTAAATAAATATATGCAAATGTAATATGTATTGTTAATTGGGCTGTTTTCATCTATTTATAAAACATATTTTAAGATTTTAATTCTAAAAATAAATCTAAATATTCAGTATAAAAATAAATTTCATGTCTAAGGTGGTCATTGTTTCTCTTGGTACTATTATTGGACTTCATGTATTGAAAAATGGATTTCAGTAATGGCTTTGTCCGGAAAGCTATTGATTCTAATTTTAATTTTGATAGAGAGAGAAAGGAAGAGTATAATATGTTTTTACAAATTTAAAATTTTACTCTCTTAAACTACTGCAAACATGGTAAAATGCACAACATTAAAAAATATATATATATAATTAAAAAAAAAAATTATTCATTACATTTTTGGGTCTTAATTAATATTTTTATATTATAAGACCATAGATAAGACATTCTATTGGCAAATATAAGATGCCATTTTTTTTTTAGGGGGCCTACTTCTATTTGGGGGCCTTTTGCCATTGTCTAAAGGGCCTAATGGTTGAGCCACCCCCTGTCTTACTCTGTTGTACATAGTTAGTTTACAATGTAAATTTTATATTGCTTGCATAATATAAACTAATAATTTTCCTCTATTAATATTCTATTAGTTCAATTAAAAAAAAATGATCATACTAATATATACAGAATATTTGGTATTCATGGTCAATCTTGGAAGGACTGGCTCTTCTAATAAGTAGAACTATGGCATGTTATTCCCCTAGAAAGAACTTTTATGAAGCCTCTGATGTGATGGAACCTGTGTGCATGACCTCAAAATTTCAAAGTTGTGTCAGACTCTGAATTCTTGTAAGCTTGACCAATGGTGTTGTTAACCAGAAGGAAAAGTTCATGCCTGCAGTGAAACTACACATTGGAAAGCAGCATATCGCATGGACAAATGGAAAATACAGTAAAACCATTGCATCTTCTTCGTAATGAATTCTAAGGAGCAGCATTGTACCAAATTCATCGGTGCTTTTGGACAGATTGGTGGTAAGTGGCCAGAGAAGTTGTTTTTATTAAGTTGGAGATTCTCTAAGGATGAGAGATTTGCTAATCCTTGAGGTACTGGACCAGATAACTGATTTTTAAAGACCCGCAAATCCTGTAGATTTTAAGCATTCTGAAAGCTTAGGGTTTGTGTGGTAAGGTTTTTGTTGATATTCCTAGGTGTGCATTCCTAGTTGTAGGGGTGGCAAAGTAAACTCAAACCCATTTGTCTACCCAAACTAGGGGTGTCAAATGGGTGGGTTTGGGGTGGACATAATTGGGTTGGGTATATAAAACACATTTACCCATTAAAACCTATTTAACTGATTACTTCATACCCAAATCTAGGGGTGTCAATGTTCGACCCAACCCGCGAACATGACACGAACCCAACATGGGTTTTTTTGGGTTAGGGTTGGGGCTTAATGGGTTTGGGTCATAAATGAGTCGACCCGAAAGCAACACGATAAGAAACGTGTCATAAGTGGGTCAACCCACGTAACCCGCAATAGACACGTTTGACACGCCAATGTATTTGTGTCAACCCGAAATGACCCACTTAACACAACCCGTTTAACTCGTATAACAAATAAATATTTATTTTATTTTAGATTTGTCAAATACCTTTTTTATCCAACATATATTTTAAATTTAAAAATAAAAGTGAGTAATTACAAAAATTTACAAGACATATAATTGGAAATTGAAACTTTACAGACCCTAGAACTACTAATACTCTTTTTTTTTCTTTTTTTCTTTTGGCATAGAACTTGCACAAATGAAATTGGATGAGCTTGTGGAAGATATTATGAATTTGGACATTAACAAAGAATCTATGGATGATAATCGTGGTCATAGTCAGGATTAGTCTACTGTTTGCTCAAATTCTTTTAGTATTGATACTTAGCATTTGGTGAGTTTCAAGGATATTATATTTTTGTTGAACTATGTTAATTTATTTTTGTTAAACTTTGTTATTTTGAATTTGGGTTGTAGTGTATGCACTTCTTTTGGAGTGTAAAGAACTTATTTTCTAGATGAATGTTATATTTTTGTTGAACTATATTATTTTGAATGTGAGTTGATGTACTGCTTTTTGGGATATAAAAAAAAAAAATTATTTCTAGATGGATGTTATATTTAATATTATGCAGGTTGAAATGGGTTGTGTTACATTCGTGTCAACCCAACACAACTCGTTTATTAAGCATGTCAAATGAGTTGGGTCAGGTTAACCCGCTTTATTAACAAGTCGGGTTAGGGTTGAAGGATCATGACATGATTATTAAATGGGTCGGGTTAGGGTTGAGCCAGTTAGTCGAATACCCCTACCTCGACACGATACGAACCCGACACGTTAACCTGAATTGACACCACTACCCAAATCCAGCCCAACCCAATTATTATGGGTAAACCCCAACTCACCCAATTACCCAATTATCAAAATTACCAAAATGCCATTAAAGTGAAAACCCCACCTCACCCAATCTGTTTGATTTCCGAGAAACTTTCATTTCATTCATTTTCCCTCTCTAACTTCCCCGAGAAAATTCCAATCTCTTCAATCAATTTCTTGGCCTCCTCAGGATCACTACTTTTGCATTCAATCTCATACAGAGTCCCAAACCCGAAATCAGAGAGCATAAAAAGCCATTTTTTTTATTCCCAACGTCTTTTTTATCTCTCAAATCTCTTCTATCTTCCCTTTCCTCTCCCTTTCTCTTTGATCTTGGTCTCCTCGCTACTCAGACACTCTCTCTCCTCTTTCTGACTCTCCTTCTCTCTTTGATCTTGGTCTCGCTCCGCCAAATGTTGAGACGGTGGCGTAACAAGGCATGGTTGTGTTCTGCGTGGGCACCAATTGCAAGAATTCGTGGGTTTTGGTGGTTTGTTTTCAGTGGGTTTCTAGACTTCTAGTCCAAGCCGAAGAGGTGGTTTGGTTTCAGTGGGTTTCTTCTTTCATTGCAAGTGGAAAACCTTGAGATTTTGGGTTTGGGTCTGAGCAAAAATCAAAAGAAATGAAGTTTGGGTTAGAGGAAAACCTTGAGATTTTGGGTTTGGGTCTGAACAAAAATCAAAAGAAATGAAGATGGCTGGAGCAAGAGTTGTCGAGAGAGGATGGCCGGAGCATGGGTTTGTGGAGGTATGGTGAGTGTGTGATGACGCAGAGAGGGTCGGTGTCGGAGAATCGGAGACAAAGGGTGGCTCGGCACGATGAGAGCTCGCTGGAAGAGTTGTCGAAGAAGTGGTTTTCTTGGCGGTGGTCTCTGTGCCATGTTTGTTATGCCTCATTGTTCTCTGTGAGAGCTAGAGACAGAAAGAGAGAGAGCAAGCGATAGGAGAGAGAGAAGTGTTTGGAGGCCGAGAAAATGAAGGAAAATGAAAACCTTAAACACTAAAATGTCTGAGGGCTTTTTTCTTTTTCTTTTTTTCTTTCTTTATAGGGAAGGGTTAGGTTGAATTGGGTATATTATTTTTGGGTTAAATGGGTCTCAATGGGTTTTTAGTTAAAACCCAATAATTACTAGGTCTAATTGGGTTGATGCCCATTTAACCGAACTAATAATTGGGTGGGTTTGGGTTCAATTAGAGTGGGTGGGTTTGGGTTAGGGGTGGTAAAGTAAGCCCAAACCCATTTGCCTACCCAAACCCACCCACTCTAATTGAACCCAAACCCACCCAATTATTAGTTGGGTTAAATGGACATCAACCTAATTAGACCCAGTAATTATTGGGTTTTAACTAAAAACCCATTGAGACCCATTTAACCCAAAAACAATATACTCAATTCAACCCAACCCTTCCCATTAAAAAAAGAAAAAGAAAAAGAAAAAAAAGCCCTCAAACGTTTCAGTGTTTCAAGCTTTTCATTTTTCTTCATTTTCTCGCTTGCTCTCTCCCTTTCTCTCTCTAGCTCTCATAAAGAACAATGAGGCAATCCAAACACAGCACAGAGACCACCGCCAAGAGAACCACTTCTTCGACGGCTCTTTCAATGAGCTCTCATCACGCCGAGCCACCCTCCGTCTCCGATTCTCTGACGTTGACCCTCTTTGCGTCATCACACACTCACCATACCTCCATAAACCCATGCTCCGGCCATCCTTTCTTGATAGCTCTTGCTCCAGCCATCTTCATTTCTTTTGATTTTTGCTCAGACCTAAACCCAAAATCTCAAGGTTTTCCTCTAACCCAAACTTCATTTCTTTTGATTTTACTCATACCAAAACTTCATTTCTTTTGATTTTTGCTCAGACCCAAACCCAAAATCTCAAGGTTTTCCACTTGCAGTGAAAGAAGAAACCCACTGAAACCAGACCACCTCTTCAGCTTGGACTAGAAGTCTAGATACCCACTGAAACCAGACCACCAAAACCTATGAATTCTTGCAATTGGTGCCCACACATAACACCGCCATGTCTTGTTGCGCCATCGTCTCAGCATTTGGCGAAGCGAGACCAAGATCAAAGAGAGAGGGAGAGTCAGAAAGAGGAGAGAGAGTGTCTGAGTAGCGAGGAGACCAGGATCAAAGAGAAAGGGTGAGTAAAGGGAAGATAGAAGAGATTTGAGAGATAAAAGAGACATTGGGAATAAAAAAATGACTTTTTATGCTCTCTGATTTCGGGTTTGGGACTCTGTATGAGATTGAATGCAAAAGTAGTGATCCCGAGGAGGCCAAGAAATTGATCGAAGAGATTGGAATTTTCTCGAGAAAGTTAGAGAGGGAAAATGAATGAAATGAAAGTTTCTCGGAAATCAAACAGAATGGGTGAGGTGGGGTTTTCACTTTAATGGCATTTTGATAATTGGGTAATTGGGTGAGTTGGGCTTTACCCATAATAATTGGGTTGGGTTGGATTTGGGTTAGAAGTAATTAGTTAAATGGGTTTTAATGGGTAAATGAGTTTTATATATCCAACCCAATTATGCCCCACCCCAAACCCACCCATTTGACATCCCTAATTCCAAGAGTCTCTTTCCATCTCAAGAAAGCTTAAAGTTCAGTGTTGCTTCAACTAACTTTGATTATTTTATAAATTGATTATTTTATAACATGCTAAAAGTTTCTTGGTTTGGTGGCATAACTCCCAGGAATAAGTGAGTTTGCTTTTGAGTCATTGGCTCCCTTTTGGCTTTTGGGGGAGAAATTGAATTGGGAAACTAGCAATTATTCAAAACATAAAACCTTATTGGATGAGTAGTAACTTTGAAGAGGATCGCATTTTGAGCAACTGATAGATATTTCCCTTTTATCAAAGTGCTTAGAAATTTTTTTGAATGGATGGGGAGTGCAAACATGCATTGGAGGAAATGAAAGAGTACCTAGGCAAACCTCTATCAATTCACTTTACGTTAGTGAAAATAATCACTGATAAGCCAAGAATGTATTGACCCCTTGTGATGAATTAATTGATTAATTAGCCAAATTTATTAATTAATCAAATTAACATGCAAAATGCGTGGTAGCACAAACAAATTGCCAATTAACTAAAGTGCAGCAAAAATTAAATTGACACAGTGATTTGTTTATGAATGGAGAAAACCTACACGGCAAAAACCCCACCAGGTGATTTTAAAGTCACCACTCCCGAGAATCCACTATTATCAAAACAAGTAGTTACAAGTAAAGGAATCCCAGTACTTTATACCAACCTATAGTTGAACCCTTACCCCAATACCCAATTGGACTTGTTCTATAGTGACAATCTTTCATTTTTAATGCACGGCTCCCAGCATGTGACTAACCAATAGATGCGTGAATCCCAGTACGCGACTTGATCACCAATTTGAGAAGGATGTTAGCTGTAAATAGGGGTGGCAAAATAAGCCCAAACCCATTTGCCCACCCAAACCCACCCACTCTAATTGAGCTCAAACCCACCCAATTATTAGTTAGGTTAAATGGGCATCAACCTAATTAGACCCAATGATTATTGGGTTTTAACTAAAAACCCATTGAACCCCATTTAACCCAAAAAAATATATCCAAACTCAACCCATCCCTTCCCATAAAAAAAAAAAAAAAAAAAAAAAAAAAAAAAAAAAACCCAACCCTTAGACATATAAGTTTTTCACTCATTTTCCCTCATTTTCTCGCCCTCCAATCACGTTTTAATCAGAGACCCAGTGATCTTTTTTCTTTCTTTATATTCACCACTTTGCACTGTTAGTCGGAGCCCACCAATCACATCTACAAGCAAGAATGCTGCCTCTCTTTTGACACTCCGGTAATCTTTTTTCTTCCCTTAGTTTTCCGTTTGGTTCCCGAGAAAAAAAAGACAGAGGAAAGTGTAGTCCAAGAAAGAAAGCTTATCTTTCTGGCTTTATGTTATAGTTTCGTTTCATTTCTGTTCTTGTTTTCGTTTTCCCTAAGTTTTACTGCATTGAAGCTCATGTGTCTGTTGAAATGTCTCTTCGGTGATTTTTCTCTTTTCATTTCCATTGGTGGCTGAGAAAATGAAAGCGTAGTCGGAAAAGAAAGCTTATCTTTTTGAACCATTCAAATTTCTTCTTTGAATTTTCTTGGATTACCTTTTTCTGATTTTAAGGAAATATAGAAATTAAAATTCGGAATACTTTTTTTTTTTTTTGGCCAAACAAACTGTGCATTCTCTCCTGTCCAACTTGTTTTGAAGATTATGGTGTTCCATTATCGGTACTATGCTCTTTGTGTTTGTTTGTAATTACTGGCCATCGTTGTCCTCTGTTTGGTTGCCGAGAAAGTGGAGGTAATGGAAGGAAAATGATGTTTGCTTAATTTTAATGTTGGTGTTTTGCTGGCATTTGAATAATGAGAGATCTGGATTTCTCATTTTTTAAATTTCTCTTCCCATTTTCTCTATCATTTTATCGGCAACCAAACACGGAATAGAGGTTTTGTCTTCTTTTATTTTTGCATTCTTTTTTTTTCTCGGCAACCAAACGGTGGACTTCAATGGTTGATTTTTTCTCAGCTCAGTTGAGTTGAGATGGAAGCAACCAGAGATGATAGCTTATTTTTTCTTATCTTATTCCTCTATTTTCCTGTCACTGAGCTGTTACTGTGTTTATGGGTATTTTGGTAATTTTGATAATTGGGTGGGTTGGGGTTTACCCATTATAATTGGGTTGGGTTGGGTTGGGTTTGGGTTAGAAGCAATTAGTTAAATGGGTTTTAATGGGTGAATGGGTTTTATATACCCAACCCAATTATACCCACCCCAAACCCGCCTAAACCCACCCATTTGACACCCCTAGCTGTAAAGTTCTTCAGTTCATCACACGATGAAGATCACGAAGCTCCTTAGTCACAAAACCCTAAAGTGTATAAACACAGCAGCTTCCTCAAAAGAAAGATGAACTAGGGCAAATTCTGTCTCCGGTCACAATTTGCGTGAACAAACTTTTCTTCACACTTGTGCAACTTGTGTAACCTTTGATGGCCCTCAAAATAATCCTTATATATGTTTAGTGTTGTGAGAAAAGAAAACTTAAAAACATACTCACGGATTGGATGAAAAACTGAGTTTCATAAACCTCGATAGATAACCATCTATCGAGTTAGCTATCTATCGAGCTAGCTGTCGAGCCACGGGCTTCAGCAGCTTTTAAACCTCGATAGATGCTAGCTGTCGAGCTTTAAAATGCAGCACTTTCTCACTTGATTTTTGGATAGACTTGCATGGCTTTAACACTTGAACTTGAAACTTTGTTCCTTGAAGTATTAAACACATCATAGATCTACCTAATTACAAGTAAAGTGCGTTTTGTCAAAGGATTAGCCAATTAAATAAAATATTGACATATGTTCCTAACATTGAATCACATATGTCCTAACAATCACAAGAAAATGCAGGCCCTACTTTTAAGCTCACGCCATTTTTGTATGGACTGTCCACACCCTCAAGAAATCCCTACACAAACCAAATGTCGAGATGACTCATTCAGTCATCTATTGAACTAAATGAATTTGACATTGTGCGGGCTTTAGCAAACTTTGTGGTTGAATTCACACTTCAAGAGGACAAAAAGCAAGAATGTACAAAAGACTCCCAAGACAATGAACAAAGAGAAGATCAATATTAGGTCATTGATCACCAAGTAGGCAGAGCATGGTTGGTGTTAACTTCCCCTAAAATGCAAATTAAGCAATATGTTTGGAATTACCAACCACCACCAGCTAGACTAAGTACTAAGCACTAAGCCTTAATATTTAGACGTACTAAAGCTCATGAAGGCGGTAGGGATTAACTGGGTAGTTGTCAATAGTGACTCACAGTTGGTCATAGAGCAAGTGCAAGTAAGCTATGAGGTAAAGGAGGACTGAATGAAGAAATACATGGAAAAGTTCAAAAGGTTTCAAGGTAACTTTGTTAAGTTCAAAATCAAGAATGTACCACACGAGCAAAATGCATAGGCAAACAACCAAATTAGCATTGACACTAGAGCTCAACCCTCAAAACTCAGTCCTTAGTGTACTCATGGCTAAGCCATCTATTTTGAAATGAGTGAATTAGATTTTACCACATTGTCAATGATATAAAAAGTTGACTATCAACATTTTGGTTTTTATTTATATTATTGATGACGTGGTTATATTCAATTTTCTCATTTCAAAATGGACGGATAGAATTGTATGGATGGATCTTAACTATAAAAGACCATATGTTTTCTTGGACATTAAAACTAAGCTAATTACTGTTGTAGTTTAATTCATGAATTTACTTTGCAAGTGCAATTTGCAATTTACCCTTTTATTTTTCAATATTTAAATTTTTTGTTTTTATTTTTTTTCATAAGATGCTTAATTGACTCTAATATATTATGTTTACTTTTCATATACCATTTTAAAAATCCTAAAGGGTTACTATGTAGAAAATTAAGAACCATTTGCTTTAAATACAATATTTAATAAAAAAAATTATAAACATATGCGTATACATATTCATATACATATACACTAAATTTCTTATAGGCTAAATTAAAACTACACCCCCTAACTTTGCCTAAAATTCAACTAAGTTTTATCACTTTAATTTCTTTAAATTTAGTCCTTTTAACTTTTAACTTTATTCAATGTTGTTAGATGATCAACATTAAGTGCCTAAAATATTTTTTTTAATAAATTTTCTCATACTATAAAAATTCATAATAATAAAATTTGAAAAAAAAAATATAATATTTAATTCATTAAATTCATATGAAAATTAAAAAATATTTTTTTTAAATGAAAAATATGAAAAGAAAAAATTTCAATCCCAATTCATCGTTACCATACTTGCAATAGCATTGCCAGTACTTCGTAGTGTGAATTATTACAATTAAATTGTCCCTGTCATGAAATGCCGTAAACAGTAGGAGCTGGTTGATCGTGAATAAAAAATGATCTTGGTAATATAGTAACGCCAACAATTATAGTTAATAAGGATACACCAAATCTATTCCCCATTCATTTTCCTATTAGTTTTATCCTTATTTTGGACCAATAAAAGCGAGTTGTGTAGTATTCTATCAAATGGAGATAGTGTAAATTTATTCATAAAATTCTCTCTCCTAAATAAATTATATATTAATGTGAAGATTTACCCCCTTTTCCTTTTTGTTACCGTGGATTTTCGTAATTTACCTAGATCTCAATACCAAAATATATAGAAATTTATCCAGTTTATAAATTTAACATAGAAGAAAGTAACATCAACTATGGATTAGAACACCTTCTCAAAAAAAAAAAAAAAAAAAAAAAAAAAAAAAAAAAAACTATGGATTAGAACATATTATTTTTGTTTTGGGTAATATTGGATTAACTAGAGTGGATAATCAAACAACTTCTTAATCAATAAATATTGTCCTATAGAGGAACTACTGTTATTAGGAACATCAATTGCCATGAATATGGCACTGTAAAACAATCAAAACATGTGAATTTTTTTATAGGAAAAAGCAGGTCAAAGAGGATAACATTGAATATTACAAAAGTAAGTAAAATATGACCTTTAAATATTGGAATTTGTTTAGAACCAAACACTCAAAATGTATGGCTAACAAAAAAAAAAAAAAAAAAAAAAATTAACATAGATCTGAACTATATATGTGCTCAATGAATTTTTTTTTTAATATTTAGATATTTTATAGTTACATTTTTTTTCTTATAATGCTTATTTAATCATAACATATCATGTTTATTGTTCATATACCAATTTAAAAAATCCTAAAGGGCTACAAGTGTAGAAAATTAAGAACCATTTATTTCAAATAAAATATTTATATAAAAACTTTATAACCATAACCATAAACATATACATGAGAATTTTTTATACAGGCTAAATTACAAATCACACCATTTAAAGTTTACTGAAGTTGAATTCAATTCTATGACTTAAATTTAGTCAATTCACAAATCTAACTTTTAAGTTCATTCACTTCCTCCTATTAATTTATGTAATTAGATTTCTTTTTCTTCTAGCAAGTAAATTTATTGAACCATGAAATATTTGCTAGCCAACACAAGCATCTAAGATTGTGGGGGCTATTCTCTGCTATGAGCAGAGGATTGTTAAGTTAAAGTGACTTTCACAACCAAAGTTTTTATTTGTTGTTTGGAAGTAGTAGTTAATTGACCTTTCTGAATTTGCAGCGACAATTCTTAAAGATTTGTTTAATCACCATGGACCTTTATCAGTACATTTCCATCATAATCTTCTACTATATAATGCAATGTTTGTACTAATGCCCATGGGTGGTAAAATTGATGATAGTGTAAATAATGGAAAGGAGCCTTATGTTTTTTGGTTAAATGGTCAAAATCATTAAAGGTTCGATTGACTTCTTGTTACCAGTTGAAGGGGTTAAATAATTTGACTTCTGGCTTGTTTGGGGATTTTAAATGTTATGAGGTTGTGACGAAATTTGTTTGAATAAAGGTATTTGTTTTTCCAATACTGTAAGTTTAATTCTTTTTTCCCCAAATTCAAAGTGTGTTAATATATAATACTGTGAAGGTGTATGATTTACTTTTGATGATGTTATATATATATATATATATATATATATATATATATATATATATATATATATATATATATATAAATGGTATATAATTAGATAGTTAGATATAATATTTAAGGGTTAGTTAAAGGGTGATAAAAAAAAATTGTAAAAAAGTCAGTTATTTTTCTCGTTTTCCATAAAAGTTTCTCCAAATATTTCGTAAATCAATACCTAAGGCAAATGTTAACTTTTCCCAATATTCTCAAATGTGTAAATGGAACATTCAGATTCTTACTAGTAGGAGTAGGGGAAGAATGTGTACATTTGCAAGTAGGGGTCGCTACTGTCCCTGCTATAGCAAAATGGTGTCGTGGTAGTGGAATGAATATCTGTTGGGATCTAACAATTATTGTAGCTGAATTGAAGGCAGAGCCAGCGAGTTAGATTAGGATGTGCCAATGAGGTTGGTGGTGGTGGTCTGTCGTTGCCAGAGGTTGGTGGTGGTGGGAGGAGATGAATATGCATTGGGGTTTTAATGGACAGGTGGCCTATTTTGATTTGTGGAGCATGAGGGTGGTATATAGGGTTTGGGACAGAAGATTTTGATTCCCAAAAACTGTATTTAAATGTAAGATGATCATAATTTTATAGCAGGTGAGGCTTAGATCCAGTGCATCCAATGCACTAGACCCGTTAAGATGGTGACATGTGTTTAAAAGTGTACACATGTCATTATTTCAATGGATCCAATGCAACTGGGCATTGGACAAAAACTTCATCCTTTATAGCAATCATTCAATCCCTTCCATAAGTGGTTGAATTCATTGAAAACGGTTAACTTTCTTAAAGATGGCTTTGATGGTTCAATCCCTAACAATCTCCTTATTCAATTGAGCTATAGGACCCAAATCAAATGGCACAGAGCTCCCACTTTTATTAGTACCTAAATCCAACAAAATCTTGATTCTTTTGTTTGAAGAGAAATTGACCCATCTGAATGTTGTTTCCTATCTTATAATAAGGGTGGGTTTTTCTTGTCCAAAAATAATAATCTATATCCATATTTATATACTATATAATAATGGAAGCATAATAGTTAATGTTATTATGCTCTTGTTGCAATATATCATCGTCCGCATCATTTATTTCTTTACTTTTTTTAGTTTCCCAATTTTTTGTTATTATTAATTTTTTTTTAACAATGCAAAATATATAAAATGCTGATATGTTTATACACCATGACTTTACACATTCTTATGGTGGTTCTAGCTATCATTTAATGTTAGCAGTGTGGTTTGTGGAGAAGGTATTTACATGGTTTGTGATACTTAGAAGTTGAAAAACTACATTGACATTTATTTTTATATCTCGATGTTGATAATGCTATATACTTATTTTCCTCAATTAATGACCAGAACTAATTGGTGATATTTCCCAAACGAGATGTGATAGTTACACATTTTACAGCTGAAATCTTGTTTTGAAACACATCATTTTTTTGGTTATAATTGTAAAAACTTGATTTTACAAAACACAATTTTAACTGGAGTGTGTATAACGGTATATAATTTTGTGTGTGCAACAATAATTAGCATTCTCAAATTGTTTCCTTTGGTGGTCTATGTTGATCCGATGATATCATTCTTGTTGTACCCATGATACCAACAAGGCAACGAGTTGTACTAAATTTATCGTAATTCATATTATTTCATTAATATCAATTCTATCTAAAGAAAATGCGAAACGGTTCTCAAGAAAGAAAAATATAAAATAACACATTGTGTATTTGTGTGGATATTACGATGTCTTAATTTTTATATAAAACCAAAACACTGCCCACTATTCCATCTATACTTCCTCATTCATCAGCATGCATTGAACTACCACGGTTCCTCTGATTATGAAGCATATCAATACAGACTAAAGATTATAATGGAAACTTATGAGAGAGAGAGATGCCAGTTGGAGTGAGTAACATTTACTTAAGCTTTCAATAGTGCCTGAGACACCACACGCATGGTGGGTCTGCAATTTGGAGTTATGTGTAAGCATGACAGTGCCTGCTTCACTACAGAAGCCACATCTTTCTCAAACAGAACAGTAGGAGGTGGGAGACGTAGATCTAGCAGTTCCTTTAGCTTGATGCTCTGTTCAAGTGTACTTAAAGACGAAATAAGCTCAGCTGGATGTTTTCCCATGATCACTTCAAGTGCTAGAACACCAAAGCTATAAACATCACTTTTTTGAGTCACTCTCATTGTGTATGCTAGCTCTGCAACAAAATACAGTAAAAGAAAACATCACAACATTACATACTAACATTGTTATATTACAAAGCTATCTAAATTCCCAACTTCTATTGCTGTCAACTGAGTCAGTTACTAAAATTTGTTCTTTCTTATAGCTTTACCCTGAATTGAAATTGTGAAAACAACCACTTTTCAAATAAAATAGTAAAGTAAAAACAGAATTGCAAAGGCAAGCTTACCTGGAGCAACATATCCATACGTGCCTGCCATAGCTGTCCAATTACTTGACTCAGGCTTTAAAAACCTTGCTGTGCCAAAATCAGAGATGCAAGCCTCAAACTCACCATTCAAGAGCACATTTTTGCTTGAGATGTCTCGATGAATGATCGGTGGAGTGCAATCATGATGCATGTAAGATAAAGCATTAGCTATATCCCTAACAATGTCCACCCGCTTGCTCCAACCTAGCTTTTGGGCTTCTTCATCATCGCATAGGACATTAGCCAAGCTTCCTCGCTCGATGTAGTCATAAATTAAGAATTTGTGCTGTCCATGAGAACAGAACCCATAAAATTTTACTATGTTTCTATGTCGTATATCTGATAACACTCGAATTTCATTCTTGAAAATCTCCACCATCTCTTCCTCTTCTTCACCTTCCAAGCACCACACTCTCTTTATTGCTAGTACATGTCCTGTTGGCATTTGCGCTTTGTAAACTCTTGCAGTTCCACCCATCCCAATGCAATACATGTCGTCAAAGTCATTGGTGGCTGTAATGATATCTTCATATACAATCTTCCCATCGAAATTCAGTACTGAGAAAATGTTTCCACTATTTGATGTTGTTGCTTCTTTTGACTTGCTTTTGAATTCGGCTCTACCTGAGAGAGTAAAAAACCCAACCAAAATAGCAAATGATAACAACATTCCAAACAAACAAGCTCCAACAATGATAAAAACTCTGCGTCCAGCAATGCTATGAGCACCATTCTCCAGTGATGTAACATTGCAGGGCCGCAAACCTTCTACTATGCCACATAAATCTTTGTTGTTGCTGAATGCTGTTAGATTTGCATGGCGAAAGAAATCATTATCAGGAAGTGGACCTTCCAATTCATTGTATGATAAATCGATGGAGGTTAGTCCTGTCATCTGGTTGAATAAGGGAATGGAACCAGAGAGCACATTGTGAGAGAGATTCAGGTACTCCAACATTATCAAACTCCCAAGTTGAGGAGGTATGTCACCAGTGAGTCTATTTTGACTTAGATCAAGTAAGCCTAGGTGGGCTAGATCACCAATGTTATGGGGGATAGTTCCATTGAAATAGTTCTTGCTCAAGCACAAATTGCGCAGCCTTGAGCAATCCCCAACTTGTTCTGGAATTTGTCCGCTCAGCCTATTGGCAGACAAGTCTAGATCCTCAAGATTGGAAAGGCCACCAATTTCAGGTGGCAACTGACCTGAAATTTGATTGTCTCTCAAGTGCAGGAAGATGAGCTTAGATAATCTTCCCAACTGCTTTGGTATTTCTCCAACAATTTGGTTAGAAGAGAGATCAAGCAGACCGAGTTGGTTCAATTTGCCAAGCTCACTGGGTATTTCACCGGTGATCTTATTGCCAGCGATTCTTAGTGATTCTAATTTTCTACACCCTCCCCATTGAGGTGATAGCACCCCCTTCAAGTTGTTGTAGCTCAACTCAAGGTAGTTGAGATTTGGATACACCCCAAAGTCCTGGTCTAACATTCCAGTAAGTTGGTTTTCATGGAGTCTTAACCTTGTGAGGCTTTGGCAGTTTCTCAAGCTTTTTGGGATAGGACCTGAGAGGTTGTTAGAGAATGCAGTGAATACTTGAAGAGGTGCTTTCTGACAGACTGGTGGTAAGTGACCAGAGAAGTTGTTTTCATTAAGTTGGAGATTCTCTAAGGATGAGAGATTTGCTAATCCTTGAGGTACAGGACCGGATAGCTGATTTTTAAACACCCGCAAATCTTTCAGATTTTTTGCATTCTGAATTGTCTGAGGCAAGGGGCCGGAGAGTCTATTTTGATGTAGATATACTATGGTCACTTTGCTGAGGTTACCAAGAGATGGGGGAATAGGACCCATAAGATGATTTCCACTTAAAGCCAAAGCATTCAAGTTTATCAAATTTCCTATTTCGGGTGGAATTGAGCCAAACATGTGATTATTCATCAAAGCTAGTTCTTTCAAATTTGTTAAGAGGCCTATTTGGGAAGGTATTACCCCAGTAAAATTGTTGTTCTGGAGCTCAAGAAATTCAAGCCTTGTCCAGTTGGAGAATAGACGCGGGTCTAGTTCGCCACTTATCAAGTTATTGCCCATATAGAGCAACGAAAGGTTAGTGAGATTGGTGAGGGAAAGAGGAAGATTACCGGAATGAAAATTCATTGAGAGATTAACGTGGGTTAGTCTGGAGAGGGTACCAATTTGGAATGGAATGGGACCAGTGAGAAGGTTGTGACTGAGATTGAGACTAACAAGGTTTGGAAAGGAAGAGAAATCGAAACTGCTGAGATTACCTCTTAACCGTGCGCTTGGCAGGCTTATTTCTGTGACACTTCCGGCCATGTTGCAAGTAATTCCGAACCACATGCATGGGCCTGTGGTAAGCTTTTCGTTGATCTTCCCCGGCGTCCATGACTGTAGAGATGTTTGGTTTCCAAGGCTCTCTTTCCATCTCAGGAGAGCCTCAGCCTCAAAGTTTGGTGTTGCTTCAACGTTGAATGATAACAGATAACATGCAAGTAGTGCAAGGAAAATTATGGACATTGTGTGTTTGTGTACCAGTGTAAAACAATATTTTCAGTTTTCCAAGTAGGTCACTATTGGGGTTCCATATATGAATGAAAGGTTAACTTTAAGCACCTTTTATAAGCATACAACGACTAGTCTATACGTAAACAATCTTTAATTTGTTTTATTTTTTGTATTTCATTTTATGTTTCATCAATTACGGTGTGTTTATAACGTATTAAAAGGATTACTAAGGTATGAGAAGGATTACACATCATTTTCTGTTAAAGGAGAAATTATTCACGCCTATATTTGGATTCTTTGAATCAAACGCCAATTAATTATGACTATAAGAATAATAACTACTTTGTTTTTTAAGTTGTAGTCAAACATTGTATTATTCTTAATGAGAAGACAATGACTATAAGAATAATAGAATTTTTTTTTTTAAAAAAAAAAGGACTGTCTATAAGAATAATAGAATCTTTGACTATGACTAATTAAAAAAACAAAAAAAATTAAGGGGAAACATTTTTTATGTGATCTGTTGTTAATAGTACATGTCATTGATCATTAAAGTGACGTTGGTATATATCTGACCAAGGAAGATCTTATAATATGAGAAAGTATAGAAAAAAAATTTGCGTCATAACTTTTGTCATAACAATAATGTGATCGATTATGAACGGGGTAAAATCATAAAAGTGGATTTATATGTAAGTGATTATCCATGCAACTCACAATCAACAACTTAAACAAGTTGAAACAAAATTTGTGACAAATGTAGGATTGTAAACGAGTAGAGTTGAGTGTTTTAGGCTAGTTCACTTAATTTTATAGGTGTGAGTGAACATCATCAAACAAGTTCAAGCTTAATTCATTTTCTTGTAAAATACAAACTTGAACTTGTTCATGAGTTACTTAAGTATCTATTCTTTTTTTCATATATAGTAAAACAATAGCTAAAACTTTTTACTATTTCACAAATTTATGAATTTTTACTATAAATAGATTGTTTATATTAACAATAAATTACAAATAATAATTTGATGTCATATGAACCTATTTACAAACTTATAAATGTCAATCTCCAGTCTACATAAGTATATTTTTGGAAAAGTATACATATAAAATATATTATTTTTGTAATTAAATCGAGCCTCTTGTTAATGAGTTTGTTCATGAACACATTTTTATATTTGTGCTTGGCTTATTTAGTAGTTGCACCTAAACTTGGCTTGAGTTTGACTTGTTTATTTAACAAACGAACATAAACAAGACTTTTCCCATGTTGAGCTCAAGTTATTTATGGGAGTAAAATTCAAATTCTAAAACTTTAATATGTAAAATCCAAAAACTTATGAAGTGTAATTTGCACTTTAACCGAATATAAATACACCAAGATAATTAAGAATCCAAATTTCCATTTTAAAAAGAAAATAACCCAAACAAGCTATCAAGATAAATAGCTAAACAATTATCTTTGAATTAAAGGTTTTAGTTGTTATAATTCCAACTAAGGGTATGTTTGGGATTTCTTTAAGAAGTAAGGGTTAAGAATTCGTATATCTCTAGTCTTTGTTAAGGGAGACTTATGGTCCGTTTGGACTGAGGGGAAGGGAGGGGGAGTAAAGTAGAGTAGAGTAGAGTAGATTTAACTCAAAATTAGCCTATTTTTAGCCAACTCTACTTTACTCCCCTCTACTCCCCCTCCTTCTCCTCTCCATTCAAACAGGCTCTTAAAAAGCTTTGAACGAGCTCTTTAGTAAAATTTGGTACTTAGTTTGACAAGTTTGCAAAAGATTTTTGTCCCACTTGAAGTTGAAAAATAAGCTAAGAATTTTTCACTCCTACAGTCCTACTGGAATAAGAGTCTTCCTTGCTCTCACAGGAGGTGTGGGTGTGGGCTTTACCATGAATTCCACAATAGAACCCACATTGAGTTAAGAGTTCTTTCACAGCGTGATTGGGGTTGATCAGATTCAGAGGTATTGCTTTGAAAACAAAATCACCTTAATAAAATCAAACGTCAAAGCTCATCGTAGTCTTTTAAAACGACCCAATAATAGAGCAATTTGCGCATTCCAATTGGTTTGAAATTCAGGCTATTATAATTAGCTAGACAAAATCAAGCTAGACAGCGCCAAATATGGGAAGCTCATGAAGTCACTGAAAACGATATTCTAATTGCAATTTATTTGTCCCTTTACGAGAAGAATTAAAATTCAAATCTTCTCTTTGCCGAAACTATTGAATTATAGCATTGAAAAGAAGAAGTGGTCCATGGAACTAATATTAGACCATCAATAAAGGCGTAAAAAAATCGTCCTTGATTGGTAGTCTATATAGAAAGTAAAAACTTCAAAAATTCTAGATCACTAGGAAATACAGAGGAATCTACGGCCTGGCCTCCGTAGTGTTAGGCGTGACAAACCTAAGAATCATGTTAGAAATCTAATTTTGTGAAAATCAAAAGTACTTGAATCATAATTAATTTGAACACCATACACATTTGGTGTAACGGTTAATCTACAAGACTACAACTACAAGTTTTTGTAGGTAAGGGGAGTATTAAGAATTGGAGTTCAAGTTTCTAGAAGAGAGTTTCACAAATATACACTTAGCAAAAATAATTAGTTACATATAAATATTTTATATTTTATATGTCCAAAAACATATCAAATTAGTAAATAAAGTTCAGATTTTTGCTTGTTATCTTCAATCTTTTTCTTTAAACCAGGGTGCAAAAATTCACTTGTTAGTGTTTATGCGATTGAGTGGTTAAGTCCCATAATTATAAAAAGAAAACTAAATTATTACTATAATTAATATATATATATATATATATATATATATATATATATATATATATATATATATATATATATATGAGAGTCGAATAAAATCATATCTTAAGTTTCTGAGTTAATTATTACTATAATATAAATTTATGAGTCTAAACTTTTATCTTACGTATTTTTTATGAAAGAAACCACTTTAAAATCGAACATTGTCATATAAATAAATATACTTTTTTTTTTTTGAGGGGGATAAATAAATAAATATACTTATAAATTTTACTTCGCACAAAAAAAGAATATAACTTTTATTTTTTTGAGGGAAAAAAGAATATAAATATGATTGGACTAACTATTCCATAAAAAAATGATTGGACTAAATATAAACTCATTTTAAGTGATCAATATAAAAATAAATAAATTGATTATTTGTATTGCTTTGTAAAGTTTATAAACTATATGACTCATAGGATAGTGAATTAGTGTTGTGATTCTTATCTAAATTATGGGGGGTAAAAGGAGAATTTAGTTTTGGTGAATTTCAGAATAGAGTGAATAGAATGAGTGATTCTAAAAGCATCAAAAATGATCTTAGAACACTTGCATTAGTATATTTGAAATGGTTTAAATGCAAAATTTTGGCCAATATATTATCCTTAAAAATCATCCACATTAGTTCATATAAAATTAGCATTTCTCCATTTTAACTACAAAGCAATCACATTAACTTGTTCAAAATTTTATGTCTATTTTTTACTTAAGAACTTACTTTTTCTATTTTATATAATCATTTTTCAAGAACACTCATATCATATTATCTATTCTACATTCTATTTTATTTAAACTAACAGAACTCACAAAGTTATTTTGTTAATTTGTTATAATCAATTAAAACATACCAAAATCCAAATTTTGTGTCAACTAAAAACGTGTAATATGGATAAATAAAGACCAAGAAGACTTCCTTATGCGGCAAGAACATCTTAATTGACAACTTTAGTGTGGATTTCTGGTCAACAAAAACAAATCTATTCGAGACCCAATTAGGCCCTCTATATATATGTATAGGAACCTAACATATAATGGAGAGCTCAGAGTTGAGAGTTGAGAGTCCCTAAATTAATAGTAATATGGGTTCTAAGTGTGCTCTTCTTACGGTGGTTGTATTTTTTGTTGCTCTTACACTCTCCTTGGAAGGGAGCGCAAGAGAATTGAGGGACACTTTTAGTAATGTAGACCCGCCTTTGCCCTTCGACGAAGAGAGCGTGTCATCTACAAGGGAACTAGCTGAAACTTTTAACACTGGTCAGCCACTTTCCCTACTGCTTAATTTGTGGTTACATTTCTCTCTCTCTCTCTCTCTCTCAAAGTGCGTATATATATATATATGTATATATATATATATACACACACATACTTACATACACTAGTATGTTATGTTATGTTATATTATATATTCATCAAGACTCAAGTAACAAATCCACCCCCCCCCCCCCCCCCACCCCAAAAAAGAAAGTGACAAATCTTGACTATAATCTAAAAGGGTTTTGTTAATTCGTACTTTTAGGTCATTTGTTAATGAGCATTTTCAGAAAATTTTAATGCCATTTTTATAGGAAATATAAATAATAATAATAAAAACTATTGAAAAAATCAGATTTCTTTTTTCATATATAAACTAATACCCTTAAGGCATCTGTAAACTTTTCCTAATCAAGAATAGTAACATTTTTCATTCTCAAAAAAAAAAATAATAATAATAACATTTTTAGTTTAAAAATTGTTCTATAGTTTCTTTGGAGCCAAATATTTGAAGAGAATTATTTGGATTTCAATTTTTAGTAATGAAAACATGAATAAAGTAAAAAAAAAAAAAAAACACAAATGTTACTCATGATCAGATTCATGGATAAATTTAAAATTTTCTCATGATTATGAATAAATATATTTAATTCGCATATGTATTTTCGTGGGAGTAAAATGTTCAAATTTGTCAATTGTCATGTGTTGTTAAAATTTATATTACGTATACTATTAATTATTCTTCAAACGCTAATTTTAAACTCTCATGTCCAAACTAGGAATTTTATCCCTTTTTCAAGTGCCACTAATACATACATATACACACACATATATATATATATATATATACACACACACATACACACACATGTTACTCTAAATTCTAACTTCGTGTAAAACACTAAATTACATGAATTACTATCAATTATCGTTTAGTTATACTGTTGACCCATCCCATTATGAGAACCAAAGGCTGGAAATTGATCTTTAAACTCTAAGCATGCATAACTTGTCATACCCTATTCCTGTGCCCAGGGACGGACCTACAGTAGGGCAGGGGGGGGGGGGGGGGGGCCATTCCCCCCCCCCCCCCAAAAAAAAAAAAGCTAGTACCCCCAAAAAAAAAAAAAAAAAGCGCTAGTATATTGAATTTCCGTCCTAATAGCCCCCCCCCCCCCCCAAATTAAAAAAAAAAAAAAAAAAAAAAAAAAAAAAAAAAAAAACTGGTATGAATAAATCTGAAAAAATCACCGACAAACTCTCATAAAAAATAAAAAATAAATAACCGACAAAATAAAAAATAAAAATGGAATGAAATCTGAAAACCTAAATTACAATTCTCAAATTTTTACCCTAATCTCACTCTTCCTCCACTCAAACCTCATCAGCATCAACGCCTCCTCCATCACTGCTGCTGAGTGCTGCTGCTGTTCTTTTCCTCAGATCAGATCCGGACTGTTGGTCTATTGCTGCTGTTGCTGCTCCTCCTTAGATGCTTGATCACAGTCACACACGGTAAATCTTAGAAATTTCTCTCCTCTCTCAAGTTTAGATTTTTGTTTTTTTGTCTTTGCCGGGTTAGCCCTCTGCCCTCTGCGTTTTTTGATGAACTGTGTTGACTGGATTTCAGTATTTGTGAATTGTGGCTTACTGGCTTTAATTGGACTGGTGTGTTTACTGTGTTGTGTCGTGTCATGTCATGTGTGGACCGTAGACTTGGTGTTTGTGGCTTTGGATTGAGACTTGAGTATTGATTACTGTGTAAAGTGTAATTGTTTAGTTGTTTGTGGCTTTTTGCTTTTTTGATTGTGTGGACGCAGGACAGTTTCAAACTTTGTTTGTAACAATTTTTTTTTTGGGTTTTAATTATAAAGAAATAAAGTGGGACCAGGATATAGTAGGATGTTTGTATGTTATAGTGTATATCTTATTTGTGAGAGTAGTACTTGGTAGTCATTTTTTTGTCACTTGTGAGTCTGTGAAGACTAATTTTTGGTAAGTCATAAGTGACTTTTTTGTGAGACCAATCACCATTTGACCAAGTCTTTAGTTAGATTGTTTTGGTTTTATCAAAAATCATGAATTTGAAATAGGTGTTAGTTTTTATTTTCATAAAAAAAAAAAAAAAAAAAAAAAAAAAAAAAAAAAAAAATTGTTTTAAGCTTTGGCCCTCCTCAAGTTCAAATCTTGGTTCCGTCCCTGCCTGTGCCATGCATGAATATATATATATATATATATATATATATATATATATGCTCCAACAGTCCAACTTGCATGGTTGCAGGAACACCAACGGAGATTGCTGATACCTATCTATGGGAGTTAGGCCCTAATTCTAGTGTGGTTGCTGGAGAGGATAACGCACCCCCAAAGCAGCCGAGTTAGGCTCTATATATGCTCACTTTGATCGGCTCGTCATAATTGTCAAACTTTATTTCTACCATATATTAATGTGTGCCTGTGTCTACCTTTACGCGGAAGATTTTCCCTTGCCCTGGATTTTTTTTTTTTTTTTTTTTTTTTTTTGAGAAGAATATATCACTTGTTTTATGCCTATGTGTAGAAGCAAATGTGATGTAATGGTATAAGCAGTAATAGTGTAATCAAGCTTTCTTAATAAAGATGAGAATGAATCAAAATCTCTTAGTATGACTATCATCAATTTGCATTTACTTATGAGCTCTGGTGCATTCAAACCACAAATCCGACAAGCCCAACTCAATCAATCTACTTGATTTTTTAAAGTTGATAATTAAGTTAGATTTTGTCTTAAATTTTTGGGTAAGTTGCACTCTGTGGCTACCCAATTTTACTGTGAAATCATTTCTTTGATCAGGACGAGGGAAGGAAAACAAAACAATCAAACTTGAGCTAATGAGACGCACCCAGTGTAGCCAACTATCCCGACTTGGTAATTATATACCAAATTAGGCCATGAGTTTTATTGCAAAATATAAAATTTGTGTTGGGCTTTGTGAAACTTAGTTGTGTGTGATCCGTTTATGATGATCCTACCCGAAACAAAATTGCTATGGTTTTTAATGGAAGATTTTCTGAGGCTTAGTCTATGGAGTGAAGGCCCAAGCCATAACGTTCATTGTAAATCCTATGTGCATGATAGAAAAACTGTTGTTTTGGAGATTAGGATTTTGTATTGTTTTTTAGAGAGAAAACTATATTGCCACATTTTGTATTTTTTCATGTGAATAGTGAAATTTCTGCAACTCTATGGACCTAAGTAAATTGCTGAATCATCTAAATACTATCTTGTGTGATTGTTTTCTTTAGCACATATTTTTTCTCTATTTTAGCATCTCACAGATTTAAGAATTTCGTGGATATTCCCTTCAATTCGAGGTCATTAAGTTGAAGAGATATGTTAGACTGACATGTAGATATTTCAATTCATTATCAAACAAGTGGTCAACCATAAAGATCAAATATAAAAATAGACGATCCATATCACAAAAATAAGGAAGTTTTCACATAGCTTTTCATAGATAATGTGTCATTGATAAACTTCTTTAAAGCTTTTTGAACATCATTTAGCTTTGCAATACAATAAATATGGTTTTAGGATCATTTTTATTTGAAATGGATCCATTTCATTATTCATACAAACTATTATAAATTTAAAAGTATATTCAAGGCCATATTATTTAAAATTTGGAGTAATTACACTCCACTCTTTTGAGGTTTAGGGGAATGACATTTTACTCCAAATTTGAAGGGAAAAAAAAAATACTCTTTACTCTCTTGAAGTTTAAAGAAAATATCACTCCTCCCCTTATGTTTATATTAGTAACAGAATATTCTAAATTTCTATAAAATTATTTTTACCAAATTTTAACCATGGATAATTAAAATATAACCAAAAAATTTAGAATAAAAGTACAAAATTTATCAAGCACCAGAAGACTTGCAACGGCAAATCTCTCCACAACCCTTTGAAACAAGAAAAAAAAAAAGTAAAAGTCATATTAATATTTTAAAATACTCCTTAATTAAAATTTTAATAATTGATTTTAATTTTGAAAGGAAAAATAATGTTGTAAACCTGCCCTTAAGCAAAGGGCATGTTATTACATAACATTTTTAATATTAATTTAACAATATTTAGTCAAATGAATGTTAAGAGGGAAAGTGTTTTTCTTTCAAGTTTGAAGCGGATTGCTATCATCACTCCAAACCTCAAGCAAGTAGTGAATTTTATAGCAAGATGGCTTAACATTAACTCATGTGACAAAACGAGGGAAAATCAAAATGACATGAAAATAATAATAATAATAAAATTAAACGCAAGTACAAGTAGTTAAATAAAATCAGGTTTGTTATGAAAAGCATGATTAGGGTTAACTCTTTTAAGTGATTCTCCACCAAATAAATGGGCCATGTCTAGGGGTGGTAATTTTTATCCATATCCATGAACCCACCCATTACCCACCTTATTTGGATAAGTCTTAACCCAACCCATTTGAATATTTGGGTTAAATGGGTAAAGACCCATTTGGTTATTTAATTAGATGGGTCTAAATGGATAAACCCACTAATATCCACTAAACCCATCTAAAATTTAAATAAACAACATAAAATCTAAATTTCTATAAAATGACCAAAATGCCCTTGAAACTTAAAAAATGACCAAAATACTACCAAAACCCAAAAAATGACCAAAATACCCCCGAAACCTAAAAAATGACCAAAATACCCCCCAAAACCTAAAAATTACCAAAATACCCCCAAAATCCAAAAAATGACCAAAATACCTCTGAAACCCAAAAAATAACCAAAATACCCCTAAAACCTAAAAATTACTAAAATACCACCAGAACCCAAAAAATGACCAAAATACCATCGAAACCTAAAAATGACCAAAATACCTCCAAAACCTAAAAAATGACCAAAATACCCCTAAAACCTAAAAATTACTAAAATACCACCAAAACCCCAAAAAATGACTAAAATACCCCCGAAACCTAAAAAATGACCAAAATACATCCCAAAACCAAAAAAATGACCAAAATACCCCTGAAACCCAAAAAATGACCAAAATACCACCAAAACCCAACAAATGACCAAAATACCCCCTAAAACCTAAAAATTACCAAAATACCCCCAAAATCCAAAAAAGGACCAAAATACCTCTGAAATCCAAAAAATGACCAAAATACCCCTAAAACCTAAAAATTACTAAAATACCACCAAAACCCAAAAAATGACCAAAATACCCCTGAAACCTAAAAATGACCAAAATACCTCCAAAACCCCAAAAATGACCAAAATACCCCCAAAACCCAAAAAATGACCAAAATACCTCTGAAACCCAAAAAACGACCAAAATATCCCTAAAACCTAAAAATTACTAAAATACCACCAAAACCCAAAAAATGACCAAAATACCCCTGAAACCTAAAAATGACCAAAATACCTCCGAAACCCCAAAATACCCCCAAAATACCCCCAAAACCCAAAAAATGACCAAAATACCTCTGAAACCCAAAAAATGACCAAAATATCCCTAAAACCTAAAAATTACTAAAATACTACCAAAACCCAAAAAATGACCAAAATACCCCTGAAACCTAAAAATGACCAAAATACCTTCAAAACCCAAAAAATAACAAAAATACTCCTGAAACCCAAAAAATGACCAAAATTCCCCCAAAACCCACAAAATGACCAAAATACCTCCAAAATCTCTAAAATGAGCAAAATACCCCCCCAAAACCTCTAAAATGTCCAAAATATCCCCAAAACCCAAAAACTGACCAAAATACCCTTGAAACCTAAAAATGACCAAAATACCCCCAAAACCCAAAAAATGATCAAAATACCCCAAAACCTAAAAAAATGACCGAAATACCCTCGAAACCTAAGAATTACCAAAATACACCCTAAACCTAAAAAATGACTGAAATACCCCTAAAACCTAAAAAATTACCAAAATACCCTGAAACCTAAAAAATGATCGAAATACCCCAAGACCTAAAAAATGACTAAAATACCCCAAAAACCAAAAAAAAATTACCGAAATACCCCCAAAACCTAACAATTACCAAAACACTCCCTAAACCTAAAAAATTACCAAAATACTCCATAAACCTAAAAAATGACCAAAATACCTCTAAAACCTAAAAAATAACTGAAATACCCTCGAAACCTAAAAAAAATTACCAAAATACCCTGAAACCTAAAAAATGATCGAAATACCCCCCCAAAACCTAAAAAATGACCAAAATAACCCCAAAACCTAAAAAAAATGATCGATAAAAACCCCTGAAACCCAAATTATGACCAAAATACCCCTAAACATGTAAGATGACCAAAATACACTTGAAACATCTAAAATTACCGAAATAGAGGTTTAGGGTATTTTGGATGTTTCGAGGATATTTTTGACAAATTAAAGGTTCTAAGAGTCTTTCATTCATTTTATAGGTTTCGAGGGAATTTCTGTAATTTTTTAGGTTTCGAGGTTATTTTGATTATCTTTTAGATTCTAAAGGTATTTTAGTCATTTTTTAGGTGACGAGGGCATTTCTGTCATCTTTTAGTTTTAGGGTTATTTCGGTAAATTTCTAGGGTTCAAAAGTATTTTGGTAATTTTTAGGTTTAGGGGTATTTCGGTAAACTTTTAGGTTTCGGTGGTATTTTGGTCATTTTTAGGTTTCGAGGGTATTTTGGTCATTTTTTGGGTTTCGGGGGTATTTTGGTCATTTTTTGGGTTTCAGGGGTATTTTGGTAATTTTTAGGTTTCGGGGGTATTTTGGTCATTTTTTGGGTTTCGGGGGGTATTTTGGTCATTTTTAGGTTTCGGGGGTATTTTGGTCATTTTTTAGGTTTTGGGGGTATTTTGGTTATTTTTTGGGTTTAGGGGGTATTTTGGTCATTTTTTAGGTTTTGGAAGTATTTTGGTCATTCTTTGGGTTTCAAGGGTATTTTGGTCATTTTTGGGATTTCGGGGGTATTTTGGTCATTTTTTGGGTTTCGAGGGTATTTTGATCATTTTTTGGGTTTCAGAGGTATTTTGGTCATTTTTAGGTTTCGGGAGTATTTTGGTCATTTTTTGGGTTTAGGGGGTATTTTGGTCATTTTTTAGATTTTGGAAGTATTTTGGTCATTCTTTGGGTTTCAAGGGCATTTTGGTCATTTTTGGGGTTTAGGGGGTATTTTGGTCATTTTTTGGGTTTCAGAGGTATTTTGGTCATTTTTAGGTTTCAGGAGTATTTTGGTCATTTTTTGGGTTTTGGGGGTATTTTGGTAATTTTTAGGTTGCGGGGTATTTTGGTCATTTTTTGGGTTTCGGGGGTATTTTGGTAATTTTTTAGGTTTTGGGGGTATTTTAGTCATTTTTAGGTTTCAGTGGTATTTTGGTCATTTTTTGGGTTTCGGGGGTATTTTGGTCATTTTTTAGGTTTTGGAAGTATTTTGGTCATTCTTTGGGTTTCAAGGGTATTTTGGCCATTTTTGGGTTTTGAGGGTATTTTGGTCATTTTTTGAGTTTTGGGGGTATTTTGGTCATTTTTTAGGTTTTGGAGGTATTTTTGGTCATTTTTTAGGTTTTGGGGGGTATTTTGGTCATTTTTTGAGTTTTTGGGGTATTTTGGTCATTTTTGAGATTTTTGAGGTATTTTGGTCATTTTAGTGGTTTTTAAGCATATTTGGTTATTTTAGAGATATCAGGGGTATTTTGGTCATTTTTGAGGTTTCATGGGTATTTTGCTAAATTTAGAGATTTTGGGGATAATTTTGGATGTCCAAGGGTATATTGGTAATTTTGGAAGTATAGGGGTATTTGCATCATTTTAGGTATTTAAGGGTATTTTGGAGGTCAAGAGAGTATTCAAGTAGTTTTAGAGGTATTTGGGTCATATTGGGTTAAATGGGTGGGTTACTAATTAAATGGGTTGGGTTGGTAATGGATAATTAATTTATATATAAACGGGTCATAAATGGATAAATGGGTAATTACACACCCAACCCATTTATGGCCCAACCCGCCCATTTGCCACCCCTAGCCGTGTCATAAAAAATGAAGAAAATGCTAGGGTTTTCTTTCATCTAATTAAGGTGGACCAATAATTTCAGATAGTTCTAATAAGGACTGTCCCAAAACAAAACAGAATTGCCTGGCCCAAGTTAAGAAACAAATACAATGAAACACACCAAAGAAAAACTGATTAGGCCAATAACAACTCACTAAACAGATTTTTTTAACCCACTCAAATTTAAATCCACATATAGATCTGAGAGAAGCTCCGTAACCCCATTTCAACTATCAAGTTACGACCATTAATTTAGTTTTGTTATAATTTACTACTCTCATTTTCAGCTCTAACCCACACATAAGATCAAACTATTTATACTGTCGGACCACAAAACAACACAAATAAAAATTGGGAGATGAGTTTTTTTTTTTTTTTTGAGTTTTAGAAATATACCCAGAAGCACTCCCCATGAACTTGGTCTGATGGCATACCAGTGCTGGTAGATCTGATGCATGCACTGCCGTATTATGATCTGGTTTGCACTATTGTTTGTCTTAAAAAAAAAAAACAAAAACATAACAACACACTTTTTTTTTTTTTTTTTTTTTATGACAAAAAGTCCCAAAAGTTAAGCAAAGTCGATAAAAGTTCGAACAGTAAATTTGAGATTAAATTGAAAGCGAAAAAATGTTAAATTTAATAAGTAAAAAATTGAGAGATTTAAACATTAAATGAAAATGTGCGAATTCTTTATTATTTGTTGAAATTGAAAGTTTTGAGAAAATATAGATACTTAATAATAAATAACTCATAAATAAATTAAAGATTTTGTGATTTCTCATGTATTTAAGATGAAGATTAAAACCCTGAATAAGAATAGGTTAAAAATATAAAGTTAACATGTAATTGGGAGAGAGGTTGTAGAGCTTAGGAGCATCATTATTCAATTGGTATATCAGGAACTCATGTGCAAGGGGTATACATCATAATTGATAAATGAAATAACAAAATACGGTGTCTACAATAGAGAACATAAATTTACAACTTGGTCTATTTGAAATTTTTTTCTTTTTCTAGTCAGGAACCAATGCATTATTGTTTTTATGGAGAGAAAGAAAGGGTGAGAATCAATTATCCAAAGTACCTTCTTGTGATTAAAATTTTTTTATTGACTTTGTGATAATCAATGTTCAAAACATCCGTTTGACCATCATAGGATAAGTATAGTTGGTTTTTTAATTAGGTTATAGCTTTGATAAAGAAATTCATGAATAATCTTTTTGATATCTCTTTACATGCTTGAAATTTCAGAATTTGGTTCACTCAATTTTTGTTTGATGGTTAAAATTGAAATTGAAAAATAATTTAATGTCTTAGCAAAATTCGTGCATCAAAAATTATATCTTGGAAGAAAAATTTAGAACCTTCAAATACGTTTCTTCAAAAAAAAAAAAAAAAAAAACTACTATTAATCAATCTTCACAAATATATATACTCTCACAAATAACTCTTTGGTGCAACAGGTGCAAACTTCACTCTAGCAACATGGTAGTCCATTACTTTACATGACTATGTGCCAACCTCAACCCCTTCCCCCTTTTGCCTTTCTTTTTTGGAACTTGTTTTTCTCTTTCTCATTATGTTTTTAAGTTTCAAAGACAGTAAGAAACCCTATTATGTACCCCAATAGGGGTTACATTATAGTAAAATGCAATTGTTGATGTAGGCGAACTGGCAAAGATCTCAATGGTAAATGTTCTTGGGAGGTTTTTCTTTATTACTGATTGCATTCATCAAGTATTGCAAGTCCTCTGTCTATTACTGAATTTCTCCAATCTTGAGAAAATACTTCTTGGTGATCCAAGTTTAGTTTATATATGAATTAATATTATAAATGGTTTTATATTAGTCACTGTAAGGGGAACGAACATAATTACCACCCTGTGATTCACCGGCCGAAGAAAGGATGCCAAAATACATGTCCAAAATAAGAAGTCAACCTAAATCTCGATACTGAAAGCCCAAGCCCATGGAATAGTAGGGCGATCCAGATAGGCCACTGAGGTAATCCAAGGATCACTCAACCGTGGAGAAATTCAACGGGGCTGCCAAGGACGTGATCTCAGCCCCTTTATTCCAGAGAAACACGAAGAGAACAACACAAAGCCCAAGGTACTGGTTATCTAATGTCAGCCAGTCTGACCTAAACAATAGAGGCACCCCAAAAATCACTATTCACTATCAAAGGTGTTTAATAGGATAAGCATCTTCTATCATCCAGCCAAAAAATGCATAGCTGGAAAGGAGAAAGGAAGGGGAGATAAAAGGAGGAGTCAACCCACAATGGAGATGATCTAGAAAAAATTACTAAAGGGAGAGAGAGAAACAAAGAGCAAGAGACTTTGTATTTTTCTGAGTTATATACTTTGTATCTCATAAGAAGGTTATTAAATCAAATTTACTTTGTTCATCCATCTTTGTCTTTCAATCACCTGTCTAATCTTCCCATTGTGGATTTTTTATCCCTTCTTTAGAAATTAGTTGTGTTGATCAAGAATTTCTAGTATGTTCTACTACAATTTCTAGTATATTCTACTAGCCTGTGTTTTTGACCCCCACAGTCACGATGACCCATTTTTTGGTCTCTTTGGAGTTTTGAACACATTATCTTAAATGGGACAAGGAAGCTTCTAGACCCAAAAGGTTGAAGTAGTTTTGAATTGAAATGTATCTGTTGTTGTGATGTGGTAAGATAGATAATGCATAACCTGTTAGGACTTCCTTTGTAACTGTAACAGATCGAGAATTCAAATCATGTCAACATGTATATTCCTACGTAAAACCATAATGGGCATCTTACCCAGTTACCCTTGTGCTTCTTCACATTTTTATAAAAAATTTAAATTTTAATTAGGATGTACCATATGCACCAGCACTAATACTTCTTCTCTGTTTCCAGGGCCGGCTTAAGATATTTTGGGGCCTAAAACAACAATTTTGAGTGGGACCTTTTTTTTAATTTAAATATTAAAATTTTTTATGGGTTGATTTTTTTTTCCCAGAAAAATAGTTTTATTTGTTAACAAAATAACAACTAGTGGTGTTAATGTGGACCCATACAAGAGTATACAAGTAAATTTTTTTTTTTATAACGAATCAACGAAATTCTCAACAAAAAATTGAAGGTGGAATTTATTTAAAAAATTAAAACCCTAAGAGATAAGTATAGACATAGTTCCATGATTACTAAAATAATAAAATAAAATAAATTTATGGTCCTACGCTACTCCACGTCCCAACCAATATGTTAAATGAATGAACGAATGAAAATGAGTTTACCTATGTGCTGTGACAGAATTTAAAGTAATTACCAAGAATAAAATAAAGAGAAAGTAAAACAAGATAGCTTGAATTATGAAAAAGTTCAGGAAAGAAGCAAAGGTTCTAGAGAAGTAACAAACCTGAGGATCAGACTCAAATGAGGAGAAGAAGGTCTGAAGCACAACAACTACAGCTTCAAAACAATTTCTTTTTTATGCTTTAAATAGAGAGTGGGGCAAAATTTCCAGCAATTCGTACAAGAAAAATTGAGGTTTGAGATTGAATATGCATATAATTTTTGTCTTAAAATTTTAGTTGTTTGATTGAGAGAGAGAGTGTGTTTTTTTAGCTTCTCTATGTGGGAGTAAATGAATTCTACACTGAAAAACACCCCATGGATAAGGTGAAAGGTTACACATCAAACAAAAAATTTATTTGTTCTAGTTTTTTCTTTGAGAAAAAAAATTATTTTTTATTTATTGGTTAGAATTTTGGGCTTAATTAATACTTTCAAGAAATAGATCCTATTAGGTAGAAGTAATGTTACAATATGTATTACATTTTTCACAACGATTGAGTTAGCAAATTTTGGTTTTTATTGGTTTTTATTTGAGTCACCATTAACATTATTTTATCATCTAACGTTTTGGGACTTAAAATTTTTTGATTGGTTAAAATTTGGGGCCTTTTTTTGCTTGGGGGCCTTAGGCGATCGCCTCACTTGCTTAGTATGTTGAGCCAGCACTGTTTATTTCCACTTCTTCTTAGTTTCCTCATGTGATTCTCTTATATACTCACTAGCCTCTGAACACGTGTGTCAGAGGCTTTTCTATTTTGTTAGGTAAAGATTAGTAATTTGCATCTATTATAATTTAGAAATATATTTTTTTAGTTTTCAAACAAATAAAAAGGATAAATTTTAGAGATAAACAGTAACTGTAATTTCTTTTTTGAATGTAAAGGGGGAAAAAAAAAAAAAAAAAACCTAAATTTTAGAAGTTCTCTTTTTGAATTCAAAATAAAATTTGTTATTTGACATTTATGACCCAATTTCTAAATGAAATTACCCTTCATTAATAAGGATACTTTTGAACCAAAAAAAAAAAAATCCAGTTAAAAGATGGGAATCCTCTTATATATAGTATAAATTGTGTATTTGAGTTACTTCTCATTTCAATAAATTTTACTATTATTTATTAAAAAATATATATACACACACAAACATACAAACATGTATAATTGATAAGTTACACACAATCCATACATGTGTCTTGAACTCAATACATTATTCTTTATCTCATTATTATAGAATCATTAGCATAAAGCACCGAAAGAATTAAAAATATATATAATACCATCAAAAATAATAATGCAATAAATTCTATAAAGTTGTGATTTACAACTATTTTGTGTTGTCTTTAATTCCGTGTCAAATTTGATTATAATTTTGTTCAATCTTATGTACCTTGTATTTTATGTGGGATTTCTTTGTATGGATTGTGTGGGAGAGAGATTGTGAAGATCAAAGGAGTTTTCGCAAGAAGACTTCCCGCGAAGTGAAGCCATGTGCTTAGCACATGACTCGAATGCGAAGAGTCATGACAGATGGTGACAGCTGGTTTTCGCGAGTATTTCGCGGATAAGGCCTTCTCACAAGATACCCACGAAACATTCTGTTTTGTTATTTTGTCATATCTGATACACCATGTCTTCACCCACACTATATATACCATCATAACCCACATATTGATAAGAGTGCTTTTCAGAGAGAAAACCCTAGCCATACCCTTGAGAGTTAGAGATTGTCATACCCACAATCCTCTACACAATCCATTGTGTTTTTCCTCAACTCCTACCTCTCTATATCTAAATCCTTAAGAGGTTGATAGCCCAAACACTTACCACACCTATCTTGAGTGTAAAGTGAGGTTTTGGTGCTGTTGGGAAGCATTGGAAGAAGTCATTTTTTTGGTGGATGCAATCGGGCTGAATTGCGTGATCCGGAGAGCTAGAGAAGACAAGGCTTCGTCAAGTCAGTTGGTAGTAGGAGCTTGGAGGGTTCAAGTACATAGAGTAGACTAGGCTTGGAGGGTTTTTTGTTATTCGTGTACTCCAACTCATTCTCTAGTGGATCGATTTACTACTTGGAGGGCGGCAGAGAAGTTTTTCGCCGAGTTCTTCGATTTCCTCTTCGATAACACATCGAGGTGTTATCTTGTGTTTGCATTCTTCTTTCCTACTCTTTTAGCTTTCATTTTATTGTTGTTATTTGATGAAAATGGCTTAGAGTGGTTATATTGTTTGTTCGCTCGCATTTACTCTATTCCGCACTTAGTTTAAATTAGAGTAAAATCAACCGAGCTGTAATTTCTAATTTGGGGGTCTAAACAGCTCTTGTGTTTTCAAACAAATTCGAGCTTTCAAATTCATTACATGAAAAAGTTATTTTAGAGATAAATAAGATTCATTTTATTGTAAAATCAGAAAAATTAAGAAACATTGGATTAAAAAATAAGTCAAAGAACAACATGAAAGGCCTGCCTAAAATCGACCATCATTAACAATTAGCTTAGAAAAAATTACATAACCAATGCAATCAAAATTTCAAAAAGCCAAAGTTTCTACTTGCCAAGCAAAAACAGTGGAAAATACTCCCAAATATGCTTCTAGACTTGCTGTTACTGAATAGAGGAGCCTTTTGCAGTATATGTAGAAACCTAAAATTTCAACAACCATTGAAATTAAAACATCATGCATTTGAATCCATCATTACACATCTTTTACTAATTTTCTATGAAAAGCTTTATTGACAGCCAAACAAGTCAGTGGTGAATGGTGATTATTATAGTAACGTCAAATTTCGATAATCAATATGGATCACACGCTTACAAGCAGAAATTACTCAACTATGAAACAATTGCAAGAGATATTTTCCGATTAAAAACAATACTTCTTAAGAAAACATAGTAATATAACCTAATAGTGAGGAAGAGTAAAATCTCACAAAAAAAAAAGGAAGAAACAACAACCTATACCACAACTTGATCAATACCGTTTGGTTAGTGAGAAAATGCGGGAAAACAAAATTCAAGATTAAATCTCACAAAAAAAAAGAAAAAAAAAAGAAGAAGAAACAAAAAGCATCGAGACTCCACAAGATTAATTGAAGTTTTAATCACAAATCCACATCTAATTATGCTAGTGATTAGCCTAATGAAAATGATATCATATCGCTCCAATCACAACTTGTTACTCATCACCTTAACAAATTGTGAAATATTTTGTCTCTTAACATTGCTGAGAATTAGTCATTCTGATGCAAACCTTGCTTTTTCCTTCTTTCATCTTATTGAAAATTCAAAGAGAAACAATTTGTTTGTGTCCATCAAATTATGTGGCAGTACTCATCTACCTCCCAAGTTAAAAGCTCAACAAAATAGTTTCTTGAATTCAATATGACTATGAGAAAACGGGTTTCATGGCTTGCTTGTATACTTCTAAGGTCTGCTACATTCTCCACACTTTTGAAACTTCTATCTTATATTTGTGTAAAGAAAGAAGAATCTAGAGAATGAAGAAAGAAACTCTTGCTATTAAGATTTCATTTCACTGAACTAATTAATTTACAAAGCAATCTCACTATATATATACAGTTAGAGAAAGAAGTTTTGGTGCCTAAACTAGAAACTAACTAACTCCCTTTCTTCCTTTCACACATGCTAGGAACTAACTAACTAACTCCCTTTCCTTCCACACGTGCTGACTGCTTCTCTTTATTACTTGTGGACTTGCTACAAGTCGTATTGCCTTTAATCTCCCGTCGTTAGTTTCTATAGCAATCTCAACACTCCCCCTCAAGTCACAATCTTTGAGATTTGTGACTTAAACTGAAGTAATTGACTTGCTCTGCTTTGAACCAAAAATATCATTTAATCCAAACTTCTCTGATAGTCTTGTGAATGAAGAATAACCCAATGCCTTAGTAAATATGTCTGCTACTTGAGAGTTTGTTGCAATGTGAAAAGTTTTGATCATGCCGTCCATAATCTTGTCTCTCACTAAATGACAATCCACTTCAATGTGTTTTGTCCTTTTATGAAAAATAGAATTAGCAGCTATGTATAATGCTGCTTGATTGTCACAAAACAACATGGCTGGCTTGGGATGCTCAACCTTCAAATCTTTGAGCAACTGTAACACCCATGTGATCTCACAAGCTACACTTGCCATTTCCCCATACTCAGCTTCAGCCAAGGACCTTGAAACCACTCCTTGCTTCTTTGACCTCCAAGATATCAAGGATTCACCTAAGTAAACTACATAACCTATCAATGACCTTCTTGTATCTAGGCAACCAACCCAATCTGCATCACAAAAGGACTTGATATGCAGTTTTGAATTACTTGGAAAGAAGATACCTTTGCCTAGTGAACCTTTAATGTACTAAAGCACCCTATTAGCTGCAAGTTGATGAGGTTCCCTAGGTTGTGACACAAATTGGCTTAACCTATGCACAGCATAGGTGATATCTGGCCGAGTTAATGTCAAGTACAACAACCTACCAATTAGTCTTCTATATTGTCTAGGATTAGCAAGTGGTTTACCTTCATACTTGGATAACCTCAAATTCTGTTCCATAGGGAATTTTATTAGTTTGCTACCAATGAAACCTGTATCTTTTAAAATTTCCAAGGCGTACTTCCTTTGATTTAAATTGATTCCTTCATCTGTTCTAGCTACTTCTAGTCCCAAAATGTATCTTAGTGAGCCAAGATCTTTCAAACCAAACTTGGCATCAAGTAATTGCTTCAAACTCTCAACACAAGATGGATTGTTTCTAGTAATTACAATTAGGATTACAATTGCTAGAAACACAATGAGGAAAGACAAAACTATCAAGAAAAGAAGCTGAAGTTGTATCAGAATCAGCAAAAGGGAAAATATGCTCATAAAACTGAACATCTCTAGAGATGAAAACTAAATTAGAATCAATGTCCAAAACCTTGTAGCCTTTAATACCATGGGGGTAACCTAGAAACACATATTTTCTGGCCCTAGGTGCAAACTTGTGCTTGTTATGTGATAGTGTAGAAGCAAAACACAAGCAACCAAAACACCTTAGATGAGAATAAGAAGGTGGAGAATTAAAAAGGAGTTCATAAGGACTTTTGTTGCCTAAGGATTTAGAAGGAACTCTATTAAGCAAATAAACTGCTGTCAAAACACAATCCCCCCAATAGCACAATGGTACTTTGGATTGAAATAGCAATGCCCTAGCAACATTAAGTATGTGCTGATACTTCCTCTCAACAATTGCATTTTGTTGAGGAGTATCAACACAACTCAATTGATGCAAAATGCCATTGGTATGGAAAAAAAAAAACCTCTAAGATAAAACTCAGTACCATTGTCACTTCTAATGGTTTTGATTGTGGTATTGAATTGAGTTTTAACCATATTAGCAAATTGAGGAAGTAAAAATTGAGTATCAGACTTTTGCTTGACAAGATAAACCCAAGTATATCTTGTAAAATCATCTACAATGGTTAAAAAGTATTTGAAACCATCAAAAGTACAAGTAGTAAAAGGACCCCATAGGTCACAGTGAATTAGCTCAAAAGGCTTATTTGATACATTATTGCTACAAACAAAAGGAAGTCATTTCTGCTTATAGAAATGACAAACATCACAACAATCTGGTTTATTGGAAACATTTACATCTAAAACAATTCTTAACAAGGAAAACTTGGAATAAGAATGGTGACCTAGTCTAGTGTGCCACAATTCTGAAGAAGAACCAGCTTTGACAATAAGAGTAGTGTGCACAGATGAGTTTTGCAGCAAGTACAACCCATTGCACTCTCTACCCAAACCAATCAAGCTCCATTGAGCAAGGTCCTGGATAAAACAACAATTTCCAGGAAAAATAAGGCAACAATGAAGATTCTTGGTAAGCTTGCTAACTGAAATCAAATTGAAGCTAAAAGAAGGGACACAAAACATCAGTAAGAATGAAAGTAGAAGAAATTTGCACAGTGCCTATTTGTGTGACCAAGGCCTCTTCCCCATTTGGCAAATAGACACAAGATTGAACAACAGAGGTTATAGAAGTGAGTTGAGAAACAGAATGGACCATGTGATCAGTTGCTCCAGTGTCAATGATCCAATCATTAGATTTAAACTTATGTCTATTAACAATTTGGGTAGAAAAAATGGAATGAGAGAAATTTGGTGGAAACCAAAAAGGATTACCTGAAAAGTTGGAAGAAGAAGGGGATGAAATGGAGCTAGAGGCAGTAAAAGAAGGTTGAGAAGCCATAAAAGGCATCATAGATGTCATGACTGAGGTTGCCTAATGAGAAGTCTAAATACCATTTCCTGAACCAGATACTGAAGTTTCAAGAAGTTAAGCAATTGCTCACACTGAGCTTGAGTAATTGGACATTAGGCCAAAGGAGGTTGTTGAATTGGCTGTAAAGGAGCAGTTCCAAAAGAACTACCAAAGACATTTGGTGTTGTAGAGGTGACATCTGGTTGAAAACTAGTAGGAGGTAAAGTGCCATTAACCTGAGAATTGATCAAGGCTGTGAGAGCATCAAAATTCCCAAAATTACCAATAACCTGGTTAGCCATAGCCTTATTTCCCCCTTTGGGTTTGTATCCTAGAGGATATCCATGGAGTTTATAGCATTTATCAGCTATATGACTTGTAAGACCACAGTAGGTACAAATAGGTCTTTCTTTCTTGGAATGCCCTCCTCCTTTGCCACCATTATGATTCAGAAATTAACCTTTGTTCTGATTAACAAACATAGCAGCTGCTGCTTCAAGATTGTACCCAGTGTTGTCATGACCAATATTCCTCCTTTTCTCTTCTTGCAAAATCAAGAAGCATACTTTGCTCAGTGAGGGAAATGGCTCAATCAACAAGATTTGACCAGTGAGATTGCCACCCATCAAGAAACGAAAAACATGCTCCTTGTGCTGAGCATTCAACTGAGAAGCTTTGGATCCACAAGTACAAGCACAAGAACAAACAGTAAAAGGCTAATAATTAGCAAACTCATCCCACAATGTTTTGAACTTGGTGAAGTAGGAACTTATTGAGAGAGAACCTTGTGAAAGATGAGAGATCTCTTTCTCAAGCTCAAACAATCGTGGTGTATTACCTTGTAAGAGCCTATCCTTAAGATCAAACCACAAGTCCTTTGCATTATTGATGTACATCACACTAGCTTTCAATTCCACACTTAGAGAATTGGTTAGCCAAGAAAGAATTGTAGTATTGCAATGACTCCAAGAATTGAATAAAGGAGAAGAAGGATCTGGTTCCATGATTGAACCATTCACAAAACCAAATTTGTTTCTAGAACTCAAAGCTAAAAACATAGATTTAGCCCAACTCATATAGTTTTCTGGACCTGTGAGAGGCTAAGAAGTGAGACCGAATCCTGGATTTTCATTCACAGGAAGAAAATAAGGGTTGTTGGCATATTCATCTGCTATTGCTGTGCTTGAATTAGGCATAGATTGTGAAGGATTAGTTGTGGAATCAAGTACATATTGTGAAGAATCAATTGTGGAAGCCATTGAAATGCTTGAAAAGCTTGAAATCAAGAATTTAGGCATTGAAAAACAGAGAGGGATTGAAAAAAAGAGAGTAAAATAAGTAACTGCTCTGATACCATGTAAAGAAAGAAGAATCTAGAGAGTGAAGAAAGAAACTCTTGCTATTAAGATTTCATTTCACTGAACTAATTAATTTACAAAGCAATCTCTCTATATATATACAATTACAGAAAGAAGTTTTGGCACCTAAACTAGAAACTAACTAACTGACTCCCTTTCTTCCTTTCACACAAGCTAGGAACTAACTAACTAACTCCTTCTCCTTTCACACATGCTGACTGCTTCTCTTATTACTTGTGGACTTGCTACAAGTCGTATTGCCTTTAATCTCCTGTCATTTAGTTTCTACAGCAATCTCAACAATTTGTCAATCACTTACATCCAATTGCAGTAGGAAGATTTTCATGGAATGGCACCTAGAAAGAGACCATTTCACAGATTCATGAAGAGTGTGCGCATAAGCCTCCCAAGGGACGTCCATGTTTCACACAATGGGCAAACTCAATGTGCATGGTTGTAAGCCAAATCCTGGAACCCCAACAATGCTACATACAGAAGAAATTATATATATATTGAAGTGACTGATTGTGATTAGTACAACATCATTTTTGGATTAACATTGAAATTGTTTGAATAAAAAAGCAACACAACACGTAGTGAAGATCCGTACAACTCTTTATTTCATACAAAGATAATGAGCTTTTATATAGATACACCACACATAAACACACACATAACAACTTTTGCCTTTTGCACTCAATACTGACTTATAATTTACACACCGGACTCGCGCACTCACTTCACTAAGGCCAGTGGCGACTCCAGGAATTCTTTCCAAAGTGGTCATTAAGAAACTTAAATTATACAAAATTTAATAAAAAGATAACTTCATGTATTGAGAATAACCAAAATAATAATAATAATAATAATAATAATAATAATAAAAACCCCAAATACAGTCTTACAATTTCCTTTTAAGATTTTTTTTTTTTTTTTTTTAATTTTGAAATCGTTGCATGATAATCTTATTATCAATGGTACAAATTACATTTCTTTCAAAATTTTAGTTTTATATATATATATATATATATATATTTTTTTTTTTTTCTTTTTATTTGTAAGGGTCTAATATATTGTTAAGATGACCAAAATTTAAAAGCAAAGTTTGACTACAAACTTAATTAGTTGTAACCTAAGACTACAACTTTCACTAAACAAATTAACATAGCTATATATTTTGAAAATCTAATTGTTGAATTATATGTTATTTATATTCTTAAAACACATGTCAAATTTCATGCTAATCAAATATTATTTACTATTTGATCCATAAACTTATTTTTTGCGTATAATTTTACACTACAAAAACTCAAAATTTAAATATTTGATTGATAACATAGTTATTGATCTTTGATTAAAGTTTTGCAAGTATAGAGGATATAAGAAAAAATATATATAATTCAATGGTGAATTTGTCAAAATTCACATCCAATAAAAAAAATATTGAGTGGAGTTGTAGTTTAAATCTACAACCAAGTTTGTTGCAAAACTTTGTCCAAAATTTAATTATGTTAAGTCTGAAAAATTTAGGGTGGTCACACATTTTTTTAGGGGTAAAAAAATCATAAAATTTTGAAAATTTATATATAATAATGATTTTTTTTTCCAGGTCAAGGTGGTCCTGTGACCACCCTGGCTCTAACGTGAAGCTGCTCCTAACTTAGGTTATGTTTGGTTAGAAGGAAGAGAAAAGAAGGGAAGGGAAGAGAAAGCAAAAATAAGGTGAAAAGAAAATATGTGTTTACATGTAAAGGAGAAGAGAAATAAAAGAAATAGACTGTATTTTACACTTTTATCAAATTTATTTATAAAGAAATAAATATATAAATGTAATTTCACACAAAAAGTCAAAACTTTTTAAGGGTATAAGAGTAATTTTGTGGACTTGGAGGGAAAGTTAAAAATAAAAAATTGGTGGGACCTATTGAAATCTTTTCTCCCCGCATTTCATATCTCCCATCTATTCTTTTCTAACCAAACAAAAGACAATGGGTCATTTCTCTTCCTTCTTTCCCTTTCTCTTAAATCAAACATAGCCTTAATCAGGGCAGAGCCAGGGGTGAGATGGGGCAGTTACCCCCCTAACTCCTCCAAAAAAATACCTTGACACCTGCAATGTAATTTATATTGAAGTAGTTTGCCCCTTCTAGCGGAAAATAATTTAATTTTTAATAACTATTACCTGAAGAAAGCCACCAATTGCAAGTCACCCACTTCTTCTTCTTCTTCTCATCATTTCCTTCTCCTTCTTTTAAATTTTTTTTTTTTGGTATGCCCATTTGGTTTTACCCTCCAGTTTTGTGATTAAGCTTTGGCATTTTGACTTTTCTGTCCCAATTTTTTAGTTTTGTGAGCCACTCCCATGTGACTAACATTGTAATTTAAAAGTAGAGTTAAAAGTTTGCATCATTTGTTTCTTCTTCAAAGAAGGTATATCACATATTGGGTGCATAAGTCTTCCCTCTCACATGAGGGTGAACCCCACAAGTGTGGAGTCCTCCCTCTCACATGGGAGTGGACCCCATAAGTGTAGAGTCCATCCCCATGTGAGAGGAAGGACTCATGTATCCAATACATGGTATATTTTTCCCTTCTTCAGTCTATCCTCCTATTTCTAATTACTTTTCCTTTTTATTTATCAAGTAAATATTATTGTTATTATATTCTAAAAATATTATTATGGTTATTAGGTGAATTATGGATTTATAATTTTAAGATTCATGCTAATTAAAATATGGGTTTGATATATATATATATATATATATATATACATACACATATATATAATGGTAACTTAGAAACGGTACATCGGTATTTTCCAGTACCGAAATATTCCGTTCTAATGGACAAACAGAAATGAGGTTCTAAATGGTATTCTTAATATTTCTATTTACTGTACTTTTCTTCCTTATTCTATTTTTTTTTTTCTTTCCTTATTATAATTATAAGTATCTTGTTAACAAATGCCCTTAGGGCATTTTTTATTTTTTATTTTTAAAAAAAATTGACATCACTTTCATAGGAATTATAAAAATGTGTCAAGAAAATTAATTAATTTTTTATTTTTCCATAAAAATTTTCTAAAAATATTTCCTAAACCAATATCTTAGGGCATCTATTAACTTTTACCTAATTATAATGCTATAAAAATAACCTTTTTTTTTTTTTTCACAATTGCAAAAATAATTAATTGTGAGTGGTGAACAACTTACATTCGTGGACCCACTAGTTTTTCCTTCACAACCCAGGCTTTTTCCTTCACAACTCACAGTCCATTACGTTAACAATTGTCGAATTGATTGTGAAAAAATTGTGTATGCATTACTATACGACAATTTAATCAGTAGGTCCAATAGTCCTAACTTTCTTAGATTGATTTTTTTTCTAATTTATTTTAAGAATCAATTTGTGTCTAAATTTTATGTATATAAATTAATTTCTCACTTCGATTGTTAGTAATTATGATTTATTATTTTTGTTTCTTTGTTTTAATAATATGAAATATATACCTGTAGTTACAATCGTCTATTTTTTTTTTTTAGTATAATCAATCAATATTTTTAGATTAATTTTGGTTTTAGTATTTTTTTTTTTTTCAATCTTGTCCCCTAAACTGAAATTCTGGCTCCACCACACCTATGCACTACACTTAACACCCTTACTTGACACTTAGAGACTCACAAACTAGAAAGATGGTACTTAGTTCCTATTTATACTTGCTAGAGGTCGGTTAAGTAACCTACATTGAAGCTTCTAGCTTCATTTAATTTCTGTCAATACAGTTAGGACATGGCAAAACGGGTCAAAATTCATTGACTAGATCCAAACCCAAAATTTTTAATCCGAATAAAAAACGAGCCAACTTGAGATCCACCCGGTTTTCAAACCTTTTTTTCTCCCTAAAAAATATTTAGATTACATGCCAAGATGCTAGGTGCATAGACATAAAGACACAAAGGATTGCACTGGCACTACCTAGCTATTTAGTAGCCATTAGTGACACTAACCATGCCCCATTTATTATATTAAAAAAAAAAAGAGTTAAATAAAAGGAAGAAGATAAAAAAGGAAAAAGTATCTACAATTACAAGTCTACACTATTAACTGTCCAACATTAAGTTAAATACTAAGCAATGGAGTTAAATAATAAGACTAAACTAAGTCTGACTAGTACAAAACAAAACTAAAGTAAAAGAAAAAGTCCAAAAGACCATATCATTAGTGAACTTTAAATCTGAAGTGTGTAAACTTAAAATATATACTTTTTGGAGCTCCTTAGAATCTCTCTCTCTCTCTCTCTCTCTCTCTCTCTCTCTCTCTCTCTCTCTCTCTCTCTCTCTCTCTCTCTCTCTCTCTCTCTCTCTCTCTCTCTCTCTCTCTCTCTCTCTCTCTCTCTCTCTCTCTGTGTGTAAATTTGTATAGTTGTGAGTTATTAACATGGAGGATTTTGTTAACATTACTGTAAAGAATTTTACTCAAGCTTTACCTATCAAAATTTTTTTACTTAAGCTCAAAACCGTCAGAATTAGGAGGATATGAAAAGCTTTATGTTTTTTGGTTTGTTTGTTTTTTTCCCCTTCACATGTATAATGGTAACAAATAGTCTAATAATAGTAGGTGCCCACTTAATGAAAAATAACATTAAAAACAAAAAAAAAAAAAAAAACAAAACAAAGGGTATTAGGTGCAATTCCTTTCCTTGATTGATTTGATTCATTCTCTCTAAAAATTTGGCAATTATTTGTCTTTTTTAAGTTTTTTTAATGTGAAAATACTGGTCGGCCCAACCCGACTTGCAACCCAATTAGCCCAACCTGTTTTCAACCAGTTTAAAATGACCTATTTTGACCCACAACCTGATTGACTTGACCCAAACCCAGCGCAACCCAACAGTTAATTTGCCAACCCTTGTTCTACAAGTTTCCAATTTCTATACTTCTCCCCTTTTCTTTTCCTTTTTTTTCTTTTTTTATAAGACTTCTCCCCTTTTCTTATTTCTTTCATGAGGCAACTTCTAGAACTTTTAGGCAAATTGACCCTGAAATTTAATTGTCTAGGGAAACTTCTAGAGAAAATATAAGAAATGTTTTGTAGATATTTCCAGAGGGAGCAAGAGAGAGAATCCTGGAATGAGAGGGGCTGGTGTTGATTTCTAACAGCAATAACTTTTATTATTATAATATTATATACTAATAATCATAATATGCCACTTCAGCAATTACGAAAAATATGGTAGAATTGGTTGGTATTAGACTTACTGTACAGGACAACCTATGAGGCTATGACTTCCATCAATTGGTATGAGTCAAACCATATATGAGTTCCTGTAAGTCACTACAAGCAATTCAAGGTCTACCTTCTTGTCCTTTTTCTCTTCCTTGATCAAATTGCTACTAATAGGATTTGAATCCACCTTTTCCTCCTCCTTTAACGAATTGCTACTAATTAGGACATACATGATGTCCTCGTTAGCATCAATTCCTCATAAGTTCACAACTCAAATAAAATACAATTAACTTTTACATTTTCAAACCATCCCCTATTCAACAGCCCCAATTTTACATGCAAAGTCAGTGTCCATATTCTAAATATAAACGATAGCATCTGCAATGGCATTATTCTAAGTACAAACACTGGCACTATTCTAAATATAAACAGTGGCATTAGCCGTGTGTTATTTTTTTTTTTCTATATATAACCAACCATAGATTATATATAAATATATCAGTAGCGTCATTAATCTAACATAATGTTAGCAAAAAAGTCAAAAAAAGTCAAAAAACAAAAAACAAAAAAAACTATGGCACTGACTTCTACTAACACAGTCACCATCACCAGTATACTAATCTCCCTCCTCTTCCTTCCCAAATTTTATTCTTCTGAATTCACCAAAGACCATTTACCAATAGCAATATCAGATGTAGATCTTTTGGAATTTCCTCTAAATTTAGAGTTCTTAGAAGCTGAATTTTTTTTGTATGGCTCTTTAGGTCACGGTTTAGATAAAGTTGCACCAAATTTAACCAAGGGAGGTCCAACACCCATTGGCGCTAAACAGGCAAATCTGGATCATTTTACTCAGGATATTATCAAGCAATTTGCTTTCCAAGAAGTTGGACACTTGAGGTTTTTCTCTTGAAATCATTATTTTCTATTTTCGTTCTTTTTTTTGTGGTTTAATGGTTGATGGGTTCTAGTTAGTTTAATTGATACAGATTTTTGCCCTTGAATAAGAGATTTGGGTTTGAACCCCACCTATATTGAAAAGAAAATGTCTTAACATAATAATAAACAACAATTATCATAATTATAATTATAATGTAGATACTATAGATTTTAAATCCTATTGCAGATATAATTTTTTATTTTTTTCTTAAAAGAATGTCATAGTACTAACTGTTAAATTCTTGATGCAGGGCCATTCAAAAAATAGTTAAAGGATTCCCAAGACCGTTATTGGATTTAAGTAAAGAATCATTTGCAAAAGTGGTTGACACTGCATTTGGGGGAAAATTGACCCCACCTTTTGATCCTTATGCCAATGGAATCAACTTCCTTCTTGCATCTTACCTTATTCCTTATGTTGGACTCACTGGCTATGTTGGAACAATTCCAAAACTCGAAGCCCCTGCTTCCAGAAGGGTAACCAAGATTTAAACTTTATTATAGATCCCTAGCAATGTTCTATCAGATAGTAATAACAATTTATTGCTTCTATGCGCATGTGTGTGTGTATATACATAGTTATATACTACCATTATTTTTATAGAATAATCTATCATTTTTTCCTAAGAAATGGTAAAGGTTGACAAATGGAATTTGTAATTTTTAAAAGTCCAAAATTAAGTTATATTTGGTGTAACTCACCTAATAATTTTTCATTGGATTACCATATTAAAAATCCTACCACTAGATTATATATGTTCTCTATATTTTAAACATACACGCCAATTTGGTATCAATTAGATGAAATTTAATTTTTAATCCACATTCTCATTTTTTCTGCCTAATTTTAAAGTTAAAAAAAAAAAAAAAAAAAAAAAAAAAAAAAAAAAAAAAAACTTTAAACATTTTATAGGTGAGATAATAATTAATCTCTAGTCATCTTTATATTTTGCATACATATAAGTTATAAGGAGACAATGCAATTCTATTTATTGATGAATTTGTCAAAATCAATGTTTGATATATAGTTATTGACTAGTGTAACGTTGGTAAAAGTTACACCCACTTTAATTTAAACCCAACCTTTTTTTTTTGTTTAGCTTGTTGCAGGCCTTTTAGGTGTGGAATCAGGTCAGGATGCAGTTATTCGAGCATACCTATACGAGCATGCACATGAGAAAGTGAAACCATATGGACTAACCGTGGCAGAGTTTACACATAGCTTTTCAGAACTAAGGGATAAGCTTGGACATGCAGGTTACAAAGATGAAGGCCTTGTGGTTCCCCTAAGTAAAGGTGCAGAGGGAGAGGTCACGGGAAACGTGCTTGCTGGAGATGAAGACTCTGTTGCATTTGATAGGACCGCAGAAGAAATATTGAGGATTGTGTATGCCACCGGTAATGAGCACAATCCTGGTGGGTTCTATCCAAAAGGAGGCAATGGTCGCATTGCTAGATCTCATCTACATTAATTCTATGCCTATAGCTTGATGACAAGTCTTTGGTGTTTTTGGGTTCATTGTTTAAACTATGTACCCTTTATGATAACAAATAAATCTTTTATGATTATATTTGTTAGAAAACCGGGAAGGGATTGTGGAAGTTCTGAAATAAATGGAAAGATAATTTACTTTCATTTTGTGATTTTTTATTGTTAAGCTTTTATCAAGTATTTTTTATTGTTAAGCTTTTATCAAGTTTTTTCAAAAGTTCAAGACTTTTTGTGGGTTCTAATTAATCAACATGGAATGAATGTTATAAGTTTTTGCACAACATTAGTGTTAAATTACCGATTGTCTCACGTGTGGGCTAAAACTAAATTTTAATAAGTGAGGCCCGACACTATGTTAAATTACCGATTGTCCCAAAAGTTTAAGTTATTGGGATATGGTAAATTTAATAATTTGACCACATACTTCTAACTATTAGTAATTTAATCATTTAACCACATACTTCTAACTTCTAACAATTAGTGGTTTCTGAAATTACGCATCAGAATTCTGATTGATCCTCCTGCATTGTTTCAATTCCCAAACCTTAAGATGCTTGGTGTGTTCAGTCTTGCTTATAAATCCGACTCTCTTTTTAGGATCCTCTCTATCTGCCCGCCTGTTCTCGAAGATTTGTCATTTGAAAGCGATAACTCTGTGGGTGTTTTCAATCATAAAACAAGTGTAGCTACGCTAAAACGTTTACGTATCACTTTTGAATGCTTTAAATATAATAATTTTGATGACAAAATTGAGATAAATGCACCATCTCTTGAATACTTTAGATTTGATGGACATTTTTTTTTCCTTCAAAAACTAGACAACTTAGTCGAGGCAGATGTTAATATTCGTAAATTTGAAGTTGGTGTTAGTGTATTAATTTAAGCTTCTTGCCACACTCTATAACGTCAAATTCCTGTCATATTTTTCAAGTCACGTAGAGGTGAGGTTATTTTTTAAAGAATGTTTTATTCCAGATCAAATTGAACAATAATGGGATGGAACAAGGGGGATCATAAATTAAAGGCATAATAGCCAGTTAAAGTCTCACACTCACACCATTCTAGTACAAGCTTTGATGTTGCGATTATAATTTTGTTATGCAGTGTTTCAACTATGGTTCCAGTTCCAAAAATTGGTAAATTTTGGACGTTAAGGTGAATCTGTTGAACTAGCATGTGCTACAAGCCTTACTCGAAAATCGTGTTTTGAAAACTTGATTTCATGAAACAAAATTTCAATTAGGATGTGTACAGCTAAATATTACTCAATGTGTGCAACAATAATAATTAGCGTTCTCTAACTGTTTCCTTTAGTCGCCTATGTTGATCCTACCTAGTGATTTCATTCTTGTTGTACCCATGATACCAACAAGGCAACAAGTTGTACTAAGTTTATCATAATTCATATTATTTCATTAATATCAATTCTATCTAAAGATAATGCGAAAGGGTTCTCAAGAAAGAAAAAGTGTCAAATAACACATTGTGTAGTTGTGTGGATGTGTAAAACATAGGATCTCTTATTTGTTATATAATACCAAAACACTGCCTACGTATTCCATCTATAGTTCCCCATTCTTCAGCATGCATTGAACTACTATGGTTCCTCTGCTTAAACTTAATTCCAAATTCTCTAGCAAGGGTGTGCATTCTTCAGCATGCTTTTTTTTTTTTTTTTTGAATGACCTGCAAGGCTGCAACCAATATTGCAAATTTTATACAATCAAAATTTTTAGTGTCTCTCTCTTTTGCATATATTCTTTCAAATTATCCGATTGTTTGGTTCAATTTACTCGAGCATATCTAAATTTTTGGGAAAAAATATTGATTTTTTTTTTTTTTTTTTTTTTTTTTGGTTATCTTAACTGTCTTGTTTGTCACTGGCTCTATGCCAGGTTGGTTAATGTGGGGTTCATGGGTTTCTCCCATAACATAAGGAGAAATAGGTCTCTTTTTGAATGAATTCATAGGTTGTGTTTGCATGCTTTACTCAATTGCTCTTGTCCTGCCTCTATGTACTCCCAGTTGAGAGGAGAACCCAACTTCTCAAGATTTTCACGCAAAGATCCATATTCATTGAATACAGCTTGCTATGAACTTAATTTCAAATCTTATTGTATCTGTCTATAAATAGTAATTTTTCCCCCAAACCTTGTCCAGAAGTTCCGGTTCACCATCCCACCTCAAATGATCTTTAGTGAGCTCTAGCACAAAGTACTCACGCGTAAAACCTTGAGTATTGCAATGAAATATTTCAGTACCAGTATGTACTATTATGCATCCAATATATATTTATATTTGTATTATTATTATTAATAAGGTTATTCCATATTATTATTTTTGTTTTTTTATGGGACTTTTTATTATTGCTAAACTAAATTTTAAAATTGATTATCAAATGAAATATTTTATAAGAATTAATAAATTGAAGTAATGGTATTTTTTGTAAATAGAAAGAATGTAATGGCAATTGTAAAATAAGTATCTTCCTAGAAGTTTCTACATATATCACTATGCCGAGCATCAGCATCAAAGAATGCTATGCTATACTATTATACCATCTCAAAAAGTCACTTTATTACTTATACCATCTCATTTTACAATATCTCCAACATCCTAAAACTCTATTTTTATTAAAATATTATTTTATAATCTTTCTTTACTATTTTTTTCTAACCGTAACTTCTGTTTTCCTACGCTTTTCCAAATCCATCACCCCACACACACACACACACACGCACAAACACAACCATCAAACCTTAAACAGAGCAACAAACACACATAATCCAAATATCCGCCGGCGATTCGATTAACTGATTCCAGCGACATGTACAAATGAGTTTCTCTAAAATCCCACCGGAACAAAAATCCCAATTAAAAAAAAAAAAAAAAAAACCAGCATCACAACAGAACCCGATCTCCAATCTCCGATCTCCACTCCGATCTCCAATCTCCGATCTCCGTGACCCACGCCGTGACCAATTAGCCATACCCACAACCCACTTCAGCCCACTCCGATCTTCGACTCCGCGACCCATGCCGTGACCCGCGCCGTGACCCACTTCAGCCACCCCGATCTCCGATCTCCGTGACCCACAACTCACCTCAGCCATACCCACCACTTCCTTTAAGCACCGGTCACAGCCAAAAAAAAAAAAAAAGCAGATGAGAAAGAGATGGATGATGTTTGGGTTTGAAACCCACCACTTCCTTTAAGCACCGGTCACAGCCAAAAAAACAAAGCAAATGAGAAAGAGATGATGATGTTTGGGTTTGAAAGAGGAAAGAGCAGAGAGAATGAAGAGAGCGGAGAGAGCAGATGATGTTTGGGTTTGGAAGAGGAAAGAGCAGAGAGAATGTGAAGAGAGCGGAGAGAGCAAATGAGAAAGAGAGAGTGAAGAGAGAGAAATGCCGGTGGATTAAAATATATATATATATTTTTACAATTGTGCTACAGTACAATTCTAAAGATAGAATTGTACTGTAGCACTATTGTAAAATTTTTTACAATAGTTGTGTTTAGCATCCTTTGATGCAGCACATTTTAAGCCATAAAATGCTAAAAAAGGCTTAGATATAGCATTAGCATTTTTCAATGCTAAGAGCATTCTTATCAAACCTTTCAAATGCTAAAAATCTTATTTTTTTAGCATTTTTAACCCAAAAGCTTGCTCCATCAAATGTTTTAAATGGTATAATTTTTGCAATTGATGAACAGTGCAATCTCATATTTGAGACTGCACTATTCACCAATTGTAAACCATATATTATTTTTTTATTTAGTGGGGCCCACTGAGGAGAAATAGAGGAGAGAGAGACATGAGAGAGGAGAAATAAAAAATTATTGAAAAATGATAAAGAAACATTATTTAAATGAAATGGTAAAAAAAATAGAAGTTTTGATATAGGTTGTATTGTAAAGTGGTATGTTATATATTATAAAAATAGGTTTTGAAAGGGTAAATGTTAAATTTTTTACAAGTCTTGATAAGAATGCTCTTAATGCTCAACAAAAGAAGACACTAGGTGTAGTTTTGCACAAAAAGCAGATTCTACTGCTATAGGAAATCATGTGGGAGACCCACCTAATAATGATTTAAAAAAAAAAAAAAGAAAAAAAAAAAAAGAGAAAGAAGAAGAAGATTCTACAGCAAAATGAAATAGGAATCACACAACATCATCCTACTGCTATAAGGAAATAAGAAATCATGTGGGAATGGGACCCACCTAATAATGATTTAAAAAAAAAATCCTACAGCAAAACGAAATAGGAAAGATATATGCAAGACTATTGAGTGTGAACAAATCATGTAACAGTTTCAAAATATGAAAAATCGTCGAGGGCAATTGAATAAATTAAGCTAGGTGTGAAAAGACAAATTAAAGTTTAGATTTTATGTTAGATTCTATGTGACAATTACATTAACATATAGTTGTTTATTTATTTTGTTATTAATATTGATTAATTTTTTTAGATTAGTTTTTTACTTTTAATCTCCCTCTGACCTAAATTCCTGGTTTTGCCACTGCCACACCTCCACCTGTTTAATCTTTTTTACTTTTGTATTTCTCTCTCATCTTTCCTATTCTCAAAGTCCTTATATTTCTCATCTTCTTCTCCAACTCCAGGTCTATAACTCCCTCACCAAACCTCTCGTCCTTTTCTTTTTTCTTTTTTCTTTTTTTCTTTTTCTTACCGTCATTCTCAGCTCAACTTCTTTCTACATTTTTTTTCCCCTTAACTCGTAAAAGTTTAAAGTAGGAACGAACCTATGGGAGGGCCCAAAGGAGCCCAAGCCCCCCTAGCTTTTTGAAAGAAGAAATACATAGTAGGTATATTTTTAGCCTATAAAAATAAAATTTATATTTGGGCCCCTCTTTCAAGTAGTCTGGCCCCTTTTTCCCTACAAAATCATTAGCCTAACCTAGCCCACTCCAGCCCAAAACATAAAAAAAAATTTATTTAAAAACAAAACAAAATTACAAAATAAAAACCAAACTTAAAGGAAACTTTTGGATATGATGGTGGGGGAAAGCCATGGAAGAGATGAACTAAATTAGAAAGTAACTTGTAATTATAAAATCATCAACTTGCATTTAATTAGCTGTTAAATACAATTAAGTTAACAATTCTTTTCTAACCTAAACATGTACTTAAACATAAACTTTTTTTTGAACATATGAAACAAACTAGATTTCTTTTGGTCAAAATACACAATTGGTCCCTAAAGAGAGATAAAGAGAATGAGTAAAGAAACACATACGTAGATACCTACTGGCTTCTGCTGTCAATGCCAAAGTAAACTAGAGTCTTGGAGAGTTTTTTTTTTTTTTTTTTTTTTTTTTTTTTTTTAACAAAGGAGAAAATTTTTGAAACATTTTCTTTTCCTTTCTTACAAAATTAAAATGTTTTAAGAGTAGTGCCACTAACACAAAAAATTTACAAAAAAATTCACAATAAAATCTAGGTGGCAAGTTATTAATGATAAGTAAAAAAGTGATGTTAGTTGTAGGTGTAGAGAAAACCAATTACAACTTGTCATATAACCTTCATTGTAAAATTATTGTGAAAGTGTACTAAGAGGATCATATTAAAACTTATTTTAATTGGGTTTAAAAATAAAATTTAGGGTCAAGGTATTCAAACTTTTGTTATAGAATCAAAACAAAAAAGTATTTAAAATATTATATATTATACTTTGTGTTTGGGGGGGGGGGGGGGGGGGGGGGTGGTTTCAGGTCAAGGGGTTCATTAGAACCCCTTGGGTTGGTTGTGGAGCCGCCCCTACTCAGCCACTCAAACTCAACTACCTTCTCTTCTCTCAAAGCCTTCACTTTTTTAGCTCCTAACTATTCTCAAGGTGTGTGCAATCTCTCATCTTACACACACAAATACTAGGTACTTATAGTGAGAAATTTCGTAGGAGCTCCCCTTGGTTCAAATCTCTTCCTTTCATTTCTAAATCTGAAATATTGGTGTTAACACACACACACACAGAGATTAAAAATTAATTTCAAATGTACGCATTAACCATCAGTTTTTTAAGTATTGTGTGCACATGCACCTTGTAGTAGCTTAGTATATATATGCTTTATCAGAGGCATTTCAAATAGATTTGTTAATAGGTAGGAAATAATGAATTTCTTTCTCCCCATTGATATACGTCGGATAGAGTTGGCGTTTGCAAATGTACTTTGTCCTGATCCATATACTTGGAGAAATGATCTCACAAGCAGCAGAGGCATGAAAGAAAGGGAGGAAGAGCCCTATTTCTTTTCCATTCTGCCACAAGTTGCATTTCTTGTAGTTTCTTTTATTTTCCCACTCTATGACTTCAATATTTAATGGCTTGCCTAGTTGAAAGTCACCCTCTCACTTAGACCCTTCATCCAAGGAACACGATAACTAAGAAGAGCAATACAAAAAGTGACATGGTGAGAATCTTGTTGTTTTTGCCATCAAAGGGTCCCATACTACAAGACTTTACTATAGCCTTATTTTCCCGAGTAAAGAGAATAAGAGGAGTAGATGAAAGTTTTAAAGGTGTAAGCCCATAACCTACATTTGCTCTCTTTGATTGGGATATGGAAAATGTTGTGAGGATAAAAAAAAAAAAAAAAAGTATTTTTCATCATGTGGGATTACTAGAGAGAATTGAACAGTGGAATGATATAGAATAAATTATTATTGTGTCCTTCTTAATAAAAGTAAATGATTGAAATTGGCCTCTCAAAAAAAAAAAAAATGATTGAAATTGGAATGATATAAAGTAAATTATTCTTACGCCATTCTTAGTATGATTATTATTAATGAACACAAGTATTACAGTAAATGATGTTCAACTTATATACCAAAGAATTTAAATTTTTACAAGTAACTTCAAATTATAAAATCATCAACTTGCATTTAATTAGTTGTTAAATACAAGTAAACTTTTTTTCTAGCATTAACATGCACTTAAACATAAATGTGTATCTTGAACATATGAAAGAAATTAGATATTTTTCAGGCTAAAATGCACAATTGGTCCCCAAAGGCTACTTATTGAGCGCAATTGGTCTTTCAAGTTTCAAGTGAACGCTAATGGTTCTTCAAGTTTCAAAAATGAGTATTGTTAGTCCTTTTGTTAACTGTCATTAGTGTCAATACTTATGTGGCAAATAGAGCAGTAATGTGTTGTCTTTTAAAGTCATGTGACATTTTTTTTTTTATTTTTTTTTTATCTCTTTGAAAAATTACAAAAACTCAAATGACATATTAGAAATCCATAATCCTCACACTTGACCCGATTTCTAATAGATTACCCAAAGCAAATCTCCCAAATTCTAAAATCCTCAATCTAAAACGCGTTATGATAAAGGTTAATATTTTGATTTTATTCAGTGATAGCACAAGTGTGGAATTATTCATGTCCTCATTAGAAACTATTATGTTTCGTTCACCCAGGCTCCAAGAATCTTAGAGATGAACCTAATGCGAAGTAAAGTCAGCTTATTTGGTACGTACATTGAGGTAAGTGTGACTCTACACACTGCTCCCCTTTCGTTCTCCATATTCAATGATGAACCCATTGGATATTCATTCCATAATTCTTGAATGGACTCTACTCCCTTATATATTTATATGTTTCAAACCCGGGTTGATAGGCTTGTCGTTCAAAAATCAACCCGACAAAGACCATTACTTATCGACATAATTTTGTTTTCTTTTAGATTGTAACTAGGAAGTAAAATGGTGTATTTTTACTTGTTCTTAGATTGTAACTAAGAGCCAAAGCGATGTAATTTTCTCTTTTTGATTGTATATAGAACTAAAACTTAATTTTTCTTCCTTTTGATGTAATTTCAAAGTTATTCAATAAGGATGTATTTAAGTATTTTATGTAAGTTTTTTTTTTTTTTTTTTTTCTAATAAAATAAGTAACAACTCTACTGTAAAACCTTGATCTAGGGGTAAAAAAAATATCCAGTTAAGTTATCACTCCACACCCAAGAGGGCACGAACTTAAAAAATGGGGGTTTTCAATATAACATTAGGATTCCAAATCTATAATATTAAAATTAAAGGGCAAATTTATTTATATAAAATATAAAAAAAATGAACTTAAAGCATGCAATTTACATTTTAAATTATTATAAAAAAAAAAAAAATTTATGTTCCTAACGGAATTAATCAACTTTTTTTTCCGTAGTAATATTCAAACTCCTATAGTGTAAATTTTTATTTTTATTTTTAACTTGTTTAGAAAAATACTTGCCACACAAATTGAACCCCCCCCCCCCCCCCCCCCCTCTTTAACGTGAGGTACTAAACTACTAATCGCAGCTGAGATTTAAAAAATATATATATATATATATATATATATATATTTATTTATTATAGAGAATATCCTGTCCTGTGTGATTTCTGAAATTCACTTTAAAATAAAAAACAAATAAAAAAAATTCACTTTAAAATTAATTTTCAATGGTGATATTGTGATATCTCAGGTATCAACACCAACTTCATGATGTCCTGCTCAAGGGAATGAATAAGGAATCGGCAGATTTGGAATCTCAAGTTGACTTAGTCAATGATACAGAAATTCCCATAAAATTTTGAATAAAGTTTAGGACATTTTGGTGGTAAGCTGTTATTACTATTGGTTCTAATTTGGGCCACTATTAACATACTTTTTCATTTACCAGTAATAGTTTGCCATTTAGAATTTTTTATAAAAATATTATAAACTGAGAAACTATCTAGGACCAAACCCACCACCGAGGTGGTGTGGTCTAGCGGTCTTGGGTGATGTACAAGAGCATGCGCTGAGTGCGTGGTCCTAGGTTCGAATCCGAATCTAGACGCGCTTGGGTAACCTCACTCAGCAGCTCAAGGCTCGCTAGTATCTCTTGTGAGACTAGGAAACTATGGCTCACCGTAGTCCTCATGCATCTCAGTAAGGCCCTAAACCCAGCGGGTAGGGTGCTACTGTGATCATACTTAGATAGGATTGCCACGTTAATCGCCCTCTACCTTCTTCTTTTTTTTTCTTTTTTTTTCATAAAAAAAAAAAAGAAAAAAATCTAGGACCAAACCCACAACCAGCAGGCCCCCACAATAGGTTTCTCCATCCAAGCCCTGTCTTGATGACCCAACCTGTACAAATGAGCCCATATACTTTCCAAGCCCAATCAACACCTAACACACCAAACCAAGCTAAACCACAGGTCCAAAGTCATGAAAGCCAGACACAAGTCCAGCCCTTAAAAACTCTCTAACGATCCAAAGCCCACACCCACCAAAAACAATTCCGCTAACACTGTCACCAACCTTGGAGCGAAACGGGGTTTAGGGTTTTAGGTTTTATTCTTTGTTTGTGCGGCTGAGCATAGCAGAACCAGAACCAGAACCAGAACCAGAGAGAAAGAGAAAGAGGAAGATAAGAGCTAAAACCCAAAATGGGAAAACTTCAATACAAGAAGATGAAGGGAAGCTCGAACCTGAGACAAAGGCTAGTCCTTGCAACTCTCTCATCAACACCTCTTCTGATCGAAGACATTCGAGCCGAACACACACTCCCAGGTCTCCACCCCCACGAAATCTCCTTCCTCCGATTGCTCGAGAAGCTCTGCGACGATTGCTCCCTCATCATCAACGAAACCGGTACCAAGCTCAAGTACCAACCGGGAACTATAATGGGTGGGACCCACGATCTTGTCCATGATTGTGCTCTCACTCGCTCCATCTCCTATTACTTGGAGCCTCTGCTTGTGCTCGCCTTGTTCTCCAAGAAACCTCTGACCATAACGCTTAGAGGAATTACCAACGATTCTAAGGACCCTTCTGTGGATACTTTTCGTTCCACCACTTTGCAGCTTTTGAAGCGTTTTGGGGTTCCCTCTGAAGGGTTGGACCTTAGAATAGTGAGCCGTGGCTCTGCTCCTCTTGGTGGTGGTGAAGTTATTTTGTCCATTCCGATTGTTCATTGTTTAAATGTATGTGTTTCTTTTGGTGGGTTTGTGTTTATTTTCAATTGGGTAATCTTATTTTTTTTCTAAATTTTTGTGATTTTTATTGTTTTTTGGGTGGGTTGGTGTTTATTTTCAATTGGGTATTCGTGGTTTTTCTAAATTTTTGTGTTTTTTTTTATTGTTTTGGTTTGATTTGGTGTATATGTACTACAGGCAGTGAACTTGACAGATGTGGGAATGGTTAAGAGGATTAGAGGAGTTGCATATTCAACCAGGGTGTCTTTCCAGTTTGACAATTCCATGATACATTCAGCTCGCGGTATCTTTAATCGATTTATCCCAGATGTTTACATCTTTTCTGATCACAAAAAAGGCCCAGCAGCTGGAAAGTATGCTTCTTCTTCATCTTCCTTTATTTATTTATTTTTTTGATCCTTAGATGGCATTACTTGTTTAAATTCCCTAGTGGTTTGTTTGGATAAAGGAATTTAAATTGAAGCATTTGGATTTCAATCTATGAAATGATAGATTTATGGAGGGATTTGAGCTTTATTAGTATGTGGATATTGACTAGGTGTAAGGTGTCATTCCATATCCATAATATGACAAGTGCTTTTGCTTGGGCAAAATCTCTAAAACTCACGTCATTAAGCAACTTATAATAACTAATTTTCCTCAAATCCCTTGATTCAACCTAGGCAGAGTTTGGCTCTAATATTTTGTGAATGATGATTTGATTTGATTGCTTGCAGCTCACCAGGTTATGGAATTTCACTGGTTGCTGAAACGAATGAAGGTTGCTATATCTCTGCTGATACTGCTATTTCTTATGGACGGACAGAAGAAACTGGTGAAATTGAAGAAGAGAAGAAAGAGTTAACGCCTCCAGAGGAGGTTGGTGAGCAAATTGCTTCTGTTCTACTTGGGGAGATTGAGCAAGGTGGAGTGGTCGATTCGACACACCAGGTTTGTCTTCTAAATAAAGTACCCACTTTATTCTTCTTATTAGTTTTATCTTAATGTATTAGTAAGTTGTGTCTTGTTCATTGGACAAAGTTTTCCCTTATGTTTTTGCTAGTATAAGTGCAGTTTTGTTTTATCTTTTGAGATAAACATTTGGTTAAGATGTCTCTTTTGGGATATTTTTGGCACTAGATTGCCACATAAATTTCTTTTGGATGCTGGCATAAGAGACCATGAATGGTGCTACTGCCTTAATGAGATACTTATTGTCTGCATTAAAATAAAATTCGCACATGCACCCAATAAGTCTTGTATAATTTAATAAATTGTGTGGTTTTTTTTTTTTTTTTTCCTGTTAATTTGCACATTTGCCCAATAATTCTTGCCTCTTGAACTGATGAACTCAACCTCCAGCCCATTTTTATGGGGGAGTTGCCATTTGAACTGAAGTTCATTGGCATATGCTGGGAGAGGAGTAATTGCACTTTTAATGGTGTGGAGCTGAAGATTTTGTTTGTGAGAGTGCTGTTTGAGTGGTTTTGTACTAAGAGCGTTCAGTTATAGATTTTAGAGTCTCTCTTTCTTTTCGAGTCTAACTTTTTGAAATTGTGTCTTCAACTCATGATTTTAGGCTTAGGCAGCAAGGCTGATCTGACTTAGTTTTAACTTAGGTGCCACATTGAAACCATGACTCATGATTTCTGCCAAAAACAGAAACCATGACTCTTCATTTTGAAATCAGCTTGGCTTCAAAACCTGTATAGGCATTCAGAGCTTTAGAATCACAATGCAAAAATGAGAATTTGTCAGCAAAAAGCTGCAAATGCTCATAAACTCTTTCACCTGCTGAACAAAAATTACACTAATTTTGGGTGGCTTGCTTTAGTGTTTGTGTGTGCTTGTAAGCTTAATATTTTAGTGTATGAAGGAAATGTCAAAATCCATGAGAAAAAGAGCATCAAATTCTGGGAGAAACAGGCATTGCTTTAGGCACACGAGCTTCTTTTTCTTCTTTGTGTGGATTTTAGACAAACTTTAATATACCTTCATGGGATAATCTTAGATTCAACCTGCAATTTCAAACTGGGATGAATTCTTAATTTCAAGTGGCTGTAAGTTATAGATCATTCTTGGTGGTTATGACCATTCCAAACCAGTGTCAAAATGAACAAGAAGTTCCTTAACATATAGAGCTGCACTCAGCCATACAATCATGAAGTTCCAAATTTCCAATAAAGCTTGAGACTTGAAATAAAATTTTTTTTTTTGGGAGAAAAGTTGTGACATCCTAGATCTTTTTTGGATTTTGTCTAAGTGTGTGGTGATGAGTCTCACATTGGGCATTTACTGGGTAGATCTGGATATTACCAATTACAAAGAGCCTCAATTGTGATTAGTCCTTTTGAGTATAGTGTAAATGTGGCTAGTGCTTTTCATTAATTCGTTACATATGGTATCAGAGCGGAACCCTGCGTGACAGAATGATGGGTAGGTCCCACATGGGAACATGTGGCCCTTTAAGGGGGGGTAGATTGTGGGGACCCAAAATGCCGAAAGACCTCTTAAGTGGGGTGAGGTGAAGGAGAACCAAATCTTGACTTAGTCTCACATTGCTTAAGGTAGGGGGAGGTCCTTAGCCTTATCCATGTAGCCAATTAAGATTCTCAACGACAACCATCTCTAGTCTAGTCATCACCCTCCTCACTACTCTAGATCAAAAGTTGGTCCTTAAATCACTTTCTTTTCCGTAAACAAAAGAACATTAACTGGCTACATGAATAATTCAATGTAATACTACAATCAATGGTGATGAAAACGTCCACTTTCATAATTCAAGCACATGTGAGAATTCCAGAAGTTGGTGCCTAATTGCAAGTGCAAGCCTCAAGTCAATAGGAGTGTCCAAATAGTGGAAAATATCTGTAAATTTCAATTAGAAACTTTACATTGTACAGAGCAACATATAGCAAATATATGAAGCTTGATGCAACAATAACACAAAGAGCTGGAAACAATGAAGAGAACACATCAAATAGAGCTTTGTACTTCAATTAGAATACTCTTTACACTTACAGTAAACAGATGTATGTATAGGCTATAGCAGATGTACAAAGCTTAAAGGCAACCAAGACACAATGAGCAGGGAGAAAGGAATAAAGAGAAAGAATCACTAAGACCCTCAAAAAGTCCATTTTAACTCCAATATCAAAGTAATTCAGAATACAGAATTTCTATATGGACATCCATTTTCTCTCTAAAAATGGTTTTTATTTAAGCAAGCTTCATGGACTTTCTGGATGAGGAGTTATGTCCTGGATAACTTGTAACCTGTTTTTCCTCATCAGTTTTCTGTTTTCCCTAGATATAGAATCCCTTTCATTTTCCTGCACAGACGTACAGCTTTCAAAGCCTTCTTTGGCAATGGTGTTGAACAGAAATAATCTGTTGACTGTGGCTTCTGTGCTGATCAAAACACATAGAACTCTGTGCTGTTAGATTCCTTGGTGAAACAGCAAACCCAGTTGTAGAATGCCCATCTTTAAGATCAACTGATTTAAACTTGCTGCTTAAACTTATAATCTGGCTCTGTGGATAATGACTTTGAAAAATTCAGTTGGACTTCAGATATTCGTCATTCAATCCATCTTCACTATTCCAACCATCATAATACTCCATTAAATTTCTTCCACTTAATAATTCTTGTTCTTCCTCTGCAACCATATGATTTTCTGTGGTGGGTTGATGGAGACCACCTGATACACCAGGGCTATTCTTTCTGAAACATTCTTCTTCACATGTAGTCAATGTTTTATCGCGGCGTGAACCAGTAATTCCAGAACTCTGGTCCCTCTCTCCATCAATGGAAGGTTCTAAAGTTCTCACATTATCAACAACCATTTGTGGTTCTACAGCACTTTAAGACTTAATTACTATCTCCCTTTGCAAATTTCTTTGTTTCATGATCCTCACAAGAATCCCTTCTCCAGCTTTGATTAAGATCATGCTGTGAATCATCCTGTCACTGTAACTATCATACCTCTTCCAGTCTACACTCATTACCTGGGGTTGTGATGCAAATTTTATCACTGAATCATCTTTCAATCTAGCCATATCTCTGCATGACCTCTTCCAGTCTTCATTAAGCAGTGAAGGTGAAGCTATTAAGTCTCCATTAACATCTTGAATTTCCTGTGCTTGCACATTTTCAGTGGTTATAGATGGCTCAATTGGAAGTTTGCGAGTTGCACTGCAAACTATATTTTCTCCCCATATTTCCCTTCTCTTCTGTCCATTGCTAAATTCCCATGAACATCTTCTTGGTTGTGTAAGTGGAACGTTCAGATTCTTTCTAGTAGGAGTATGGGAAGAATATGTACTTTTGCAAGGGGTTGCTTCTGTTCCAGCTGAACCAGAGGAAATAACTTAAGAGCACCCAAAAACCGTTATTAAGTGTAAGATGATCACAATTTTCTTGTAACAGTTCAATCCTTTCTATAAATGGTTGAAGATATTGAAAATGGTAAACTTAAAAACGGCTTTAGTAAGAGCCCTAAAATACCCCCTTGCAATCTCCTTATACAATTGAGCTATAGGAACCCTAGCTAGAGCCTCTTTCATTAGTGCCTGTGAAAATGTCTTTTGGTAAAGACAATCGTTCTACCAGTGCAGTAGAAGTTGCTCTAATTCTGTATGTCATACAGAAGGTTTCCCTTATGCATTCTATTCAGAAAGGTTGTGCCCAAATGCACAAAGCTCTCACTTTTTATTAGTACCTAAATTCAACAGAATCTTGATTATTTTGTTTGAAAAAAATTTGATCCATCTGAATGTTGTTTACTATCTTGGAATAATGTGGGTTCTACTTATCCAAAAATAATAATAACAGTGATTTCAAAAGAAATGAATTCCCTTTTTCATGGATGGCTTATTTGTTTCTGTTTTGGTTTTGTGTTTTAAATTCTTCATTTTTTTTTTCTTTATTATATGACATTTTAATTACAAAACTAGGTTGAATATAATTCTCAGCAGCCAAAATATATCTATGTTTTTCAAATGGACTGTTTCTTTCAAAATGCATTCTATTGCCAAAGTCTGAGCAGAATTGTTAAGGGTCTGAAAACTTTTGTACAAGAGGAGTCAGTTTGCATTTGAATTTGAAAAAGAAAAATACAAAAAAGAGACCCAATGCATTCCATTAAAGACAGGTTCCGTTTTGCTAATATTGCAGTTTACCCTCCTCTGATTGTCTATACTGTTATGATTGCTTTGTAGGGTTTGTTATTCATTCTTTGTGCATTATGTCCACAAGATGTTTCAAAGGTTCGAGTAGGAAAGCTCTCGCCATACGGGATAGAAACACTCAGACATATCAGAGATTTTCTTGGTGTTAAATTTGTTATTAAGCCAGATCCATCCACAGAGACAGTTATACTTAAGTGTGTTGGTTGCGGCTTGAAAAACCTTTCTAGAAAGGCCTCATGATGACAAAACGTGCAAGTGAGCAATTTCTTATATCAGCGATAAGTCTCCCATGATTCAAAGTGTTATCAAAGGGCCCCATACGCATAGAGTAGGAAAGAATTTGGCACGGCTTCATATGTTGTTTTGACTTGTAAACATAATGGTAACATGTAAACAGCAATATATGGTGAGAGGTTTTGGTGCTGTTCCATCATGTTCCAAACAAATTAATTTTTATTGGCAATCCACCTTAAATGAATGTCTGAGGCACATGTTATAAATTTCAGTTTTCAAAGGTGATGAGGAATAGCACCTGTAACCCTACTAGTACATGGATGGTTAATTATTGGTGTGAATTTTTAGTTTATTAAGTCATTCAAATTCAAACAAGAAAAATGAGTGTGAAACTACTTTTTTTAGATAATACCCATGTATCTGAAACTATACTACTTTCTATAATGATTCTAACATGTAATTGGAAGTTCCATACTTGTGCAGTTGTGCTTAAGTAGGAGTGAACTTTTGATCAGTTTGGTTTGCATGTAAAAGAAGACTCAATTTTATTTTATATTGATGTGTTGGTTTTCTGTTTTGCAATGTAAAGCCTCTTTTCTTGTGCATCGTCGTTATTGAAAGAATAAATGTGTACAGAAGTGTTGTTTTTTATCAGCGCGGTTTGTGGAGAAGGTATTTTAAGCAGGGTCTATGCGTCTAGCCTCTCACAGCATGTGCAGTCAAAGCCGTTGCAAGAAATTTACATGGTTTTTGATACTCAAAAGTTGAAAAGTTGCATGGTAGTTTTTCTTTTGAATCTCGTGGCTGGTAATGCCATATACATATTTTCCTCGCTTCATGACCAGAGCTAATTGGTCAGATATTTCTCTAGCTGTTTCTTTTGGTTGCCTATGTTGATCCTCATGATTTTCATTCTTGTTGAACCCATAATACCAAGAAGTTGTACTAAGTTTATCACAATTCATATTATTTAATTGATATCAATCCTATCTAAATATCAATTCTACATAATACACAGATATGGTGGGTGGGGTCATGTATTTGTGATTTACTCCCCAGTCCCCAGGGATGGATTCAAGGACCTTGCCTTGGTAAGGTTACATGTCATCAAAAAAAAAAAAGAGAGAAAGAAATAAGAGTATAGTAATAGAATAACACATTGTGTGGATATGTACAATATAGGATTTCGTAATTTTTCTATAAAACCGAAAAACTGCTCACATATTCCATCTATAGTTCCCCATTCTTCATCGTGCATAACTACTATGGCTCCTCTTCTTAAACTTATTCCAAATTCACAAGCGAGGTTGTGCATTTTCGCCTGGATTTAGGCTACTATGCTAAAAGAAAATGTTCAATTGCAGGGTTAATTGACTCTTCTCCACATTCTGGCATTAACAGAATAATGTAGGTCATTGATCCAAGTGTTTTTGTTTACTTCCCTATCATTCAAAAGACAAAACCAAACCTCCATGTACTTAAAAAGGCTCTCAACCTTCCAATTACCCACCACTTTTCGTTATTTTTTAACAAGTAATTAATATATAAGGGAAAATGTTCAATTGCATGGAAAACTGATTCTCATTTGTATTCCGGCATTATAACAAATCAAAATAGGTCATTATCCCAATTTAAGTTTATTTCCTGACATTCAGAACACAAAATCAAACCTCCCATACTTTGGATCAAATTGAAACTAATGTTTTCTATTAAAAATTATTTGAGGCGAATATGAGCTAAGAGTTCAATCACATAAAGCCTTACCAATAACTCTTTTACACAACTTATGTCCACAATCTCTCTCTACAATCTACATCAAAGAAAATTACAGAAATAATCAAAGCAGCACCCCCTCCCCCCTGCCACAAACCGGTTAGGTGATTAAAACTAGGGGGGCATACCAGAGGAGACTAATTTCCACTCATCCTCACCCTCACTCTCTGTGAAGCAACACAAATGTATCCTTTGGTAGAACAAGAAGTAATAACTCATATGAAATAGCTGAGAATATAAAACGGAGGTTTTAAGTATCTAAGTTATCTTTAAAGTTAGCAGCCTTTTGACTAAACGATTCTTTTACTTTTACAAATTTGACACTTTCAAAGTCGTTTAGGAAATTATGGTAATTTTAAAACCACAATTTTTGAACTTGAAACTGTGTCTTCAACTCATAATTTTAGGCTTAGGCAGCAAGGCTGATCTGACTTAGTTTCAACTTAGGTACCACGTTGAAACCATGACTTTAAACTCACAATTTCTGCTGAAAACAGAAACCATGACTCTTGAAGTTTGAAATCAGTTTGGCTTCAAAACCTGCATAGGCATTCAGAGCTTTATAATCACAAAGCAAAAATGAGAATTTGATAGCAAAAAGCTGGAAATGCTCATGAACTCTTTTCACCTGCTGCACAAAACTTCCACTGATTTTTAGTGTCTTGCTTTAGTGTTTCTGTGTGCTTCTAAGCTTAATATTTTAGTTTATGAAGGAAATGTCAAAATCCGTGAGAAAAAGAGCCTTAAATTCTGGGATCAACAGGCGTTGTTTTAGGCACATGCACTTCTTTCTCCTTTGTGTGGGTTTTAGACAAACTTTAATGGACCTTCATGGGATGAAATCTTAAATTCAACCTGTGAATTCAATCTGTGATAAATTCTCAAGTTCAACTGGCTCTGAGCTGTAGATCATTCTTGGTGGGTGTGGCTATTTCAAACCACTGACAACTATGAAGCTCCAATAGAGCTAGTTACTTGATTTTTTTAATTTTATATTTAGAAAAGCTAGTGACTTGACCAAAATAACAGAACAGTGTCTGTGTTCGTTCTCCCTAGACAACCCTCTTCCCTTCCTCTAACCAATTCCTTCTTTTTTAGCCCTCCAGTCTAGTCATCACCCTCCTTGCAACTCTAGATCAAAATTTAGTTCTTGAATCAATTTCTTTTTGGAAAATAGAAAAATCTTATCTGCTACATGTTAATTGTAATACTACAATCAATGGTGATGAAAATAGTTCATCACCTTCGAGAGTTCAAGCACATGCGAGAGTTCCAAAAGTTGGTGCATAATTGCAAGTACAAGCCTTAAGCCAAAACGAGTGTCCAAATAGTGAAAATATCTGTAAACTTCAATTAGAAACTTTCATTGAAAAGATGAAAATGTAGCAAATATATGAAGCTTAATGAAGACAGATACATCAAACAGAGCTATATACATCAATTGGAAAACTCTTTACAGTAAACAGATGTATGTATAGACAATAGCAGATATACAAAGATGAACATGTAGCAAATATATGAAGCTTAATGAAGACACACACATCAAACAGAGCTATATACATCAATTGGAAAACTCTTTACAGTAAACAGATGTATGTATAGACTGTAGCAGATATACAAAGCTTGAAGGCAACACAAACACAATGAGCAGGAAAAAAGGAATAAGGAATCACAGAGACCCTCTTTTTAACTCCAACATCAAAGTAAAATTTTCAAAACACAGCAATTTCTATATGGAGATCCACTCTCTCTAAAACTGGTTCTTATTTCTGCGAGCTTCATGGACTTTCTGGAAGAGGAGTTATGTCCTGGAAAACCTGTAGCCTGTTTCTCCTTATCATTTTTTTGTTTCCCCTAGATATAGAATCCCTTCCATTTGCCTGCACAGACATACAGCCTTCAAAGTTCAAAGCCTTCTTTGGCAATGGTGATGAACAGAAATAATCTTTTGAATCTGGCTTCTGCTGCTGATCAAAACACAAAGAGCGCCTTGCTGCTAGATTCCTTGATGAAACAGAAACCCCAGATGATTCATCTTTAAGATCAAATGATTCAAACTTGCAGCTTAAACTTTTAATCTGGCTCTGTGGATAAGGACTTTGACCAATTAAGTTGGAATCCAGATTTTCATCATTGAATTCATCTTCACTATTCCAGCCATCATTATACTCCATTAAATTTATTCCACTTAATAATTCTTGTTCTTCTTCCTCAACCATATCTGCCCAGCTTTTCTTACAATTATCATGATCTGACTTTGGATTTTCTGTGGTAGGTTGATGGAGATCATCTGATATACCAGGGCTACTCTTTCTGAAACATTCTTCTCCACAAGTAGTCATTGTTTTCTCACAGCCTGAAACAGAAGTTCCAGAACTCTGATCCTTCTCTCCATAAATGGAAGGTTCTCCAACAACCATTGGTGGTTCTACAGCCACTTGAAGACTTAAATTACTATCTCCCATTGCAAATTTCTTTATCTCACGATCCTCACAAAAATCCCTTCTCCAGCTTGGATTAACAACACGCTGTGAATCATACTCTGTAGCTGTTTCATCTTTAATTTGGGCATAACTATCGAACCTCCTCTGGTCTACACTCATTATGAGGGGTTGTGATGTAAAATTTATTACTGATTCATCTTTCAATTTGGCCAGATCTCTGCATGACCTCCTCCAGTCTCCATTAACAGGGGAAGGTGAAGCTAGTAAGTCTCCATTAACATCTTGAATTGCCTGTGCTTGTACATTTTCAGTGGTTGTATATGGCTCAAATGACAGTTTGCGACTTGCACTGCGAACTGAATTTTCTCCCCAGATTTCCCTTCTCTGCTGTCCATTACTAAATCCCCATGAACATCTTCTCGGCTGTGTAAATGGAACATTCAGATTCTTTCTAGTAGGAGTAGGGGAAGAGTATGTACTTTTGCAAGCAGGGGTTGCTTCTGTTCCAGCTGAACCAACCCAATTTTCCTTCATTCTACAGCCCATGAATGCAGAACCAGAATACTGGGCTCCACCAGCAAAGCTATTAACTTCTTTTGAGTTTCTGTTGACGGGCAATGTGAAAGATGCTTGCACTTGTGGTGCATGTTCAGTCAACATCTGAAGAGCACGTTCATAGGACTTGGCATAAGACTCGTCCATTGGTCTATTTCCAGATGAAGCTCTTACAGCCTGAAGCAGAGATTTTGCTTCTGCAATCCTGTTCATGTGCATCAAGCAGATAGCCAAATTGCACTGCTTGTTCCTATCTGGCTCCAGAGAGAGAGCTTTTCTGAAAAAGAATAAAAAATAAGGTATTCCAACGAATTAAAAGGAATATTTTCTTTGGCAAATATAATGTTCTACATGTAGGTATATAATTCAGAGAACGGAAAAACCTACTTGTAATGTTCTTTGGCAGAACTATAATTTTTTTGCTGCAAGTAAGCCCAGGCCAAGTTCCCAAGTATTCTGCGTTAATAAGAGTACCAAAATCATGCAAGTGCCTTGGAATATATAACAAGTATGAAAGAAGTAAAATAAAATATGCAACATCCACCTTGAAATTTCCTGTTCGACAGTGATTTGAACCTTCTTCCCTTGAGACCTAGCTGTCTTTGCCCTCCTTCCACTAAAAGCTGTACCTTCTTCAATATGCTTCAGTTTGAGCTGAAGCATTTCAATCTCTTCTTCAACCCTTCCAGATCTCTGTAAAATATAAGAAATGCTTACATGCATGTTATTTATAATTGTTCAACAAAAGAACAATATATGACAGAAACAGTCTCATAGCAACTAGTTGATTTGTCTTCATACCAAAATATGTAACCAAAATTCTTGAACATAAAACTTACACAAAAACTCCTGGGATCTTGTTGTCCATATACAAAACTAATTTGATGCATACTAAATTAAATTTCCTGATGTTCTCTTTTTTACTAAAGAATCACCTGCAACTATATTGTTTCTTAAGAAATCACTCATTGAAGCAAACATCAGACTTGACTTTATGCATTCTCAAATGCTTGCATAATACCATAATTTGATTCCTACTCTAATATCTGAATAACATAGCTATTTTGGAAATTGAAGAGTCACTAGTTAATGAAGTCTTCACTAGAAGTACAGACACACACACACACAAAAGACTTGACGTTGTGCATGTATGTATGGCACCAATAATGTAAATTCTAACCATTTCCAGATATCAAAGGCAAGGAACAGCTTACCAACAAATTAAAATTCTTTCAGATGCCACATCAAACATGGTAATATGCATACACCAACATAGGCTGGTCTTGCTTCTGTCACTCTTAACATTTTACCATATGCTAAAACTTACACATGTTATTAAGAGTAAAACATTTTTTTGGACTATATATTTCAGCAAGTTCCCATCTCTACTGCAACAAGATCTAGTATCTTCTTATCCCTAAACCTTTATAGCTGATACAAGCATTTCACCCAACTAAACTTTCTAAGGTGATGGAATATATGTAAATAGCTAAAATGGCAAATGACAAAGAATGGCAAGTAAAATATAAGTAACTATTTATTGGAAAAAAGTGGTTTTAGTTTTACCTTGTAGAGTTCAACTAACACATTGTCAAGAGATTCCTGAGAATCATAAGGGCAAAGATGACGAAAAGATTTGATAGCCTCAATTGCCTCATCAGATCGATCCAGTTGTTTCATCACAATTGCCATGTCTTTCAAGGCACTATCAACCCGGTCCCCAGCATTTATGGCAGACCAGAACAGGGAAATTGCCTTGCTTGGATCCTTGTCTATCAACTGTAGTAGGGAAACAAACATTTAATAATATATATACCAATACAGAATGGAAAATAACAACAATTCCAGATGGGTAATCTTCAAACAAGAAAATAATTACATTTTGATGGGAGAAAGGTCTAATCTCTAAATTCTATATGATCAGCACACTTCAGAAAGATTTTCTTTGCCCATTCTTAAAATTTTTTGATAAATATTTCGTTGATTACTACTTCTCTTTTCTCACAATATTTTTAAGATAAGCTTCCATAACAAGATCCAAATAAAGTTTCTTTGTAAACAGAAGGAATCAGTTTGAGCAACAAAGGACAATTTTTTTTTAAGTAGTTATACATGAAAGATCATATTAATCTAATCAATAAACTTCATACAACACAAATTTCAGATAAGAAACAAAGAAAATAAATGAAAAATCTTTTAAAACAACAGGAACATGAAAATTAATTCAAGTCCGTACATCTGAAAGGATATTCCACGCCAATTAGACCAAAAAAAACAACGGGGTACAGCTAAAACTACCAAGAAAGGCATTCAAAATTTTACAAAAATTGAAAATTCTAGTTAATAAAAATCAAAAACATTCAAGAACCAGGAAATTCAAAAAAGCAAGAGACCAAAGAAAATCCAAAAAGTGAAATTCAATTCAAAGAAATAAGAACCCATTAAAAACCCATTATTCTAAACCATATGAAAGCACAAAAAAATCTCCGACCTGAACATGTTTAGCCCTGACATAGGGAGAATCACCAGCAGGCACTTTATGTATAACATGGAAAGGATCACTTTCATTCGCAGGGGACGACCTCTTCCTCTCTGACATAGGCATCGCTGGCCTCGGCTTCCGTGCCAGCGGCGGTGTAGAAAAACCCCTCGCCGGAAAAATCTTGTTGTTGTTCCACATTGCCTTTTCTTAAAATTCAAATCTGGCAGTCACTTTCCCGAGAAAAATCTGCAAACCCTTTTCTTGAATTTCCAAGAAAATTGTTTTTTTTTTCAGTTGTTGGAGGGCCACTTTCTCTTTAGGATAACTTAGAGCATTCAGGAAGAGAGAGAGAGAGAGAGGGATCAGATTTTCTGGGGAAAATCTTTGAACCCGTTTCTTGAATTGAATAGTGAAGATTTGAGAGATGGGAAATGAATCTGTATGTTCTTGTGGTAAGGAATACCACTTTCTTGAGGGGAAAATTTTCTGCTTTTGAAGATGGGGTTTTCTGGGAAAGTGTGAGAAAGTGAGAGAATTTTTTGAGAGAGAGTGAAGCAAAGTGTAGAAAGGTGAGGGGAAAGTGAGAGAGAGAAATTGAAAAGACTAGCCGTTTTATAATTTCTAGCCGTTGCCTCTTGGCACGGTTGCACGTGCGAGTTTCTTTGATATGGATGAATGAATTTTTAAAACAAATGACTGATTTTTCTTTCTAAATATCAGTGTTCTTTTTTTTTCACCGTTTTTTCTTTGTGATTTCAAAATACCAATTGATGGAAGAAGCATGTAAAATTTCTTTTGGTAAGTAATGAAAATAATTCAAATCTCTGTTCCTACGTTTTAAGAAATAAAAAGGGTTGCTTTATTTATTTATTTATTTATTTTATTTGAGAAGAGGGTTGCTTTATTTGGTTCTGTGGTTTTCCTCTCAAACATTTTATTATATAGTTTTTTTTTTTTTTTTTTTTGCCTCAATATCTCATAATTTGTTTTTGTATTGGTATTTTAGTACTACTTTTTCTTTTTACATTTCCCTCTATTTTAAGTTGTACAAGTATAACTAGTAATTAAGCCATTTTTGTTTGGGATTATAAATTCATTTATTGCTATTATTATATGTGTAATTTTTTTTTTTTAGGAAACATATACGTGTAATATGACTGATCAATTTACAATTATAGAGTCACTTAATTATAATGCTACAATTACAAACATTGTGTTTAGGTACCTTTAAAAAAAAATTATCATTTAAGCAAGACTAAAGTTTCTTCAAATTTTGTGAATTAATTAAAGAATTGCTTATATTTCATGTAACTTGATAGTCTATCACTATAGTGAACTAGGCATATAAACTAAATATTTATTAACTAATTTGTAACTTTTATTGCCTTGTCAATAAAACATGAATGGTCAAAGATGAATTATTATTCAATTAAAAAAGTTATTAAATATTAATTCTAAATTTTTTCATAACTTCCCTTAAAGATATTTCTAGTTTTGATATTACAAATTTTAAATTAATATTACAAATTTAAGGCCATTTTATTCAAATTTTTAATTGAAATAATATTTTATATATTATTAAATTCAAAAAATAAAATTTAAACAATATGATAGACTCAACCCATTTCAACTAAAATGGATAAGATTTTTTTTCGTCTCAAGAGGCCTTCATTGGGCTACCAAAGTAGCCCACTTATTGCACTTTGATCAAGTAGGCCCTGAGCCTTTCACTTATCCACTTAAGACGGTCTAGCAGATTACTTTACTTCACCAAATGGGTTTCAATATTAATTGGGCTTAATAGCCCATTTTCCTTCTCTATACCAATCAATCTCTACAATCACAAAAAATGGGCCGATACATTGAGAAGTACTCAAAGGCCATGACATTTACAAGTTATATATATATATATGACATGACATTTACAAGTTAAACAAGACAATCGGCTAAAAACTACCCAATTTTTAGTTTTCATTTAAAAAAAAAAAATTCAAATGTTGGTCTCAAAAGCAACTAAAATTATATTTACTAGATGCTATTATTATTATTATTATTTGATGACTTAAAGTAACATTAGTCACATAATTGTCAAGTTAATTATATGAGCAATTATATAATTATCAAGCCAGTTTCACACTTTTCACTTCTTTAACCAAGCAGAGACTAAGGGTAGAATTTTTAAAGACTCCTTTGTTTTTATGCTTAACTGTACAAGTTGGGCTTATGCCTAAATTTTGACAAAGTGAAATGGGTTATCAAATAAGCTCAATCACTTCAATTTTATCAAGTACGCCTTAGGTCCTTCACTTTATCCACTTAAGACGGATACGGTGGATTACGAAATGGGATTTAACACTCAATATATTCATCTACGTAAATTGGGCTCCAAGTCTATGTTTATGGTCTATAGACTCTATGCACAACTAATCTAACTCCATAACCAATAATTATTATTTACATAAACTGGGCTGATAAATAAAGAATTATGCATAGTCCCTCACAGCCCTAAACCTAAAGTCCTTAAAAATAAATAATATGATTGTCTCGTCTGATAATGAGCCCATTGCAAAATCCCCCTACGACTCTATCCATATTTTTCTCAATTTTAAGAAACCTTGGCTTTGCAATGACTTTAAAGTTTTAAACTTCTTGAGGAACTTTTCTACATGTTAACATTAACAATTGGGATGCTCTTTTAATTTTATGCGTCCAATATGACATGACCATATTGATATTATACAACATTTATAGTCGAAGCAAATTTTCAAATTATAAGAAGTGATCCATAATTATGTCACTAATTAATGATGGAAAGGAAACTCTCAAAAAGGCCAAAATATTTGAATGAATTAAAAGAGAAATTGATAAAATTTCACTAACTCTTTATTTGTTTCAACAATAATGTTTCTAGAAAATGAGTCATTTTCCAAAAAGTGTCTTCTATAAAATTATCTCATTCTCTCATGTTTGGTAACAACCTTAGATGAGTTGAAAAATAATCTCCTAACTTTCCTTATTTAGATTGCTATGAGATAGAGTTGTTTTTCAAAAAATTTAAATGAAAAACAATTTCTAAAAGTAAGCCATACTTTTTATGTTGATAAAAAATAGTTTCATTTGACTCATTTTTTCTGATGCTACCAAACACTGAAAACAAGAAAGATTATTTTTACACAAGATTTTTCATCGAAACAAACAGAGCGTATGAGAAAAAAATAAAAAAAGGGTCAACCCAAAATTTCACCACCTCAATATACAAAAATCTATACAACTTATCCTAATCTAATTAAGAATCATACAACAATCCCCCCATCCATCTAAACAAATTTCAATAAGAAACCAAACAAAAAAAAATCATGAAACTTGGTTTTCTTGTTGAATAATCACGTTGATAAGCATCAACTTCTATTGGTGCAGAACCTTTCTTTTTCTCAAGCCGTATGTCCCAAAACCAAACGAACAGCCTCGTCTTGATCAACTACCTGAATCTTTGTGATTTCCACGTCGGCTACCACCACAAATTTGTTGACCCCAAAAGCTTGAGAGGCATCAATGGCAAAGGACTCAATGCATGGCCTCAAACATTCACAAAGATAAGGGTCAAAACAGAAACTTTTGAGCATATCCAAGATGTTGAGTTTCCGAAACTCCGATGAGGCCAAGACATGTGGAGGAAAATCAAAATCTTCGACAAAATCAGGAGAGACAATGTCTTCAACCAAAGCCAATGTTGCTGGGTCATTAGCATTAGCACTACTGGTCTTAAGTTGAAGTTGGTACCTCTGTCTCATTCGAATTTCAATGACTCCCATTGATCTCCGTAATGGGTCTTCAGATCTGAACCCCTCCAAGTTGAGATTGTAATCTAGAGTGCAAGCCCCCATTGATGGGTTCTGCAATCTTCATCCAAAAACAAGAGAAAGTTTTTTTCAAGAATCTTGAGAGAGAAGCTTTTTCAGCGAGAAAGAAGGCTCCTCTATAAAAACGTTGTAGTGAGTTAGGTTTCTACTTTCTATATTTATAAAGACCGCTCTGTTTCTTGTTTGCTTAGGGACAAAGCCACCACCTCTTGCCACATTTGATTGGTTAATAACGGCTATATTTGGTTGGAAGCTTTGTGTGTGGTAGTGTTACTCTGATTTGGCAACAGATATATGTGGCTATGGCAATTGGCTTTAACACATTTGATCTACGCAGTTTCATCAATATTATGAAGCAAGATCTATGATAATGGTATTGCTTTTATTTTATTAAATTTGATGGTTAGTCACTACAATGAGCTACGGAAATTAACATGGTATATTTATTAATTAATTTGCAGTTTTTTTTTTTTCTTCTTAATAATGTAGCTTTCATTTCTTTACTAATGAAACATGAATTTCCAGAGATAAATTATTATTTCCAGAGATAAATTATTATTCAAGTAAGTAATTCTAAAAATTTTCATATCACTATATAATTTCAAAGCCTCTAAAAATATTTTTTGACATTGCCTTATTTAAAAATTAAATTCACGTGACACTTTATACAAAATTAAATTTAAAAGATACCACTGCTCACCTTTGGTGCAGTGGTCACTTTACAAGTATAAGTATTTGTGGAGTATATGAGAAAAGGGCCGAGGCTTGAATTGCATTGCTTATCATAGCAAGGTGAGTAAATAATATTTACTAAATATTCACACCCGTTTTTTCTTTACTAGTCACTTGGCAACTTAGCATTTGTTCATTGACAACTACTTGAGTCACAGGAGCATAGGACAACACGTTGGGCCAAGCATAAGTTGGACTTTTGCCTACATTTCTATCAGAGAATCCCAATCACTCCATGTTGATCAATTAGGCCATTAGCCCTTAAGTTATCCACTTAAGATGGGTCTGGTGCATTACTTCTACTTCATAAATTGGGCTTCAACATTTGATTCCTTCAACTATATTAATTGGGCTCCATAGCCCATGTTCCTTGTCTATACGTATCTTACTCCACCACCAATTGTTATTATCTTTTTTTTTTTTTTACACAAAATGGGCTGATAAATAAAGAATTCCTCATAGTCCATGACATTTACAAGCTAAACAATACATTTGGTCAAAAACTACTGAATTTTAATTTTTTAATCACTTTCATTGTCAACAGATTCTGTTTCCAAACAATCCTTTTAGCCCGTAGGCCCATTACCAAACTCATATATGTGCCTTTAAAAAAACAAAAAGTATTTGTATAAACGTTGTACGAGGATGCTTGCATTTATAAGGTTCTGTTTTTAAGATTCCCACTTCCAGTACTTCACTATATCTTTCTTTATATACCTTCATAGCTTGGTCATGGGTGTTAGGAATATAATATATATATATATATATATATATATATATATATATATATTTATACGTTGATATTAGGGGGTGGGTTTTTTTTTTTTTTTTTTTTTTTTTAAACTATGGATGTTTTTATTGATAATTGTCTTAATTTTTTCAAATTTGTTCAAAATAAATTATATTATCGTCCCATATGATAGTGAGCCCATTGCAAAATCCCCTACTCATTTATTTTTTAAATTTTAAGAAAACTCTTCTAATTTGTTGCTTTTTTTTTTTTTTGGAATAATTACAAAATATAATTTGTAAAAATGGCTTTGGATTGGCTTTAAACTTCCTATGAACGTTAATAATGTTTGATTGGGTTGCTCTTTTGAACGTCTAATTTGACATGATATATTGGTATTGTGCAACATTTTTGGAACTCAAAAGCAAATTCTCAATTTAATAAGTTATCCCACTAATTAATGAAGGAAACTCTAAAGACCAAAATATTTGACTGAATTAATAAAGTAATTTATAAAATTTCACTAAGAGAAAATAATTAAAAAAAAAAAAAAAAAAGCTATCAACACCATAGTTGTACTACCTCCTAAAAGAATTAGTATTGGTGGTGCTAAAAAACCATATTGTTATTTTTAGCACCACCATATACAAAAATAAAGCTACATTGGTGGAGCCAAAGCCAAAAGTAGCTGTGTACTGTAGGTCAAAGGTATAATAAAATAATAATATTTTATTTGCCTCTTCAATTAAATAATGTTTCTTTGTTTTTTTTTTCTTTTTTCTTTTCTTTTCTTCTTTCATACGTCTTCTGGTTCAGTTTTCAACCTCTCCTCTTTTATTTTTGCCTCCACCAATGTGGATGCCAAACCTATGCTAGACTCGATATGCAAATTGCAATTCTATCCTAATTCAGAATTGAACCACAGATACCTCCATCTACGTGAACAAATTACAAAAACAAACCTAAATACAACCCATGAAAAAATAAAAAATCAAATGAACCCAAAAATAGAAAAACCTTGAAACATTGTTTCCTTGTTCATTAAAATAGAGTCACAATAGCATAGTACAAGATGTTGGGCCAAGCATGTGTTGGGTTCATTCCAAAAGTCCAAACTTAACTACCCGAATTGGGCGAATGCCTACATTTCTATCAATTGAAATGGGCTATCTGGAAGCCCAATTAATCCACTTTGATTAAGTAGACCATGAGCCCTTCACTTATAGACTTTGGTGGATTACTTCTACTTCACAAAATGGGCTTCAACATCTAATTTATAGGCTCCATAGCCCATTCTCCTTGTCCAATCACTATTATTTACACAAAATGGGCCAATAATTTAAGAATTATTCATAGTCCTGACATTTATATAAGCTTTAGAACATGATGACATTTAGAAGCTAAACAAGACACTCGGCCGAAAACTACTCAATTTTTAGTTTTCACTAAAAAGGAAAGAGTTTTTTTTTTTTTTTTTGATAATCAAAAAGGAAAGAGTTTACTATTGCACTTGTTGCTACTGCTACATACTAAATTATTTTTTATTGCAGACTTTAAGCTAATATTAGTCATACAATTAGAAATTGTCCAAAAGAACTCTTGAAAAACTCTTACTAGCTATAGCTACGAGTTGCAGTAAAGAACAGTTTTGTAAACAATTTTTGTTTTAATCATTTTCATTATCAACAGATTTTGTTTCCAAACAACCGTTTTAAACCAAGGCCCATTACCAAATTCAAAGTAAATTATATGATTATTCCATCTGATAGTGAACCCATTGTGAAATCCCCTACCCATTATTTTCAATTTTAAGAAGCCTCACATTTATTTTTTTCGTTTGTAATAATTGCATAATATAATTTTAAACTTGGCTTTGCAATGGCTTTAAACTTCCTATGGCAACTTTCTTCATGCTAAGTTGTTAACATTTAACAATGTTTGATTAAGCTTCTCTTTTGTGCGTCTAATTTGACATGATTTGTAATTTGACATGAAGGAAACTCTCAAAGGCCATACTTAAATGAATTGAAAAGAGAAATTAATTGATAAAATGTCACCAAAACACAGAGGAAAAAAAAAAAAAAAAAAAAAAAAAGGAAGAAGAAGAAGAAGAAAGCTATCAACACCAAAGTTGCACCGCCTCTTAAACCAAACCTATGCTAGACTCAATATACAACTCTATCCTAATTCACAATTGGACAACAATCACCTCCATCTATCTAAACAAATTACAAAAGCAAACCTAAATGCAACCCCAAGAAATAAATAAAAAATCAAATGAACCCAAAAATAGAAAAAAACCCATAAACTTGGTTTCCTTGTTGAATAATCACATTGATGAGCACCACCTTGTTTCTGCAGAACCATTCTTTTTCAAGCCGTAACGCCCAAGACCAAACGAACAGCCTTGTCTTGAGAGACCACCTGAATCTTTGTGATTTCCACGTCGGCTACAACCACAAATTCGTTGACCCCAAAAGCTTGAGAAGCATCAATGGCAAAGGACTCAATGGCTGGCCCCAAACATTCACAAAGAGAAGGGTCAAGGTAGAAACTTTCGAGCATATCTAAGATGTTGAGTTTCCGAAACTCCATCGAGGCCAAGACATGTGGAGGAAAATCGAAAACTCTGACAAAATCAGGAGAGACAATGTCTTCTACCAAAGCCAATGTTGTTGGGTCATTAACAGTAACACTGGTCTGAAGAATTTGAAGTTGGTACCTCTGTCTCATTCGAATTTCAATAGCTCCCACTGATTTCCCTAATGGGCTTTCAGACCTGAACCCCTCCATATTGAGATTGTAATCCAAAGTGCACGCGGCCATTGATATGATCTGGGTTTTTCTTCAATCTTAATTCATCCTAAATTAAGAGAGAATTTCTTTCAAGAATCTTGAGAGAGAGAGAGAGTGTGTGTGTGAGAGTGAGTTCTTGAGAGTGAAAGAAGGCTTTTTGCTATGTAATGTGCTTTTCAAAGCTCGCATTGTGAGGCGGTTCAATTTATAAGGCTACTGATCGCGTGAGTTGCTGTTTCATGTTTTCCTTGGGGCTAAAGTAAAAGCCACCGTCATACCAATATCCCCAGAATGTTAATAACGGCTATTTTATTTTTTGTGCTACCCAAACTCCAAATCCTTTTTTTATATTTTATGTAAAAAAAAAAAAGTACCTTTTAAGTTTTTTATCTATCTTTAACACATTTTATCTAAGACAGAAAAAATATATATATATATTTAGAGAAAAAAAATATTTTTGGTTGCTTTAAGTGAACCAATGCCTCCAGTTTGATAAAATAGATTATTTCAAGGGACATGTGCTAATGTTTTGAGTAAAAATGCTGATATCTTATGTGTATAAATTGACCACTTGTAGTAATGTAATTCCACTCTCAAAATTTTCATTCTGGCACTTCTGTTTTATTTCTTTTTTATATTAGCTATGCAGTCCATTCCCATTAGTAATATAACTGTTAAATGACAAATAATTGTCTTCCATTAAGACTCGTCGATCAAATAAATATAAGTGTTACTTGATTACTAACAAAAATAGACAGCAAATCAAATATGAAAAAGGAATCAACAATTTATAAATTTTGAAACATACCAGCCAATATGAAAATAACCCAAATTTTAAGGTCAAACCGTTCTTTAGTCTACATATTAACCAGGGAAAAATTTACCATGCACCGAATGCATGTAATACCCCTCATTAACTAGAAACAGGTACAAACTACAAAGAACAAAGAAAATCTGAACAGTCAAAATCTGTAGCTAGTTGGTGGGGTAACAAAATAAAAAATAAAAAATTAAGTTTTGTTGGGTGCATCCAGCTTAGGCGAGGATATCTGAAAAGCCATTAACTTCTGTTTAAACATGTTGGACACAGAAATGTTCAAGTTTCTGCATTAGCCATTAGCACTCAACCCAAATCAAACTAAAAAAGGCATAGAAACAATGATTAATTTCAAAAGTTGAACCACTATTGCTAGACAGTCCAGCTCAATTTCAAGGTGAGTAATGCCCAGATCAATGGTTAGGGTCCACCCATCCCACGGTAAAAATTTATACACAAGATGAGTATCCTAGCATTATCACAACAGAGCTCGTTCATCAAATGCAATTTCACAAGTTTGAGAGCTCTTTGGGAACTTCTGTACTATCGTGCTTAATGCCTCGCGAACGCGAAGCTTCTCCTCTGATTCTAGATGACCATCAACAGTTATTTTCAACGTCTTTAATACTCTTGCCACCTTTAAGATTTGCCTAACAAGTTGCATCTCGTCTTTATCCCCTAAAAATCCTTTATAATGACAGGTTGTTAGGTGCGATGACAGACATTCAGGAACATCAAGTGGCTCCTCCCAAGAACTGTCAGGTGTGGGCAGGCCATAGGAATGTTCGGGGCACGATTCAAAGGCAAGTATCTGTAGCTTTGGAGCCCGTCCAAGCAAGAATCGTATTGCATGCCACTCAAAATAAAGACATCCATTGAACTTCAAGGAGAACAAATTATGAAACATGGGAACATTGTCACCAAAAGCATGGCAGAGGATCTGCAAGCACCTCAAAACAATCACAAAGTCACAACTCAATCACAACAATATTATTATTATTATTAAGTACTTTCCCTACCAAAAAGGTAATGTGGCCTTAATTACCTCTGTGGTTTTTGTGGACAAACTCAAGGATTTGACATGAGCGAGTGGTCGAATCAAGTCCCATACCCTCTTTGCATCATCTTCAGTACTAACACCATTAACTATCTCAACTTGAAGGACTAATGCAACCAAGTGAGAGAGGTTTTCCAATACAACATCCTCGACCAAATGACCCTTGAAAATTAAGTACTCGAGAGCCGGGGTGTTTGTGTGGACTTTGAATGATGAAGACTGAAAATTATAATTAAAGCAACATAAATACATTCTTTTGAGTGTGGGTACTTGTATAACGATGTTGAAGTTGCCTTGATCTTTACGCAAAAACACATAGAGGCACAAATCTTGGAGGACAGGGCAGGCATTAAGCATGGCAGACAGAGATTCAGAGTTTGCATAATTTAAAAGTGCAAGATGTAGAATCCTTAGACTTGGGAACCTAGCATCAGAAGGTGGATTGAGAGAAAAGTTGCCTGCCAATTTGAGAGCTACTAATGTTGTAGAAAAGAAGACACTGCGGGGAAACTCTAGCAGAGTGTCATTGCAAATATTTAGACAAAGCTCTTTCAAACCATGTGGAATGGCGGCGCGGACCCATGTGTCGACATAGAAGGGATGACAATGTGTGAGCCAAACGATGCTCAATGTGTGGAGGGGCATGGGATTGGAAATGGCGTTGCGAAGAGTCCATATTCTGGACACTATATCCACGAAGCTCAAGTTAAGATTCGGCCGGTTTAAGTCTGTTTCTATTAAGTGAAGTTGTGGAACGAGAGTCCATAGAGTCCTCCACCTGCTCGACAAAATGCTTGTGGCGACAGATTCTCGGATTGAGAGATGGGAGAGGATGTGGGTGAGGAGAGAGTCCGGCAGAGTGCTGATAATGTCAGGGTCAGCAATAGAGGCATTTTGTCGAGCAGATGATAGGCAACTCTTGCAAGACTTGGTTCTCGCATTTCTTTGACTCATATCTCTCCTTTCTGCTCTCTCAATCCACTGTCTCTTCCTTTCTACTTTCAATCTGCTTCTGATTCCGAGCTCTGAATCTGATTCAGTATGCGTGTGTGTGTGTGTGTTTCGCTTTGAGGAAGTGAGTGAGTACCGTGTGGAAATGGGCGAGAAGAAAGAGATTTCATAGAAACAGTGGCAAGCGTTTTGATACGTACACAATTTTTGGGAGGAGAATTTTGGTTGTTTATAATGAAAACACTAGATACATTATCGGAACAAAAGATAACAAAGATTTGATGGAGGAAATCCTGACCTCTGTGAACATTTGGATTTGATTGAGGAAAATCCGACCTTCTAGAAACCAATTAGGATCTAGTCTTTTTTTTTTTTTTTTTGAGAAACAACCCAACTCAGGCTGAAAATATATAACTAAACCAAGTCTTTTACAACATAATTAAAAATATTTGGAGGAACAACCTCACCCCAAACTCGTAATGGAAAAGAGAACCTAGCATCCCTAGCTAATGCATGGGCAACGTAATTACCCTGCCGCCTCACATGGATGATAGAGTAGGATTGAAAAAAACCCCCTATAGACATGAAGTCTTTTACCAAGTGTCCAGCCATTGCAATTGAAACCTTCCCTGCCTGTAAGCTTTTCACCACGAGGTCTGCATCTCCTTCAAAACACACCTTATGAAAGCCAAGTTCCCGGGCAAAGAGAGCAGCTCTGCGGGCTGCCAACAATTCCAGAATCTCCACAGATGTTGGCATGAGAATTTTCTCGGACAGAGCAGCTAGCACCTGCCCCTCACTGCTGCGAATAACCACCCCGATGCCGCCCTCCTTCTCCTCCCCAAACACCGCCCCGTCGAAGTTCGCTTTCACTGATCCCACAGGAGGAGGCTGCCACTGTACCGGTCCAGCCCTTGGCTTAGATTCTTTCCGTTGCTTCCCCTGTTGGAATTCATCTAGCAGAGCCGTGGCTGATTGTGCAAGCTTCGAGAGTGGCTGGGCTGGTTCATTGAGTCTTTTTTTATTTCTTCTGACCCAGATCAGCCATGCGGTCATAGCAAACTCCTCTAAGCTTTTTCCTTCATCTTTTATGATGCTAACCAGATCGTTCAGTGACACAACGCAAGGGAATTTTCTCCTAACCTCTATAAAAGATTGCTCCCACCCTTCTCGGAGACCTTCACAACTCCATATGGCGTGTAGCACATCTTCATCCTTGCATTTGCACTGTTCACACAGAGAGTTATCCAGCACTTTCCGCCTCTGTAAGTTCACCTTAGTTGGGAGCGCATTTGAGCAAGCTCGCCAAAGGAACACCCTGACCTTGTTTGGGACTTTCAGCCGCCAAATGTTCTTCCAAAAACGCTTCACCTCATCAGCATTGGAGCTTGATGGTGCGGCCTTCATTTCAGATTCACACAATAATTGATAGCCCGTTTTAACCGAGTAAGCGCCTGTCCTACACCTCGGCCAAGTAACACTGTCCTCCTGGTCCGTGACTGGAACTGGAATGCTTTTGATTCTCTGTGCTTCAAATGGCAGAAAAAGAGCTTCCACTAGTTGTTCATTCCAACCCTCACCTCTAGCTGCCAGCAGTTTTTCTACTACCCAGTTTGCTGCAACCCCATTTTTTGGAGAAAGAATACAAGCCGAGTCTTCTCCAGGCAGCCACCTATCTCCATAGATATTAATCTTCCTTCCGTTGCCCACACTCCAAAGCAAACCGGTTTGGACAAGATTTCTAGCTTTAGCGATGCTTTGCCAAGCATAAGATCCGGAGGCAACCTTAGCGTCAAAAATTGACCCCCTTGGAAAGTATTTTGCACTAAAAACCCGATAAAAAAGAGAAGACCGGTCCACAAGAAGTCTCCACACTTGCTTTGCTAGCATTGCCTCATTAAATTTTTCCAAATCTTTAAAGCCCATACCCCCCAAGGCCTTTGGTTTGCACAAAGTTTCCCAATTTTTCCAATGAATCCTTCTTTGGTCCCCCCTTTGCCCCCACCAAAATTTCCTTATCATCATCTCAATATCATTTAATAATCCGGAAGGGAGTTTGAAACAACTCATCGCAAAGGTAGGAATAGCTTGAACTACCGCTTTTAATAGCACCTCCCTACCCGCTTGCGAAAGTAGTTTTTCCTTCCAACCTTGCAACTTGCTCCACACTCTCTCCTTAATGAAATTAAGGCTCGCCTTTTTATTTCTCCCAACCACCGCCGGAAGCCCAAGGTACTTTTCGTATTCTCGCACTTCACTTACTCCCAAGGTATTGAGAATTTCTAATTTCCTCTCCTCCGGTGTGGACTTGCTAAAAAACACGGAAGTTTTTTCTCTATTCAATTTTTGCCCCGAGGCTTCCTCATATAAACTCAAAATACTTTGGATAGCATCCAAGTCACTCATTGCAGCACGACAAAAAAGTAGAGTGTCATCAGCAAAGAACAAGTGGGTGATTTTTGGACCATTCTTGCAGAGAGAGAAGCCCCTAATAGTTCCGGACCCGGCTGCTTGTTGCAATTGACAATTTAGAGCTTCAGAACAAATTAGGAATAGATACGGAGATAGGGGATCACCTTGCCTAATACCCCTTGTTGGGCGAATATCACCCTTTGGCACTCCATTCACTAGGATTGAGTAGGAGGTCGAATTTATGCAACTCATGACCAAAGCCACCCAATTCTCATTAAAACCCATCTTCACCAAAGTCGCTTCCAGGAAACTCCACTCCACCCTATCGTAAGCCTTGCTCATATCAAGCTTTAAGGCCATGAACCCTCCTTTTTTTGCCTCTTGGTTCTTCATGTGATGTAAGGTTTCAAAGGCTACAAGGATATTATCGGAGATTGCCTTGTCCGATTAAACTTCTTAGATATCTTTATTCAATAATACCTGGCTGGTTTTATACCAGTTGTTAGAGCACCCACACTAGATGTGCTAAATGTGCCAAATGCTAAATATTTGGCACATTTGGCACACCAAAAAATACCAAATATCAGATGTTCCAAATCTCATCATTTTTGCAATATGCTATAGTGTCCTCACATATTTGGCACGACACGGAAATCTGTGGCATATGATTTTTTTATTTTTTTATTCCTCTTTCTCTATCAGTCAGTCAGTCCCCAGGTTCTGAGTTTTTAAATTTGTGACATCTGTGGCATACGGTACGAACATCTTGACATTTGTGGCTACAGTCTCCAGCCCCCATTTGTGGCTACAGTCCTCAGGTTTTAAAATAAGAATTAAGAAATAATATTTAAATGAAGTAGTAGAAATATAGAACATCTGATAAATGAGATGTTGTAAAATGATGTGGTAAAATAATAAAGTAGAATTTTGGTGTGGCAAAATGGCATAATTTTTGCAACAACTGCTACAGATGCTCTTACAACTTAATAATTGAAAAATAAGGATCCTACTATGTTTACAATCTAAAAACAAGGAACTACCCACAATGAGCTACAATGACTCAACTACCCAACCTATTAGAACCCTGAAGACAAACTCCAACATTACAATAAATAAAAGATAATAACAACATAGCGTCCACTCTTGACAACAGTTAAATATTAATTTGAAATTTAGTAATTTTTTTTATCTATACTATTATTTAAGGGATTTCTCCTGTTTGAATTCCTTAATTTTGATGTTCAAAATACCCCAAATTTACCAGTTTGTAAAGCTTAAATAGTAGGATTAGACATATAAAATTACTAATTTAAAAAGTCCTAAATTTTAGATAAGTTTGAAAAAATATTACCTAAAAAATAGGAACAGTCTCACAACCCACTTATTCTAACACACGTTTCTAATATTTTATTCTTAAAAAAAAAAAAAAAAAACACAACTAAATAGAGATTAAGAGCAGTTTAGGTATTAAGTGCTAATAGGGTTATACATGTAAAATTACTAATTTAAAACTGCTAAATTTGCTCAAAGTACTCTCAAATTCAATTGTTTAGGAAGTGTAAACATGGTTAAACATGTAAAATTAATAATTTAGAACTCCTAAATTTGAAAAAATTGTTTCTTCTATCCATGTTTAAATTTTAAACCTTTTTAAAAAATTCATAATTTTTAAATAGATCATTTAAAAAAAAAAATTATTCTCTCTATCACGTCTTCTATCTCTTAGACCCTCACGTTCTAACAACTCCTTAAAATTTTAGGCTATTAATTTTTAGCACTCATCCGGACATCTCCAAAATGCTCTCCATGTCTAACCACTAAGCAGTAACCACCTCAAAAAGTTTAAAGTGTTTAACCGGTTTCTATTGCTTTATCCTTTCCCAAAGAAATCACTAATTTCTATATCATCCATACTTACTCACACTTCTCCTCCTAAATGAAATTGAAAATAAAAAACACAATCCTCTTACATTCTCTTCATTCTTATCCTTTTTACTCTTTCTTATTGGAATTGAGAAAAAAAAAAAACACACAGATTGTTGAAGTTTGCTGGCAATTTTAGATAACTACTCCTTTTAGATAACTGCTCCTATTTGAAGTTTTCTAAGTACGTGAGAAGAGGTGCATCCTTTGTCTTGCAAAAAATATATTCTCTTGGTTGTGGTCTAAGTCTTCACTTACTTAAATCACTCATTTTAGCAAAGGGAACTTTGAAGTTTGAAGGCATCCAATTAAATGAAATTGTATTCAAAAGGTATGTATGTTTTTGTTTTTTTGTTTTTTTTTTTTTCTAATTACTTAAATAAAAGCTCAATACAAATCTGAAAAGGAAAAACTCTTTGCTATCTTACATTCTTCTTTCAATAAGTTCCAGTGTTGTGTAATGATAAATAATGAGAATGGTTATTCACCCAGTAAATTAAAAAAAATCGAGGGAAGGTAGTAAAAAAGAGAAAAGAAAAAAAGAAGACAATTAGAGAAAGATATCACCCAGTAGGGAACAAAATTGACCAAATTTCGACAAAAATCCAAACTTGGAATTGTAAATTGGAGCGAGGAAAAAAACCCAAAAGATTATTCACAAAATGTGAATCAATATCCAAGCAAAAAGTTGGGGAAAAAAAACCAGAAAGATAGAAGAAGAAATACACCTGATTTATGCCAAAATACAACGGTGGTAATAATAATAGGCTTTGTATTATTGTGTATTTTCTTCACGAGTTTAGAGGTTATGCAAGGCGCAGTTAATTTATAGGAGAGTACTGGAGCTTAATTTTCAGAGGGAAATTAGCTAGGTTATCGTGACAGTTTGATAGTTAACATTTTTTTTTTTTTTTTATGAGAGAGATAAATAGTTAGGATCTGTTTGGATACCGCTTATTTTGCTGAAACTGAAAAATTATTGTTGAAAGTACCGTAGAAAAGATAAAAATTAGTTGAAATAGTGAAGTGAGGCCCATGAATAGTGCTATAAGCTGAACAGTGAAATAATTTTAATTTTTCATTTTTACCCAAACGCACGCTTAGGCTCCTAAAGTCAAATAAGTAGTTTATATGGCTATGAAGCTTCATTTTCTAGATTGTTCAAATTTTTGGTTAGATTGTTGATAATTTGAAATCTGGATTCAACCTTTCTTCTACAGTGAGTAATAAGTATAAGTTTGCTTTTATGTGTATAGTGAAAGGATTTATGTGCCTGTAATTAAGGCTTCATTTGTTTTGATGTAAAATATTTTTACCTATAAACACATAACACTCATCACACCCCTAGGTATTTTTGTGATTCGAAAATATAGTAATCCCCAATTATAATAGATGCAAATCATTAACTTTACCCAAAAAAATAGAAGAGTCTCACGCGTGCTCAGAGGCTAGTTGACTTTTAAATAACTATATATTAACAAATATATATTGTTTTTTTTCTAACTAGTCAAGATGTATAGTATAAAACTTGCATTATGTCAAAATCATGGTTATTAATATCTCGATTCGGATCTTAAGATCTTATGATCCTAAGATCCTAATCCCTATGATATAAAGGAAAATTAAAAATTAAAAAAAAAAAAAAATTGGCATCCAAATGGAGTCCAAATGCCCTAAAATTGATTTAAAAAATGTAATAAATAGATTAGCTTAGTGGCTTTAGCCAATTTGATATATATATATATATATATATAAAAGGAAAAATTAAACCCTAAGGCTCATGTCAGTAATAAGTTGTCACCTTAACGAATTAACCTAATAAACAAAATCACAAAAAACATAAGAGAGGAGAAGAGAAGAGAATAGACTACTAGAGAGTTGAAGGCAAGTGCAACAAGCTGAGAAACTCGATAGTGAGGCAACTGTCAGTGAGACCATCGACAACAATGGTAATAATCTAATGGATGATGCGGGCCATGTGGTTGCTAACAATGACAATAATGTTGTTTATACTTATCAATCGTACTTTGAAGAACCCATCAAAGATAACCCAAACTTTGGTCTCGATGATTGAGTGTGTTTGTGGAGTTGTTTAAACATTGTTATTTGCTTTGTTTTGTTTATTTAGACAATATGAATGCTTTGAGTTGTTTAACTTAGAACTTGGTATTTGTGAGTTGTAATTTTTGAACTTTCAACTTTATTCATGTATTTTTAATTTGGTACTTTACTTTTTATTAGTAATGTCACTAATTTGTGTCAGAAATTAATTTTTTTTTTCAATATTTCTTTAATATGTATTATGAATTATAATTAGAAAAATTTTATATCCACAACATTTTTACAACAAATCATAGGTGGTAGATTGTTACTGATTTTTATTATTGAGGCAAAAAAGTAATCTCAGTGGTAGGTTCAAATTTGAACTAATAACAACTAACCACCTATGATTTGTTGTGAAATGTTGTGAACGTAGCAGTTCTCTTATAATTATGGGTATTTTTTAATCAGAAAGTAGGATCTTACGATCCTCGTGCTGATCTTATGATCCAATTCTCGAACCCTCTCACCCATCCCATGTAGGATCTCGATCTTGATAACCTTGGTAAAAAATTATCCTTTCTCCTTTTTTTTATTTTATTTTTATTTTTTATGAGAAGACTTGACTTTTTATTCATTATTTGAAAAAGAGGAAACATCATGAGTACATGCAAGCTCTACATGACTAGGACACTCCTCTAGCCATGCAACGTAGTTTTCTATATTAGTTGCATGTTAAGCCAACAAGTGGGCAGGCACATTTCCCTACCTTTTGTATGGGAAAAAGCAATAGTTCTAAAAGCTTGTGCAAGGTGGATGGTTCTAGGCTTCCAGCAACAATGTTTTGCATCGAAGATGATGCCTCACCCAGTCCTTGAAGTGCGTTGCAGATGCATATAGAGTCTCCCTCCAACGTTACATCCCTTACCCTAACATCCTGAGCGAACTGAACCCCGACCTCCATTGCCTTAGCTTCTATCTCCAATGCTCCTAAAGGAAGAGCAAGCTTTCGACTGAGCGCAACAATCATCATACCTGCCGAGTCACATATTATCACTCCAATAACTACCTACTTCCTTTTGGAAAATACGGCTCCTTCGACATTCACTTTGTAGTGACCCGGTTATGGAGGTCTCCATTTTATCTCATTTGGAGGCTGTCTTGTAGGGGCTAGTGGTCTCACATTCGCCATCTAGAACTTATCCAACACCTTCAACAAGCTCCTAACAGTAGCTTTGCCTTCTCTGTGCTTTCCACCATGTCTGGCAGTATTTCTATCCTTCCACATTCCCCAACATATTGCAATAGCACGCTCCACCAAACCCGGGTCTGATTTCGTCCACCTTTGTGATTTCCACATCACGTCCATAAACGTCCACGTTGGGCTGATCTCAAACGGAATAACCAACTTGCTTGAAGTCCAAATCTCTTTGGCATTGTCGCAGAGCTAAAATAGGTGGCAAGTGGATTCAGGCACTTTTCCACATGAGTCACAAATGCAGTCCTGAGTGATATTTCTCTCCTTTAGGTTCTCTTTGGTGGCTAAGATGTTCTTGCAAGCTTTCTAGGCGAAATGTTTGATTTTGTTTGGCACATTCATATCCCAGAGGCACCTCCACGTTTGTTTTAAGGTAGCAGGGTCGGAGCTTTCAAGTGTATTTCCACCAGAATGTATGTCCTGGGCTAGTTTGTATGCACTCCTTACCATAAACTTCCCATTTTTATTTTTCGCCCATATCATACGATCCCTCACACCATAAGCACTTAGAGGAATACTTAGGATGGCTTCAACATCCTGGGGGAGAAAACATTGGTGAATCAAGTCTTCCTTCCATTCCTTGCGATCCCCATCAATCAGGTCACGAACCCTTACCACATGCAAGCTTGAACTTTCAGGTGTTACGACCCTATAAGTGCTCGGCATTTAGACCCATTTATCCTTCCATACCTGAATCTTTTCTCCATCACCCACCTGCCATCTTAAGCCCTTTTTAACCACGTCTTAAACTGCCCAAATACTTCTCCATGCAAAGGATGGTTGGCTCCCCAAACTAGCCTCAATAAAATCACATCTTGGGAAGTACTTGGCTTTATATACATGGTAGAAGAGTGTGGATGAATTCGTTTGTAATCTCCATCCTTGCTTCACCAAGAAGGCAAGGTTGAACAGCTTTAGGTCCCTAAATCCCATTCCACCTTTTTCCTTTGGCAAACACATCTTCTCCCAGCTCATCCATGCTAGCTTCTTCTCATCCTTCATCTGCCCCCACCAAAATTTCCTTGGTTGAACAACTTTAGGTCCCTAAATCCCATTCCACCTTTTTCCTTTGGCAAACACATCTTCTCCAAGCTCATCCATGCTAGCTTCTTCTCATCCTTCATCTGCCCCCACCAAAATTTCCTTGCCATCCTCGTCAACTCATCGCATAAAGTTTGGGTAGCTTGAAACAGCTCATCGTATAAGATGGGACTGCTTGAGCGACCGCCTTTATCAGTACTTCCTTCCCTGCACTTGAAAGCAATTACACCTGTTGTTTCAGCTGAGCAAAAGTGTTTCTTTTCGACTTGCCTACCAAGGATGGAAGCCCAAGATAAGATTCATGTGGCTTTATCACCTGTGCTCCAAACATAGCTTTTATTGTTTCCTTTACGCCATTGGCTGTATTATGGCTAAAGAATAGTGAGGTCTTGTTCCTATTTAGTTGTTGGCCAGATGACTCTTCATAGACTTGTAGTACCTGCTGGATTTCAGAACATTCCTTCACTATTGCCCTCCCAAAAATCAAACTGTCATTGGCGAAAAATAGATGTGAGATTCCAGGCCCCCTTGCCGATGCGGCTACACCCCTTAACTCCTTATTTCGGACAGCCTTGTGCAGCAGCATTGACAATCCTTCAGCACAAATCAGGAATAGGTATGGCGACAATGGGTCCCCTTGACGCAACTCTCGCATAGGAAAAATTTGACCACATGCATGTCCATTGACACGTACTGCATAAGTGACTAATGAGACACATCTCATGACCAGGCTGATCCAGTCCCCATGAAATCCTAGTTTGGCCATGATTTGTTTCAAGCAACCCCATTCTACATGGTCGTAGGCTTTGCTCATATCCAGCTTCAATGCCATCTCACCGCACTTTCCTTTCTTTCTCCTGTTGATGTGATTCATTATCTCATGAGCCATTAGTACATTGTCAGTGATGAGCCTTTCTCCTTTAATGACTTTAAAGATTCTTTCACATATCATCATTATTTGTGATTTTTTTTTTACCTTACAAAATCTATTATCCCCATTCTGATCATGCAACCACATGAAGGGGTTTCAAAGGAAAATAAAGTCTATAAAGTCACACTAATCTTTACAAAATATTTTACAACTGTCAATGTGACAAAGTTGTGAATGGTAGATGATAAAGTGATGTCAACAATTGACCCATATAAAAACTTGTAAACCTAACTTATTGTAAAAATTCAAAATTGTTTCTAAAAAAAAAAAAAAAAATTATTGTAAAAATTGTTGTGTTCATTGCATTACTTAAAAAAGAGGTAAAGAAAGTGCTAAAAACACCAACAAAACTCAACCTCAAGTAATATAGATTTGAGAATCTCAATAGCATAATCAACATGTAGAGGGGTGAAGCAGCTTCATCAAGCTCAAGAAAAGACCGAAATCAAATCACAGATCAGTGTCCAACTCAATGTTAGTTGGTGTAATATTATTATTATTATTTAAAATTCAATTGAAAAACTCTTACTAGCTTTTTATTTTATTATTATTTTTTTTTATAGAATACTAAGTATTTTTAACACACACGGGAAAATAGCTATATATCAATGCTAGCTTAACTCCATCTATGTGAACAAATTACAAAATCAAACCTTAATACAAAATCAAATGAACCCAAAAATAGAAAAACCCATAAACTTGGAGGCTGTTTGGATCCATTTTTTTCATCACTTAATTTCCGTCACTCAATTTCCATCACTCATCACTTATCACTCATCACTCATCACTCATCACTCTAAAATACCAAGGTTGTTTGGCATCATCACTCACTTGCCATTACTCAAAATTTTTCACACTGTTTGTGGGCCCCATACTTGTCACTCGGTGAAGCTTTTTGTTTTTTTTTTTTTTTCCCAGTGCCCAGAAACCCGAACCCAATGAAAGAAGAAAGGAAAAAAAAAAAAAGAAACCCAGGAGGAGAAGACCGAACCAAGTGAAAAAAAAAAAAAAAAAAAAAAAAAAGGAGGATAAGACCGAACCTAGGAGAAGAAAGGAAAAAAAAAAAAAAAAAAGTCAAAAGGTGGTCAAAAGGTGCGGCTGAGTTATGACTAGTGGGTCTCATGTGTGTTTAATTACAAAAATGTCATTGAGTTATGAGTTATGGAAATAGAGTTATGGTGCAGCCAAACGGACTTCTAACTATGGGTCCCATCATTTTTTAGTTATGAGTTATGGAAACAAGCCTTCCAAACAGCCTCTTGGTTTTGTTGTCCAATTATCACATTTAATGAGCACCACCTTTTGCTTCCGCAGAACCTTTCTTTTTCAAGCCGTATGGCCCAAAACCAAATGAACAGCCTTGTCTTGATCAACCACTTGAGTCTTTGTGAATTTCACGTCGGCTACAACTACAAATTCATTGACCCCAAAAGCTTGAGAAGCATCAATGGCAAAGGACTCAATGGCTGGCCCCAAACATTCTCAAAGAGAAGGGTCAAGGACTCAAGGTAGAAACTTTCGAGCATATCCAAGATGTTGAGTTTTCGAAACTCCGGCGAGGCCAAGACATGTGGAGGAAAATTGAAAACTTCGACAAAATCAGGAGAGACAATGTCTTCGACCAAAGCCAATGTTGATGGGCCACTAACATTAGCACTGGTCTGAATAATTTGAAATTGGTACCTCTACCTCATTCGGATTTCAATGGCTCCCATTGATTCTCCTAATGGGTTTTTAGATCTGTACCCTTCCATGTTGAGATTGTAATCCAAAGTGCAAGCGGCCATTGATATGATATGGGTTCTTTCAAGAATCTTGAGAGAGAGAGAGAGAGAGAGAGTTCTAGAGTGAGAAAGAAGGATTTTTGTTATGTAATTTGCTATACTAAACATTGAATTGGGAGACAGTTCTATTTATAAGGCCAATGACAGCATCACTTGCTGTTTCTTGTTTTCCTTGGGGCTAAAGGAAAAACCGTCATACCAATGTCCATAGAATGTTAATAACGGCTATATTTATTTTTTGTGCTACCCAAATCCTTTTTCAATATCTTATCTTCTTAATATCCCCATGAAAAAAGAGAGATAAGATATACAACCATAACTCCTCATTGGTCTATATGTTTGGTGTTAATAAGCGTTGCATGACTCAAACTCAAGCACCAAAGGCGAGATGGATGAGGTGCTTGACCACTAAACTCTCACACCGAAGTTATGTAATATCTTATTAATCCATCGTAATTGTAAACCTATTGCAAATCCATTATCCAAATTGTTAATTAAAAGAAATCAATGTGAACTCATAATTTATTTGAACTTTAGATAAGTCTATTATTAACTTAAAAAAGGAGGAAATTTTATATTGTTAATTAAAAGAAATCAATGTGAACTCATATAATTTATTTGAACTTTAGATAAGTCTATTATTAACTTAAAAAAAGGAGGAAATTTTATTTATACGGTTTAAATGATATCCCATCATGTGAACTCAAGTGATGTTTGCACTTTATGAATGGTAAGTGATATTTTGTGTTTGGGGCTAAGAAATATAATTTTAATTTCAACTTTGGGGCCAAGCTTTGTTACTGACTTTATCATTTGTTAATTGTCAGACAGGATATATAGTTCTTTCAAAGTTTCTAGCTCATATAAAAACAGATTCTCCACACACACACACACAGGAGCTTATATAAAGACCGTACTCATGTTATAATATGGCTAATTTGATAGGCACACAATTTTTGGAAAGAAAGCAGCTATATTAGAGAAAAGAAAATAGAATTTTGGTTCTTTAAAAGGAATTTAAATAAAATAGATTGCTTTGAGGGAGTCCAACCTCATATGGGTTCTAATTTTTGGAAAATTATTAGGTACTCTCGGAATACCATAAAATGCGTATTCTCCCTCTCACATAAATAGTGGATCCTACCATAAATTTAATTAGTGAGACTCACCATTCATATGAGAGGAGAGAGTATGTATTTATGATACTCTGGGAGTACACAATAATTTTCCCTAATTTTTGAAGAAAAAATGCCGAAATCTTTATTCAATAATACTTGACCAATCTTATAAAATAATAATAATAATAATACTTGACCAACATAAAAAATAAAAACAAAGACTCCACAATGTATACATTCTAAAAACAAGGAAGAAGGAACCAACAACTCCCAGACAAAATACAAATATACAATCAACAACTTCTAGTCATGGGACTCACTTTCACATAATCTTCTACTAAAAAGTAAAAACTTGGACACAACTAAACCAAATTAACTCCTACTACCAAGAATTACAAACGACTCTAATAACAAACTCCTATAACACATTGACAATGACTCGACACAATTAAAGGGAAGCATTATCCCATTTCCTCACGATCTATTATGACTCGTTCTCTTTTCTATCTAAGAGGACATAATTCAATCCTTGCTTCAAAAAGAAAAAAAGACCTAATTTAATCCCATTACATAGACACCATCTATATGGATAAACCCCTAATTCTACAAATAGTGTAGTTTTACAACAAAAATTAAACTAATTCAGGACCCTTATTTTTCTCACCATTCTTAATTTTGCTATTTGCATGCAACAGCACTAAGTCACACATACTCATTACATTTATTGCCAGGACGAGACTTACCAAGGGTGTAGATTTTGGAATCAACATAGGAAGAAGATTTAAAAATAAATAATTTAATAAATAAACTTCGATCTGCAGTGAGTGAATGGACCTGAGAAAGCATCAGCTGATTTGCAGGTATGATATCCAAAAATATGGGTCAAAATAAGTCTATATTAAGCAATTGAAAGAGGATAGCCGACGATAAATTTGCAAGGGACAAGAAATTGCATTAGTTTTGGGGGCACATCTGTATGCATACACATGCATTTTCTTTTTGATCCAATAAATATTTCCCTACCTAAAAATTGGTTACTCAATCTAGGAGGCCTAAAGCTCTAATAAAATTAAATGCAAAACCCCGGTTGACACGTTCCAAATGGACTGTATAAGGAAGATGAAGTTGTCAGCTAGAAGATGTTGAACTACTCCACTCCCATATAACTTGGTAATGATGTTCTGTATCTGCATTCTTAAAAAGATCTTCTCCCTGAGGCAGGCAAATTCTTCTAAAGACAGCAATCTGGGAAGCAAACCCTGGTTCCAAGTCAGCAGATCCACCTACCCCACTGAACTCAACGCTGTAATTGTGCTTTGCAGCTAATTCAGCCGCCCAGTGGTTGAACTGCTCTCTAGTCCACTCAAATTTGTGGTCATGGTTGCGAAATTTACAGGATTGTGACTGGGTTTTCTCATCTGGATCCTCTTCTTGGCTTGGTGGACTAGATTTCTGGAGTATCACATTGTATTCATAGTTTGGAGTTGAAACAATAAGAACCTTTGGACAAAAATAACTCAGCACAACATCTCCAAACAGACATGCCTGATCTTCTTCCATATGCTCAATAACCTGTAATTCCAAAAATTCAGCTGTCAATCAGGACCAGTAAGGGGCCAGTTTATTGATTTGGATGAAAATATATAGCATATAATTTTCCATTGTATTTGCCATTTTAAAGGCAGGAATGGAAACATTTCAACAGCTAAAATAAGGCAACAGAAACTATGCATTTTAGGAAAAAATTAAGTGAATTGAGAAGGGTAATAGAATACCTCTAAGCAAGTGCCAATATCAAACCCACATAGTCGGGAATCAAAATCTGTGATGGAACCATCATAAAGAATGGCAGAATTGATGCCTGTGTTGTTGCTCAGTTTTGAGTGAAGAATCTGCAGTACTAACAAGAATCAAGATCCTCAGATAAAGCATGTGGTTAACTGTAAAGGAATGAAACATCATAGTAGAAGGACAATACAGAGATAAAATCCACAAACTTTTACATAAGGGAGAACATTTTATTTATTTATTTTTTTAACAAGGATGAAAAGGTTTTATTCTTAATGTATACACCAAGCAAAACAGATGGATGAAATAAAATGCACTCAAACCAAGGAAACAAAGTCAAAAGTATCCTCTAAAGATCTGCAACCTTTAAATTGGTTATTTTTTCCATCCCAAAAAAAAAAAAAAAAAAATTATTTTTTAGGCAAGTGTTCAACTCTGTAGCATATACATCCATTTGGTATGACATCAATTTCCTAAATGGAAATGACAAGAGGTTTAGGCTAACACCAACGAAATCATTCTCATAAGAAACCAACAACCATATATTGGCATGCATTCCAGCATGCCTAGTGTTTGTGTGTGTCTATAATATATATATATATATATATATATATAGACACACACATTCAGCAAAGGACCAACATTTTCTTCGTAAGGCTCTCAATGATTAGACTGGCCAATTAAACAATGAAACCAGTACCCTTGAACATAATCAAGGTGTTTAGCATAAAATTTGACATTATGCACTCCACTAGGTAATAAAACTAAGATGGAGTGACCATTACTCAAAAGAAAATTTTGGGATTTAACAAGGAAATTATGCAAAACTGAGCAGCTGTAAATGGTTCATACCTTTGCTGCACGGCCTAGACTCTTCTGTGAAATATCCACACCAACAATTTTTTCCAGAGCAGTTGGATAATTTAATAACGAATCCAATAAACTACCAGAGCCACATCCAAAGTCAACCTGAATATAAAACAGAGACCAACTAAATTTAACATATCAGCACAGAAAATTCACAGATGAGAAATGCTTGCATACCAAAGTAGTGGCACCAGATTCTTTGATGTGTTGCACTGCATATTCCACACGTTGCTTTGAAAGTGGAGGGCTGAAAAGAGCCTGCTCCATTCTGTCTTCCAGAGGTTCTGTTACCTGCAACAATCTTATAGAATACTCCAAGCAGCAGGATTCTGCATGTAAGAGAACAAATAAGACAGTGCATAGCTAGTTAGATCTCAGAATCAATACTCGAAGTAAAAGAAATGAAAGAAAATAGATAGGCCCTTACTACAGGTTGGTAATCAGTTACAAATGAAATATGTCAAAAAGTTCACTCATAAGTTGCCACATAACATAGAATTTGTTATATTTCTCAAAACATGTTCCATTGTCTTAGAGAAAACAGTTTTGAAGGAAAAGAGAAACTGAAAGAAGTTGTTTCCCTCATTTTTAATCATGCATCTCTTGTTGACACTAATAATAAACCAACATTGCTGTATTGCCTCCTTGCAGTAAAATAGGAAGTACTTTTTATAATCTCCTACCAACAACAAGGGGCAATGAGAGAATTCTCAGTGTGCAGCTTTTTAAGATTTGACCTTCTTTTTCACCACTCAGTCAAATGATTTCTTTTTTTAACAGATGCAAATGTTTAACAATGTCAGCCAATCAACAGGGCATGACCAAGCAATTGCATGCCTTCAACATAATGAAACCACCTTGCAATCAACTTTGAAACTGGGACTGAGAACATCAATATAAAATTCAGATTGTTAAGAATTCATCGATTTCATAATTACGAGTCAGATTCATGTAGCTACAGTGAAAGGATAGGGAAGCTCACTTGAAGATAACAATGAAAGAGTCCTTGCAGAATTAACAGCTGCAGCTAAAATAAACTCTTCAGGGGGCAACTCTGTTTTAAAACAAGCAGACTGACCAATGGACATCAGAGTCACAACTAATTCAAGATGGGGAATCACTGCTCCAACCCCTATCTCAAACTCAAACTTGGGATTACTTTCAAGATTTTCCTTCATATGTTCACCTTCTGTTACCAAAAAAACAGAATAACTAATACATAACAAGGACCCATTGGAAGGGCAGACACCAGAATCTGGTCCCTCAATGTTTAAAGATTGAACTCCTTGTTCTGGCATAGTATTTAGAATGCTCATAGTGTTTGGTTCTAGAAATTTGACCCCTTCAGTCTCAGCATGGTGAACAGTATGAATTGATCGAGACAACACAAACTCCTTAAGAAAATTTTCATGAGAAAATTGAACATCGAGGACATTGGCAGTACTATTTAGCTTCTCTGAAGGCAAATTTAGGTCCTTAAAATACATGTTTAACCAGGAGATAATTTTAAAAGAAGTGTTCTGGATGGAATCATTCTGCTTCTTAAACGAATCTTTGGGGGAACATTCTATAATCAAATCCTGACTCTTCGAAAATATTTTTATTTCACATTGATAGCTGACTGCTGATTCAACTGATTCCCTGGCATGAGTAGAAATAGCACCTCCACTTGCACGTTCTGTCTCTTCTTCAGATGAGTCTGTAACCTTCAACTTCTTGCTTGATCCAGGTGACTCAGACACTGCTTTTAAAGAAGTACTTATAGTAGAAAAGACTGGTTCAGATAGCCTATGCTGACGACAGAATGTAAACAGGACATCTCTTGGCAAAGAACCCCTCCAATTTGTTCTTGTAGTGAATGCTAAAGGAAACTCTGCTGTTAGTACTGCTTCTCTGGACAGCTTGTAAATTCCACCTGGTATCTTACTTATGAGCATCCTGAAATCCATCTAATTATGACTAATTTAGGCAAGGGTGCATGGTTACACAATAATTCAGCAAAAGGCACAATAGCTGCACATGTGAAACCTCCACCTTACTCTTTGACAAGAAGGCTAAAAAAATATGAAAAAAGAAAAAAAAAAAATTTTGGGAAACCTTCAGAGGTTTCCTAAACAACTCCAACCTCTTGGAAGGCTTCACAAAAATGGTGATCTCCCCTATGATTTTGTAATTTGTAATTTTTTATCATTTGCGCAAAAATAAAAGTAATTAAATGGTTAATACAATTATCATAATGCTAAATATTAGACTCTACCCAACTGAGAGACAATATTAATGAAATAGTACTTCAAAAAAAAAGAGCTAATTAATTATAAAGAGTAAAGATATGAAACAAGTTAGAAATGTAGACACAAATAAAACAGAACATGTATCATAATATACTGAAATGGTATGAGGAAATGAAAAAAGATTCATAAATTTTGTTCAGACAATTCACCAACAAAGTATCCATGAAACATGATTTGTGGAATTTAAACTGATCATAGAGCAAACTGCACAAAAGTACTAAATGAATGCAGATTCTTTATGCTTCTGCATTAATTTGGATAAAACATAATGATCAAGTATCATTTGGAGTTGACAAGGCAGGTTCTATAAACACGGGTGTAAGAGTTTGGAAGGCATGTTACGGTCAATGTATAATTAAATGACAGTCTAGGCAACATCCACATTGAATCTTTTTAAGATTTCTTAGATTTGTTGAATTTCATATTGTAATTGTTTAGGATTAGTGGGTTACACATCCTGTGTAATCTAGCAGTCCTTCATTTAAGTATAAAATTATCATTTTTGAAATCACTTGAAAAGGATCAATATGGTAAAAAAAATCAATAAAATACATGAAGTCAGAAGAGACCTATAATATGATTGCACGGATACATCTTCATAGAAAAGGTCTTTGGACCTCCAAGTGAATCCAATGGATGCCAAAATTGCATCACCATATATATCTTGACTGGACAAATAACTTGCCCTTGCATTTAATGATACTTCAGAATGAAGGGCTTCTTTTGCATTAGGATGATCTGATGATGGCTCTATCAGATATGACTGATGAGCAGCGAAGTACAATCTTGTCTCAGAAGAAGCTTTACCAATAGCCCTGTTAAAAAACCAAGTACTGGATTAATACCAAAAGTAGGACTCAGATATAAGAAAGCCACTTTAAGCATTGAAAATTTCCTTCCTCCTAGGCTCTGCTATTAAATGGCTTCGCCCTACCTGGAGATCAGAACCTTAGCAGCATCTGCTAAATCAAGTTTTTTGGCAATAACATCCAGGTAATACCCTGTTGAGGAAATATCAAGAATCACAAGTTCAATGGCCTTTTCCTGTGAACATGGAATATGTATGGCTTCAACTAAAGTGCTTTGTGGGGCACCAGATTGTTGGTCAACCGATGACGCTATAACTTCAGGAGGGTATAAATTTTTCCTCCAAATTGAAAGCTGCCCCTCAGAAGTAGCAACAAGCTCAGACAATCTTAAAGCGGCCCTCATAATCAATGGAATAACCAAGAATGGATTTGATACCACCTTTGGATTAATGCATTTGCAAAGATTGTTAAGCTTTGAATCATAGACAGCCATGACAGAAAGCGGAACCAACCCACAAAGATCACCTTCTCTCTCCAAAGCTGCTCTTAAGTGAGCACTAAGGGGGTGGGGTGGATCAGATGAGAGGAACTTTACCATAACACAAAAGCAACACAGAGAAGGTCAGAGACAAAAAATATACCCAAGGTAACATAGAATTTTATTTCCAAAAATGTTTGCAGCAGGATGTGTTTATATTATAACATCAACGAAGGTTTAGAAAACAAAATGAGCCTATAGAAGTCATCCTCTATCTGTATAGTTGCTCTAAAGTGACAGCTCACAAGACAGATAAATTAATTATATCAATGCCAACATAGAAAAGCACAAAGCTACATAAAAATCAAATCAAGGTAAGGCTCCATAAAAAATCATATAAATGCTTAATTGTCTAAGTAATTTAATAAGCAATCCATCGGCATGTAAAACTCAGGGAAAAAGAAGAAACGCAAAGCACAGTAATCAGGGATTCAGATTGCCCCAAAAAGGCCAAAAAAAGAAATATCATGATGCACTAGTTACATGACTAAGGGCATGTTTGGTACACAAGAACAGATTCAAGAATGGAATAACTATTCCTTTGTAATCACCATTTAGTTGCTTGGTTACGGTTTCATTACAGGGAATAGCTATTCCTTAGCAAAAGGTCCTTAATAATTATTCCTTAAGTCACGTAGCTCAAAAAATTGAAATTCCCCAAAAAACGATTGTTCTCTCTCACTATAGTCGGTAAGAGTAAGATTATTTTCTTCAATAAAAAGGTAACATTTATAATTATTGATTGTTATATTTAATTATTAAAAAAAACTGTTGACAAGTATAAGTCTAATCAATTGTATTATGATACGAATTTTAATTAAGAAAAAACAAACAAAAAAAATTACAAACTCATTTTTCCATATGTATTAATTTAAATTTCAAATATGTATTAACTTTTTTTTTATTGAAAATGTATTATTTTTTCACCCCAAAAAAATCAAACTTGTTTTATATATATATCAACTTTTTCAAGTAAGTGAATTTGTCATTTTTTAGATTTTTTTTTTTTTTTATAAGTTTCCACATGTGAACTTATTAGAATTAAATATTTAGGGGAAGTTTTACTTATCAAAAAAATATATATTTAGGGGAAGTTTTAATCGTTTTAGACATTTATGGAGATAACAACTTTGAACAAAGGACAATCCTTTTTTTTTTTTTTTTTGGTAGAAAGGAAATTCAATGAAACTAAAGAACCAAACGAGTTTCAGGACAAAGCCTGTTACAAACACACCATTCAATCCGAAAGATAAAAATCTAACAAGTCCACTGGTGGACCATCATACAACACAAAAACGGAGATTTGATTGAGTCCCAACCTCACCAAACTATTAGCACATCCGTTAGTTTATTGATTTTACAATAATTTTATCACACATAAGCAGATGTTAAGTGAGATCAACAAAGAGAACAATATAATTAGATAAGAGTATTTTAGGAAATTTGATTGGGGTATGACCCCCATGCTATCATCAAATCAAGCTATACCAAACTATGAATTACATATTCAGGATTTTATTCATTTATTATCACCAACACATGCATAGGAATAATTATTCTATTACAGCACCACCCGCTTTTATTCTTGTTTATTTATCAAAAAAAATTATTCTATTACAGCTTCTTGGATTATGTGTAATACTTACTCTTATTCCTAAGTAATTATCATTACAATATGCACTATTCCAACAAACTATATATTAATTAAAATAGAAACAAAGTTAGCTACTCTTAGTTATTTGAATTCCAAAAATGAATGAAGGTACAAATCCCTGTGTAGTAGGAAAAGAAAGATTGAAAAAAAAAATATATATATATATATATATATTAAAAAAAACTATTCACAATTTATTGCCAATTCAAACCACTAACCTCATTTGAAAATAGATATGTGAGACGTTCAACTAATAAATCTGATGCTTCCTGCGGAGTGGGACTATCATTTGAAATTTGGATGCCTAGCTGCGGAAGAAGTAATTTAACCCCCAAAAAAAGGAGAAAAATGGTTATTACCAAGTGTTGTTCCCACAAAAGTAGATATCACAAGTGAGACAATATATGAAGTACTGGCCAGACAATGAATAAGAAAAATAGCAGTGGTAATCAATGGAAAGGGAGATGAACAAAACCTTCTCTATAGCCATCTCTGCAGCAGATTTCTCAGCATCCTTCTTTCTCTTAAATATTCCTGACTCAATTGTAATTTCTGGCAGCTGCAAGATGCAGCGGTAACGACAGGGCCCTTTCTGTGGGATGGCCAATCCTGGGCATCCCTTTTCAGAAGATTCCTGTACTTCCTCTATCTTAAAGCAAGCCTTGCTACCAAACTTTTGGGATATAATAGCTTTAGGTGCAAGGTTTGTCTTCTTGACCGCATCAGCCGGGGATTTTTCATTTTCCATCACTATCATTTGAGCATTTGAATATATAAATTACCAAATTACAAATTTATCACATAAATAAAATAATATCTCAAAGATAGTTGGTTAAATTTCATCAAGGAAAGGGGTGATATATATAAGATTAGCATCTACTTGGTAAGTAGTATAAAGTATTAATGTAGACACTGCATTTTGGATGCGGTTCTCACAATTAACCAAATTTATTTATAGCAATTAACATAGTATGAAAGGGTTTCTATTTTTATTATTATTTCTTACTAAAACAATATGGACTTTCTTCTTGCAAGTCAAAAACTAAGGAATGAAGCAATAAAGTCAGAATTTTGATAAATATGAAAATGTGAGAAAATTTCAACAAAACCCCATAATTTATTTACTCTTTTTATGTCCCTCAATTTTCTCAGCAAAGTTAGCAGTAGGCAATAAGTTTCAAAAGTCTTCAAATAACTTGCATGGTGATCTTATATAAGAAAGACCCAAAAAGATTTGATTTTGAAAACAAAGGACATAAATTTAGGCAATTTTAGCAAATGGGTCTGAAACCAAGCAATGCAGTAAGCAATTGGAACAACATTAGACTCAAAATTGAGCAAGAAAAACTCAATGGGTTTTCGTCCAACAAGTTAAAAACACAGAAACAAAAGAAAAAAAAAAAAAGGCATAGATTAAAGCCATACCTAAAATGGGCAATGGGAAATTGTTCAGCTTTTTGGGGTTTGAGTTGAGTGTGATGTTTGTGTTTGTGTTCTGTGGGGTTTTGGGCTTCTGGGTTTACTTCTTATAGTTCTTACTTGGGGGGTTTTGGGAAAGCAAGAATTTTTAAAGAGAGTTTAGACTAAAGACTTAAGAGAGAAGGGGGCACTGAAGTAGAGTGAGAGCGAAAGGTTAGTGAGTCCAATCAGAACTGAACACACACACACACACACCAAAAAAAAAAAAAAAAGTCACGCCTTTCCCACTGGCCTTGAACGTGGCAGTTAAGGAGTTACTTTTTTCTTTTTTCTTTTTTAACACCATAATTTTTGTCCAGAGTGATAGCTTTTATTTGTAATATCACATTTTCTTTACAACTTATAGATTATCACATAGATATTATTGCGGCAAAAGTTGTGGATTAGCTTGTGCCCCTCTTCTCTCTTTTTTCTTTTTTTCTTCTTTTTTTTTTTTTTTTTTTTTTTCTTTTTTTTTTTTTTTTTTGTAGTTAAGGTGAAGGAAGGAATTTCCTTTTATGGTTCTATTCTCTCTCTTTTTTTTTTCTTTTTTTTTTTTCCTTTTTAGGGAAATAATGAAGTGCACGTATGGTACATACAACACTTAAAAATTGTGCATTCAAACTTCAAACTTCAAAATTCTATGTAATTTAAAATGAGAAAACTTTCATAATTTAACTGAAATCATATAATTTGTTCAGTTTAAAATAAGATAATTTAGCTAGTTGAAGGTTGAAACCCACAAATTTTCAATATTTATCAAATTTCTTTTTTTCTTTCTTACGTGACAAACTTTATTTTAATTCATTCTTCCACTACTAGATCAAATCATCAAATTAGGGTGGGAAAAGGATTTTTATCAGCTAAATTTTTAGGTAGTATTATTTAAAACATAAAAGGAAAACTTATTTAATTGCTTTCCTATATATTTTGGTAAGATAAGAGAGAAGGCTCAAGAGAGGAGAGGAGAAAGTGATCATAATGTATTAATTCTTAATATATTTCAAAAAAAAAAAAAAATGTTGATACCACAATATTTATACCACTTTTGCCACAACTCGTCACGTAAGGAGTTATGAGTGGTAAAGAAAAAATAAAAGGCCCATATTTCTACCATTCATAATTCGCCATGTGACAAATTATATAAAATATTAAACCTTTTCCTCTATTCTTATCATCTCCCTCTGTCTCCCTCAATTTTGAAACATATTAAACTTCTTAATAAAGTTTCCAAGATACAAACCACTCGAATCTAGAAGCTGGCAAAAAGGAATATAAAAAAAAAAGCAAAAGAATATTATTTGTGATGCCAACTAATTAACAAAGTCTCATATTTCAATACAATAATTATCGAAACAAAGTATAAGAGAAGGGAAGATTAGGAAAAGCAAACCAAGTTCAATGTATTCAAGAGGTGATGGTGTAAAAATTCTATTTCTATTTCCTTTCCTTTTGTAATTTAATCTAAAAGCAGAGTCCTTTTTCTCCAAAAAAAATTAAAAAAAATAATAATAATTCCTTTCCTTTTCTTTTTCCAAGTGAACGTTTGGATAACCGTTTGCGTCCAGCATTTCACTTTTGTTTTTTTTTTTTTTTTGAGAAGCGATTTCAGTTTTTTCAGTGGGTTGCATACACTATTTATGAGACTTACAAATCTCTTTTTTCAACAAAACTTTTATTAAAAATAGGTCCCACGGCACTATTCACACATTTAAAAATTATTTTACTACAATATTTTCAGTTTTCAGTCAAATAAGCGGTATCTAAACACACCCCAAGTGTCTTTTTTTTTTTTTTTTTTTTTTTTTTTTTTTCACTCTCAAAAAAAAAAAGTGTCGTTTTTTTTACTTTTACAAAATTATATTTTAGAACCTATAATTTAGAAGGTTCTACAAATAAAACCTTAAAATTTTTGGAAATAATAACCTAAACCTTCAAATTTAAAAGATACAGCAAATTAAGCCTCAGTCCAACAGACACTCACAGTCACACCATTAGGCATTAGCTCTGACATTACATAAAATAACTTGAAATTTTTGACGTTGTTCGTGTCTGTTAGACTCATGATTTAAGTTGTTAGGTTTATGAAATTTCAAGATTTAATCGGTCACCTTTGAAACTTTAGGATTCAATTGGTTACGTTTGTGCAATGAAATTATCAAAGCCAATTTATAAAGTTTGTATTATTATGATATTTTCGGAGTGTACTATGAGAGGCTTTTCCCTCAAGCCTCTGTTGATCTCGTTTAGTTCCTAATATTATTTGCTGTTTAGGATTCAATTGGTTAGGTTACGTAACTTGAAATGTTCTCCCCCCCCCCCCCCCCCACGTTTGTGCAATGAAATTATCAAAGCCAATTTATAAAGTTTGTATTATTATGATATTTTCGGAGTGTACTATGAGAGGCTTTTCCCTCAAGCCTCTGTTGATCTCGTTTAGTTCCTAATATTATTTGCTGTTTAGGATTCAATTGGTTAGGTTACGTAACTTGAAATGTCCCCCCCCCCCCCCCCCCGGCGGCCCCTCTTTATTAATGTGTGGCTTGATGATAAAAGTTTTCGTATCACTTTTAGGTGAACAGTTTGAGTGATAGTTTCATCAAAATACCAATGGTACACGTAACGTGTAATATTACCAATTATCATCATGTGGCATGAGGTCGATGAGTTAACACCAAACACCTCTTTTTTCATTCCGCCAAAAAAAACTTACAAAAAAGTTTTGAAGAACTTATCAAAATTATGTTTAAATTTGAGGACATATATTTGTGTCAAACTGTCAGAATAGATATTAAAACATTACCCCAATACACTGCGTTCATAACAACCCTCCTAAATAGAAATCATCTATATTATTTTGAGTGTTCCATTTTCTCCACTCCAATCATGATATGACATGTATGTGATTGACTGATTTATTTATTATTTTAAACTTTGATTATTTTATAAAGAAAGCAAAATTTGTGGGACAAGCTATGATTGGTAGAGTATAAAGTGAAATTCTTCCTCACTTATGGGCCTAAACTTCTCCTTAGTAAGTGGGGGCCCAACAAGTGGGAATTTAACATTTTAAATGGGAGGTAGAGTAAAGACATGAATCGAAATTAGGATCTCTTACTCTGATACCATGTTAAGTTAATGATTGTCTTAAAAGTTTAAGCTGTTAGGAAATGGTGAGTTTAATTACTTAACCATAATTCTAACAAAAACATTTAAGATGAGACCGATTATGATTTTAAAAAGAGAAAAATTAATGTTTAGCTTGATCCATCGAATGATTAAACAATTATACTCACGGAGATTTCTCTGCACATATTTACAAAACTCATGGTACATACAATGGTTACAATGTCATGGTAAAAGGTAGAACTACCAATGGACCTTGACATTGCAAGAGCTCCAAAACCACACTGGCCATTTCATTGTATGAACTTGCCTCAATTCTTGCATTTTCATCTTCTCTGATTGGCTGGAAAAAATAAAATCAAAGTATGAAAGCAAATCAAATCCTTGACTATAACTTGGCCAAGTAAAATCAGGTCATACATGGTCTATAAATAAATCCTGTTTCAGACAGTGAAGCCAGACTGATCTCAATAAACTACATCCAATTGTGCAAACAAAATACACTTTATAACTCAAAGGAGTCAAATACAGAATCCTAAAGGGGAATACATTCTCAAAAACACTCAGGCTGCCTCCTTTATTGACATTCTTCTGCTATCTTTGAATCTGGCTACTTGCTGCCATAGTTCACCAAAAGGCACCTATACTTTTTTTTTTTGAGAAAGAAAAGGCTCCTATACTTGAATCCACCAAGCCTTAGCAACAGTCTGAGCATGACCAATATTTTCAATTCGCGCAATGTCGGGCAATCTTATTTCATACTCTACATCCAAAGTTCACAGCTCCCCTCTAATAATCCCACTAGTGTCATGTGCAACAGACAATATTCTGTCTTCCTCACTTCCCTGCATCACAGCATCATTAACAATTGAACTGTTTCCATTCTATGGCAATATTCCCAACAAAGTGCCATCTGGTACTGACATGGTTAATATGCTTAGAAAAGTTCACTCTTAGCGTCATTGCAATTTCCACTTCCATTTCCATCATCAACTTTTTTTATGATCCAACTGATCTTGTTTCCCTCAAAACCATGAAAAATATTAGTTGGAACTTAAAAAGACTTGATACATGAAAACCTGGACAGTGAAGCCTCTTTCCTAGATTTTTGCCCACTTTGTTTCTGGGCTTAGAGTAGGCTTCAAAGAGAGAGAGAGAGAGAGAGAGTTGTATCAACGGGGAAATGCTTTTCACTATGCACTTTATCTAATAGTATCATTCAAAGCTTTTTCAGGACAGTGGTTGGAGCATCTCGAATTCAGAGCCATTTTTCCTCTCTATTTTGGAGAGTAAAGCCACAAAACCGTTCTCCAACAGTCTCTCTATTTAACTGTCTGAAAAGCTATACAGTGATTATCCAAGAAATAATAATAATAACAAAATCATTGGCTCTTCTCCTTCTCTCTCATCTCTCTTTCTCAAACGTTTCTGTATTCCAAAACCCAGCTTCTACCTGAAGCATTGCTATACACTCTCTATTCACTCAGCCTCCTTCAGACTCCACACCTACTTCTCTTGCATTCATGCTGTCTACATCTGAGAATACATCAAACTCCACACCTCCAGGTTGCTCTCTCTCTCTCTCTCTCTCTCTCTCTCTCTCTCTCTCTGTGGTTAGATGGATTAGAACTTGGTTGATCTGGGTTTTACTACATGGGTTCTACTAGATCATGTTTTGTTTAGATTTATCCTGGGTTTGTCTCATATCTTGGTGGTCTGAAACTAATTTTTGTCTACTGACGTTGTTTTATATCCTGGGTTGTTGTTTTAAAATCGCATTTGGTGGTCTGAAATATCTCAGGCTCTCTTTATGATATCATTGTTTAGGAGCAGATGTGGTTATCCGCTGCTCTTTTTAATAGGTACAAATGATCATGACTTTGTTGTGTAGAATTTTCAGAGCTTTCCTAGCATTCTGTTTTTGTTTTAGATTTTCTTGTTCCGATGAACATTTCTATCAATTATTCCTTTATTTATCAAAGCTCATGCTCTTCCCAATCTCTGTTGAGATTGCTGCCTTAGTCCTGTTATATCATCAGTTTAATGGCTTTGTCATTTTACATTTGGAGTTGGGCAAAGGCTTCAAGTATATGAATTTAGCTCAAAGTTGGATTTTTTCCCCCCTTAGGCTACAAAGGACTTTTTTTTATTTGTTTATTGAAGCTTCTATACCGTGCTTATTGTAAGTTTCAAAACTAGTAGAGTAAAAAGCAAAACCTCAGGTTAGACAACATTGTGTCCTTAAAGACATGCATGTACAACCTCTTGGTAAACTGTTAGGCACTGAAATATAGCATATGTATAAGATTCAATTCTATGGTGAATAGAACATTTGGTTACAAATCTGTGGGTGTTTGTCACATATTGGATCAATGCATCAACGTGGTGTGACTGAGGAAAACAAGGTATGCTTGGGTTAAAAGAGAGTGTAATCGAGCAGCCCATAAGGCAGCAAGATTCTCTTGCTTCCCTCTCGAATGTTTTTGTTTCAAAAATCACAGTCAGCCTGCCGACTTAGTGTCTGTTTGTAAAGCTGACTACTGTCCAGTTTAATTCAATGAATATTGAAGATTATCAAAAAAAAAAAAAAAAAAAAAAAAAGGAAAGCAAGGTATATCTTTGCAAATTGTGTTAATGTGTCAATTGTTCAACTTCCAACTGTTAATTTTTCAGATTGATAAAGGCAAGACTTCTCCATCAACGACTCCATAATTTCCATATTTGAGCATTTTTGGAATGAGGCACACACCAAAAGGATTGGATCTTAATCACAAAGATAGGCCAAAAAGAAGGAAAATTGAGACAACATCTTCCTCTTCTAATCTAGAGTTGATAGATTTAGGGAATGATGATGTGTCACATGCTCCCTTTATAGACTTGGAGAGACCACCAGGTAAGATGGCTGACAAAACACGATTGAACAAACAGAAGAACAAAAAAGGTACAAGTTCAAATGTGGAAGCCATGTTGTATGTCATGATGAAAGAAAGAAGGAAATTGTGTGAAATGGAATTGGAATGTCTTGAGAAAGGACGCATTGCAAACCACAAGCTGGAGAAGAGGCGAATTCGTGCCAAGGAAGAAAAAATTGCGTTGGAAAAAATGAAAATGGAACTAGAAGTGGAAAAATTGGAAGTAGGGAGGGAATGGATAAAAGAGGAAAGAGAACGGGTAAAAGAGGAAAGGGAACGGATGAAAGAGGAAAAGGAAATTATGATGATGGATATAAGTAAGTTGACTCTAGTGCAGCAAGAATATATTTTTCAACGCCAATTGGAAATCCTTGCTAATAGAAAGACTAGAAAATAGAAATTATTGCAATAATTTGATCCTTTTGCATGTTTATGTGATTGGTGAGGAAGGTATATTAGAAGAGTTGCAGCTTGCTGGAATCTTCCTCTCTAATTTCTTTCACTGCCTTGGGTATTTTGGGTCTATGGCATGCCTAAAGGATATATGTTGTTATAATGCTAACAATTTCTCTGTTTTAATCTGTTTTGTGCTTCTAATGTTATTTTTAGTTGTTATCTGTATATTATCGAGATGAATATGCAAGGATCAAATCGAGGAATGATGAATTTGCAACATTTGATTAAGAAATTTTAGCCTGAAAGTATCCAGGTTCAATACTAATATGAGGATATGACCTCCAAAGAAAAATTCAAAGGTTGGCAATTCTAGCAAGCCATATGTGTTAATATAAATTTTATTTGATAATGGAATTTTTTAAGGACTTGGACAAGACTAACATAGAATTGATAAATTTCAAATTACAATAAAGACTAACATAAATAAATAAATAATACAAGCATTAAAAAAAAATTATGATTGGCTGTCATTATCACAAGCGCTCCACTAGATCCAATTGAAGTTGAGAATGAGTTTATCTATTTCTAATGTTATGATTTGTTTGAATGAAATTCATGAGTTTAATTTAGTGGTATGCTCGTGTGACATTGTTATAGCCTTACAGGGATGCTTTTAGGTACTCGTTCATAATCAAAGCATTTTGCTCCATCAACATCATATTCATCTTCAATAATCATGTTATGCAGTATCATGTATGTCTTCATAATGTAATTAGGAGTTGAATGACTCCAAAGATGTGCAAGCCCACACATGATTGCAAATTGTAATTGAAGCACTCCAAATGCATGGTCCACATCATTCTTTGTTAACTCTTGAGCTGCAGCAAAGAGTCGTCTTTTATTGCCTTGTGGATTTGGGATTATTTTTACAAAAGTTGACTAATACAAATAGGAAAAAGCTAACAAATGCCCTTAGGGCATTAATTAACAATTCATTTAAAGAAAGTTTTTATGGGAAAAAAAAAAAACGATTAATGTTTTGACAGTTTTTTTTATTTCCCATAAAAGTGATGTCAAAACTTTCTAAAAATGGATTGTTAACCAATGTCCTAAGTGCACCCGTTAGCATGATCCATACAAATATACAATCAGCAAGATAGTATCACATCAAATAATTGTGACCATTGATTGATGAATTCACTAAATGAGCACGCATTTGAGTGAGCTCAGTAATACTAATCTTAGTTTGGTTAGTATTAATTCATCAAATTATGTATGTAATTTATTAAATTAACATTGGTTTGGTTGGTATTAAATAAATGTATAATAAATATTTAAATATAAAAGATCCTACTTAAACTCAGAAGACAAAGAAAAGAAAATTATGAGTGCAAAGACTAACCTTTTGCACTACCTTCATTGCTACAACTGATGCAAAGCTCCTACACATTCTTTGAAGCTCCAATCTATGCTTAAGGAAACCATAAAGGTAAGGATACGTTACATGGAAGAAAGACAGACAGCCGGCACTGAAAGATTTCAGTTGGGTAACAAATGGACTAAACAGATTGTTCAGGGGAGGGTTCTTTCATAGCCCTATGTATATGCATATCACATGTTTGGGGATGACTTATTCAAAGATGAAATGACAGAAGGAAAAAGAAATGAAGCAGAACTTGTTTAAGCAGCAGCTTGAGACAAATTTTGAGAAGTTATCGTTCCTAATAGAGAAGCCTTTTGATCAATATGCAGAGGATTAAGTTAAGGAACTAAGAATGCAGATCATTAATCTTTCTGCAACTATTGGCAATCTCTGAAGAAAATTGTATGAATGCATTGAGAATGATTTGTTGAATTCTCTCCAGCAGGAAAATCACTGCATTTTTCCTTACATGTCAAAGGGGGTGGAGAGAGCATCAGAAGTTCCTGTTTGGTGGGACACCAAGGCCTATGATACAGAACAGAACTTAAGAAAGAGGAAAGGAACAATGGAAGTGGAACCTTGTCATCAACCTTCATCTGGCTTTGAGAGTTCAATTGAGGACAGATACTCTTCTCAGAAACGAGCTAAAGGGTGAGCTCTTGGGCACTACCTCATTCATTATCCAGTCTTGCAAACAGATTTGAACAATAGGAGGTCAATTGTTATGGTAGCCAAAATGTTCATCGGTAACTTTAGGGCAGTCTATTGTTAATGTTAGGACCAAATTGATGACTTGCATGTAACCAGAGTTTGATACTTCATCCTTTTTTGTTCTGTTTCATCTTTATCTTTTGGTCAAATAAGCTTTCTTTTCGTTTCACTTCCATATTTTTCTTCAGTTCTTTCAAGATCTTTATCAATCTACAATTTTTTTTTTTTTTTTGATACAAAGCTTGCCATTACAAACAGACAAGTAGAGAAAAGGAAAACAACAGAGCTCACTGAGAAGAGCAACATGCGCTATTCAGTACAATCAGCTTGAACAATATCCTGCACTACCCTAGGGAGAACTCCTCTCCACACCTGCGTGTCTTCACTTCGCCTAGCCAAATGAGCTAACTCTTGAGCAACTCTGTTATAATCCCGATTCACATGATTGACCTTCCAACTGGTAAAAGAGTTCAGCAAGGCAAGGATGCCTTGAAACAGATGGCCAATGCTCCCTTCCATAAAATTCTCATAGTGTGACTTCTTATAGCCTTATTAATAAGTGAAGAAAAACCATCTGCACATAGAAGAAACAGATAAGATGACAGAGGATCCCCTTGACGGAGTCCCCTTGATGGAACAATATTACCATGAGCTACCCCATTTATAAGCACAGAATAGGAGGCAGTTGTTATGCATCTCATTATCAAGCCAATCCACCTTTCATGAAAACCCAATTTTCTCATAACTTGCTCTATGAAGCCCCATTCCACCCTATCGTAAGCCTTACTCATGTCCAATTTAATTGCCATATAACAATCCTTACTCTCTTTCTTATGCTCTAAGTAATGCATCATCTCAAAAGCAATAAGAACATTATCTATTATAAGCCTTCCAGCAGTAAAAGCACTTTGATTTTCCGATATTATATGGGGGAGGATCAATTTTAGACGATTAGCAAGGACTTTAGCAATAAGTTTATAAATAACATTGCTTAGACTAATAGGTCTAAACTCCGTCATTCTAGAAGGATTGTTATTTTTTGGGACAAGAGTAATATAAGTTTTATTAATATCAGCCATGGACATATCAGAATTTAAGACATTAAGAACCACATTCACAACATCATTACCCACAATATCCCAGAATTTTTGATAAAAGATAGCAGACATACCATCTGGGCCGGGGGATTTGGTCGGGTGCATCTGTTTTAGGGCTACTTCAACTTCTTCCTTAGTGAATTGCTTAATAAGATCTTGATTCATCTCAACAGACACCTTTGATTCCATAGTGTCAATAACCTCCTGAATTCTATCCGGATGAGATGTTGTATAAAGTTTCTCAAAATAAGACACAGCAACTTCTGCCACGCCCAAAGTAGACTCTCTCCAGACCCCCATATCATCCAGCAGTCTGGTGATTGTGTTTTTCTTTTTCCTCCCGGAAGCCTTAGAATGGAAGTATTTTGTATTGCGATCTCCAAGACCCATCCACTGAACTTTTGATCTTTGTTGCCACATAACTTCCTCATAGTCCAGCAACTCATTAATCTCCTTTCTGATCTTGTTTATCTCCCTTCCATTCCTTCCATTCTGATCCCTAAAGACCATATTATTTAAAACATTCCTCTTCTTTTGAATCTGTCTTGGAACATGGCCAAAAACTGTTCTGTTCCATCTTGAAAGTTCATCTGTACATCTTTTAAGACCGACCACTATATCACTAGGGTTATTAGCTCTCACACTTCCAGTCCAAGCCTCCTTAATAACATCTCTACAATCTTCTCTTCTTGTCCACATAGCTTCAAACTGAAATCTTCTCTTCCGAGGGCTTTGCAGAGCAAAGGAATCAGTGATCAAGAGTGCACAATGGTCACTAGTAGTTTCCACAAGATGGTGCACTCTCACGTCCCTAAAATTATCAATCCATTCCTGCGTAACTAAAGCACGATCCAACCGAAGATACATTTTATGCCTTCCCTCTTGCATATTGCACCAAGTGAACTCCGGACCACAGAACCCAAGGTCCATGAATCTACAACAATTAATTGCTTCCCTAAACTCATCCATCTGCTTTTGAGATCTTCGAGCTCCCCCCATTTTCTCCGTAGCAGAAACAATTTCATTAAAATCCCCAAAACAGAGCCAGGGAAGCTGAAATTTTCTATTAAGAACCCTTAATAAATCCCATGACTCCTTCCTTCTATGACCCTCAGGATTTCCATAGAACCCAGTAATCCGCCATTTAAACCCTGAACCTTCAGTAACAATGGCATCAATATGCCTGTCTGAATAACTTTGAACATCAACACTAATATCCTTCCTCCACAGAAGAGCTAAACCTCCACTTCTTCCATGACTAGGAACAACTAACCCATTAATAAAACCAACACTCCCCTTCTTTTTATCCATACTGTTCTTTTTCAGTTTTGTTTCCGATAAGAAAACAAAATCGGGATCCCATTGTTGCACCAAACTGCGCAACGCTCGAACTGACCAAGGGTTCCCAAGCCCTCGGCAATTCCATCCTAAAACCCTTATTAAAACATATCCAAAAAAGATTAAAAGGATATAGGGGTACAAACAGAGCATCAAGCAAACCCAATACAAAGGGAAAGTCCCAAAATCAAACTTCTGATAACCACATAAATAAACACAAATCATATAAAATACTCACTGATTGCTTGGAAACCCCCTTGGTCGAATCACACCAACTCTAGGAGCACCCCCACTTGTCGGATATTCATCCCACAAAAATGCCTCTAGCGGCTTCAATCACTCACACCTTCAGCATAAGATCTTCACAAAGATTGCAAAGGGCTAAGATTAATTACCGGAAACCAACCAGCTACAAAACTATACCCACTCTAGCACTATTGAACCCACAGCAAAGGGCTAAGATCTACATAGCACAATCGGATCCACTTCAAATACTGAGAAAACCCTTGATGAATCGATAAAGACCTACAAAGGGGTTGGAGGACTGACGATGGTGAAAATGGTAAAGACCCACAAAGGGGTTGAAGGACTGACGATGGAACCTAAGCTCACAAGCTAGCCGAGAAGAACTCGTGCGTACACTATCGGAGACCAAAAATGTGTGTTGAGAGAGAGAGGGTTGGAACACCACGATCCAGAGAGAAAAGAGAGAGACAGAACTCTCTAGAAAGGACTGGAACCTTTCGGTCCAGAGAGAACAAACTCCTACTTGGGAGAGAACTGATAACGATGGACTAATTCTATGGTACTCTTCGGGAGAATATTCAATCTACAATTTTTATACTGTGGTCCACCAGCAGTATGCATCTACTTCAAACTTAACACTAGGGCTATCCATCTTGAGAACTTTATCTCTATATGATTGGATTATTATTAATTAGTGCTAAATTAAATTTGTCTCAGCAAACTTTGATACAACTATATTCATGTTTGAACAAAAACATCGACAACTCTCAGTGCTGCAACTTTGTTTTACAAATTACCAGTATGTATGGCTCTGATCTGCAGTAAATTTGCATTGGGGAGCTTCCAACAGGTAAAAAGAGTGCATGAAAACCACCACCATTAGACTCCAGGATTAGCATAAAATCTTGATTCACTAAAGACAGTTTGAACTAGAAGTGGTCCAACTCAAAATTAATAGTTCCTTCTCTGATTGAAGCACCCATGCTGACTGTATAAGTTGTACCTATTCCCACATTTATAATTGTGACTCTAAAACTTTTCTTTTCTTTTTTTTTTTTTTGATAGAAAACAAAAAAAAAAATTATTAATAAAGAAAAAGCCAACCTGAGTATATTGGGGATGTACTATGGGGGCAAAAATCAAGAACCAAAATTACAATGATTAAGAAAAACAGGGAGGGAAAAACAAGAAAAATGCGACCAAGCTATACTCCAATCAAGGAGAGTATGCAAGAAAAAAGACTTAATCTCTAGCGATGACCGTTCGCATCCCTCAAAGCATCTAGCATTCCTTTCACTCCCAATACACCACATCAAACAATGCGGCACAAGTCTCCATAAATCTATATTGCAGTGTTGCTTGAATTTACCTTGCCAAGACTCAAACAACTCCATTACCTTAAGAGGCATAACCCATTGAAGTCCAAACAAACACAACACCAAGGACCATAGCTCATAAACTATAGGACAATGAAGAAGAAGATGATCCACCGACTCCCCACACCTCTTACACATGTAACACCAATCAAGAACAATAATATGCCTTTTGCAAAGGTTATTCGTTGTAAGAATCTTACCTAAAGAAGCTGACCATGAAAAGAAATCCACCCTTGGAGGAACCTTTCTGAAACTTGTCTTCTACTTCAAATATTCCAAAGCGCTCCCAGAAATATCTTCTAATAAGGAGACAAAACTCATTACACTTCTGAGGCCACTTCCTTTCACTATTTTACAGTTTTCACTATTAAATAGTGACTAAAATTCTTCCTTTCCAACATAATTTAGCTAAATTTGCTGTTTCCGTGTGGTCTATGACCAAGAGAAAAGTGTTGATAACTTGCTGTTGGAGTGTTGTATGTTAAAATAGTGATGAAGCCGTTGATAATTCGCTGCTTCATTGTCTAGTGACAATGGAGCTATGGAACTTTACATTTCTAGCTTTAAGAGTAAATAGGGTGATGCTTTAAGACAGTGAAAGGTACGCTACAAGGTTGGCAATGAAGACTTAAATCTTTCAGAAATACAATATAAAATGTGAACTAGTGTTGTTAAAAGCGCGCTTAAAGCTCCAAGCTTGAAGCCCCAAGGTCACTATCTAAGTGCTTAGCTTGGCCAAAGTGAAGCTCATTTAATGAAGCATGCCTTAGGCATGTTTTCTTAGTGCTTTTTGAAGAAGCACAAAGCACGTTTTTTTTTTTTTTTTTTTTTAATTGCCAAAAAAAGAAATGAAGTTTAAAAATTACTTGCTTGATCTCAGAGGTTATGACATGGACCATTGATTTATTATACAAATACGATTATTAAGGTGTGTATTACACAAGAGTCATACTTAGTGTGCAAAATTCCCAATTTTACAGTGTTTTTTTGCACAAGAAATTTTTTTTGTTTACTTGTCAAAAGAACTAAATGGTGCCAATTACCATTCTTGTACTTTTTTGTTCTTTGCCTTCTAGATATATGTTGATCGAACCATATACCTCATTTGACCATAATAACTAACATGATTATGTATTTTTATAAAGCACAATAGAGTTATATAATATTTTATGTTTAAACTTTTTATGATTAAATTATTATCATATTGTCCTTTGATAATTGTTTTCAATCTACTGTATGAACATTTTAACAAATTAAAATAACTGAAGTAAAATTTGAACTTACAGACACTATACAATTGCACCTAATTTTGAATTTTGAATTTTATTTTTATTATATGTGATGAATATTTCTATTAGTGGTTATTAGAAATTATGTTTGAAAAATATGTGTTTTACTTCAATCAGGCACAAGCTTGCCCCTAAGCTCCAGGAGGCTTGTTCGCTTTAGTGTGCTTTGACACTTTTACTAACATTAATGTAAGGAATTCTACTGGGGATTAAATCACAATTTGTAGGACCATTATTTCATTGGTTGTCTTTGGATCTGAGTTTCTACGATTTATGGTTTTTATTGAAGCTGGCTATGTAATTCTGCAAAGGATCTTAGGGCATCCGACCTGTATACTCAGAGTGCATACCTGTGATGAAAGAGCATACCTGGCAGTGGGATAAAACAAAGATTGTTGAAATTTTTGCCCCAAGAACCTGTGATATGGAAGGAAAATATAAAGCACGAGTTCACCGTCAAATCAGCCTACCATGTTGCTCTTCGACTGAACCAAAGGGAGGTAATTACAGAACACTCAAGAGCTGGGGAGGAAAGCAAATTGTGGAGAACGATTTGGGACCTCAAGGTAACACCAAAAGTCCGAACTTTAAAATCCTTGGTTCTCCAAGGATTTTAAAGTGCAAATAGATACTGCAAGATTAAAACTGCTAGCATATTCTTTATATACCAACATTTCATTTTCAATATTACGAGGGAATTCACTCATGACATGTTAAAGTAACTCGGTTCTCCAAGGATTTTAGCCAAAAAAAAAAAAAACACCTTGAAAATTCATAAAGGAGACCAGGTATAAGGACAACCAAATGAAATGGATTACCTTAAAATGAATACACCCCACCACAAGCCTCATTACCAAGGAATTTCACCAAAGTGGTGGTACATCAGTACATCTTACAGAATGCCAATCCCAAGACAGTAAATTATCTTCAGATATATACTGACCATCAAAGCATGTCCTGGCCAGCTATGTTATTTGTCTTATGGGCCATCGATCATCATCTACTTCAGAATAGGAAGTTTTTGCTAAAGCATTTTACTAATCTCCTATATTGGTGACTCTTCTTTTAGGATCTTTTCTATTGGTAGAACTACTGTGAGCAGTCTAAACTTCAACCCTTGTAGTAAGAAATAGAACTTGGAGAAATCAATTTGGCTGATAGACAATTGTGACTACATATATCTTAATTTCAAGTAATAAAATTTATTCTATAAGAAATGAAGTTGTATTAGAAAAAAAACAGAATACATTGGGTATACAGGAAGTATAAAAAGATGAACATCTCAGCTAAGCTCTAAAATTACAATTATACTTAGCCCTCGTTTGGGGGGAGGAGTGAATGGAATGGAATGGAAAGAAATGAAAAGAATAATTTTAGAATATTATTCCCTTCCTTTGTTTGGGAGTTTTAATAAAGATAATGGAATGTCCATTCCCTCGTTTTGGAGTTTAAGTGAGAGAGAATGAAATGGGTAAGAGGGAACACTCATTCCTCAAATTTTCATTCTTTCCGAAATTGGGAGGAATAAAATTAAATTTAATGAATTTTTTACTAAAACTCTCAAGATATCCCTATATATTCAACCTTTTATTTTAAAATAGGAGTCTAATAGACTAGAAGTAATATTGTTATAAAATGATTTTATTTCATTTCCTCTATATTACTCTCAAACAAGATTACTTACATTCCATTAATTTTTATTCTTTTATTTTAAAATATTCAATCAAGGTTACTTAATTCCATTCAATTTCATTTCTTTCTTTTCCATTCATTTCTCTTACTTAAATACATTCTATTTCATTCCATTTTTTTTTTCCATTCCCTTATGATCATTCTATTCCATTCCATTCCATTCCCTTATTAACTCCCAAACAAAGCTTAATGTTCGAGGAAAATAAACTTCCTGAAGCTGACACCCTTCAAGCAGAGTTCTTAGGAAATGCAATTTCAGAACAAGAATTATCCTCTCACAATCTTTGAAGTTTCTCACTTCTTCATACCTCTTGTAACAGTAGAGCATTAGAAAATAAAGGGCGAATAAAGCGGATAAGATCAAATTTATCACCTGTGAGAACTACAGTAGTATGCAGCAATGAAAAGGTAGAAGCTTGCTGTTATTTTCTAATCCAAGACTATATTGAATTCCAAAAACTGTAGTTAGTGAAATTTATGAACAAATCATTCTCGTAGAAAACTCTATAAATATCTTACACAACTCAAGTCTTGAATTTATTGAAGTACTTTGAACAAAACAAAGCAAGTGACAAGGAACAATCTTCCTTGAAACTTTCATGGTATGATACAACAGAATATGAAGAAGAATGAAAAAGGAAATTTGAAATGATATAAGACGGGAGGGAATTAAGAAAGTCAGGGTCGACACTGTCATAAAGTTGATTCTATATTGCAAAGTTCGAGTCCTTAGTTTCTGTTTAAGGGAATGCACGGCTCTGAATTCACATTCATCATATCAAGCTTAAGAAGCAAGTTTTTGGAAGAAAATTTAGAGCACAAAATTCAAAAGATAAATTAATTTGAGAAAAAGAGGAAGACATGATGTGGTGAATACATGAGGCGTAAATACATAGACTGATAGTTTAACAATCTAATGAGAAAAACCATAATCAATTGGAGAGAATGCCATTAAGAATTGCAATTTTCCCTCAAATTCAATAACAATCTGCTCATGCTTCAATTTAATTTCTATAGAATGCAATCATCAATATTGACTAATACAAGGAAAGCAATGAAACATGAGAGGAAGATGCTAAAGCTACCCAGCAATTTCAAGATGAGGAAGAGTCCTTGGCTCGTGACAAATGAAGTCTTCTTTTGGTTAGTTTCATCTAATCCGATCTGATTGTACCTAGAGAAGGCGTCCATGAAGCTTAATAGCTGGTAACTAGCCGTAGAGTCTATGAGAAGGTCGATACACGGGAGTGGGTAGCTGTCCTTTAGGCATACCTTATTTTGGTCGGTTAAATCTACACACATTCTCCACTTGCCATTTGCTTTTTTGACTATGACCACGTTGGCCAACCATTCGGGGTAATAGACTTCTCTAATGAAATCTGCCTCCAGCAGTTTGTGAACTTCTTCGGCTATGGCTTTGTCTCTTTCTTGGGCGAAGACTCTCTTCTTTTGTTGGATTGGAGGGAAGGATGGGTACACATTGAGCTTGTGAACCATGGTATTCGGGTTGATCCCTAGCATGTCCTCGTGGCTCCAAGCGAAGACATCTCGATTGTTTTTTAGGAAAAGGGCAAGCTCTTTGCAAACCGAAGGGTCGGCCTGCGTGTCGATACGAGCGATTCAGCCCGAGATATTATCGTCCAAGGAGATCTCTTCCAAGTTTTTCATTGGCTCAACCGTAACCCTCCTTTCCTCAATGTTTAAAGCTTGCAAGTAATCATCCATCTCCAACATGGCGATGTAGCATTCGCGGGCAGCCATCCGGTCCTCTTGTGCTTCTCCTATCGCATACTCTGTTGGAAACTTACTAATAAGTGGTATATGGATATGGCTGGCCTTTATGCGTTAAGCGTAGGTCGGCCAATAATGGTGTTGTAGGTAGAGGAGCAATCAATGACCAGGAAATTGACCTCTTTAGTGAGCTGCTGAGGGCACGTCTCAATAGTTACCGACAGAGTGATGGTTCCTACGAAGAAGACCTTGGTGCCACCGAATCCTACCAATGGCGTGTTAGAAGGTAAGAGACGTCCTCTGTCAACCCTCATCTGCTAGAATGTAGGGTAGTAGAGGATATCCGCTGAGCTCCCGTTGTCCATAAGAACCCAGTGGGTATTGAAACTGCAATTGATAAACTAATAACCAAGGCGTTGTCATGAGGGTGGTGCAGTCGTCTAGCATCAACTTCAGTGAAGTTAATGGTGGGGTTGTCCATCTTGGTTGTTTTAGGTGGTCGTCTGGAAATTTGGACGTTTTGCACCATTCGCAAGTACGTCTTTCTTGCCTTCTTCGAGGATCCTGTCATAGTGTTCCCTCCTATAATCACCTTGATCTCTCCAAGCGAGGCCTTGGGTCTTTCTTTAGTCGGTCAATTGGGTTCAGGGTCCTTCGGCATACCTTCCCCGCCTTTGACGAACCGCTGTAACTTTCCCTACTTGATGAGGGCTTCGATTTGCTGCTTAAGGTCATAGCATTTGGAAGTGTCGTGCCCATGGTCCTAGTGGAAGCGACAATATTTGTTTCGAGACCTTTTGTTTGGATCGTTCTTCAGCTTATCTAGCTAAGTTAATGCTGCATCGTTCCTGCATGAGGACCTGATCCAATGGGGTATTCAAAGGAGTGAAGTTCATCGTTCTCCCCTGTTGAGGCCTTGACCTCTTGTCGTTCCTTTGGTCACTTGTTTGGGCTGACTTCCTTCCTTTGTCTGGACGAGAATTGTCCTGTCTTTCTCTCTTTCTCGGCCTGTACCCTTGGGCTATCATTGTGTCTTCAGCATTCATGTATTTCATGGCCTTGTATAGCGTTTCAGCCATCGTCTTTAGGTCGTTCTTGTAGATAGAGAAGAGGAACTCTCCCGGCTGCAATCCACTGGTGAATGCGGTGACGAGGACTTTGTCGTTAGCTTTGTCAATCATGAGGGCCTCTTTGTTGAAATGAGTCATGTACGACCTTAGGTTTTCATCTTCCTGCTGCTTAATGTTGAGAATGGCCATGGAAGATCTTCTATGTCTCTGCCCTCCAATAAAGTGTGTGACAAAGTGTCCACTCAACTCTTTGAAGGTGGAGATAGTGTTCAAGGTAAGCTTGTTGAACCACACCTTTACTGGTCCCTTAAGTGTGGTAGGGAAGGCCCTGCACATGATTTCGTCTAGAACTCCTTGCAGGTGTATGAGGGTTTTGAATGACTCTAGATGGTCGAGCGGGTCCCTTGATTTATCATACATTTCTACCTGTGGCATCTGAAACTTTGTTGGGAAGGGGAAAAAAGTTACCTAGGCAGTGAACAGGGAGTCTGTCCGGTGGACAACTTGTCCAAATTGGTGGATACTAGTCCCTTCATGGCATTCATCATCATATCCATCTTCTCCTTCATCATCTGCATATCTTGGGCCATGCGTATCGCATTGACTTCCATTTCGGAGGGGCGGCTAGTATCCTCCGGGCCATCCCTTCTGCTGAGGATGTTGCTTTCTTCTTGGTCTTCTTTCTCCCATCTGTCCCCTGTTGGTAGGTGACTCCCATTCTGCTTGTTGACATCCCGCTTGTCGCGTTGGCCTTCCTGGCATCACTCGTTCCTTTGGTTTAGTTGTTGCTCCAACTCCTGGTTGCGTTGGGTGAGTCACTCTACTGCTGTAGCCAGGGTTTGCACCTATCGTTCCAAGGCGTTAGGGGGATTCCTAGTTTCCTGGTTGATGGTAGCTATCGAACGTGTTTGGACCATGCAACTCTTTTGTCTCAGAAATGGTGGTATGGCCAATCATAGTCGTTCCCTATAGACGGCACCAACTAATGATGCAAGAAAATTGTTAGTGAGTTGTTGATCCCAAATCATGCTAATTGGTACCTATGGAACAAGAACACAAGGACTGAACAGAAGGCACCGATGTGGCATTAGCCAAAAACCCTTCGAAGGTCAAGTTAGTGAGTGAGAAATCTCTAAGAACTCTATAGTGAGAGAGCTAGGGATTTTCTGCGTACTTGAGAAAAGTGAAGGTCTAGTGCTTATATAGTGGTGAGTAGCGAATCAAAATCCCTTCAGAGTAGGGATTTTTCCTAGTTGGGAGGGTCCAGTATTTAGGGTTTCCAAGATTTTAGGGTGTCTTTCCATATGAGGGAGATATGGGTGAGCAATGGGGTTCATCTTGCGTGTTATGCAAGAAATTTCCATGTATAGGTACTCGTGGGGGCCACGCCAGACCATGTTGGACCCGTCGGTCCTTCCATGCCGTTGGCCCTTTCATCCCATCGGGTTTTATCGTGGCATCATCGCTCTTATCGTTGCCATTCTAGATCTTTCGTCTATTTCCGTGGAGCTGACGGACCTATAGGCGTTGTTAGCTTCCTTACATGGTGTGTTTAGGATCATTAAACCTTTGTCAAAAATACCCCTATCAAATACGAAATTCATCAAAATATCTTTAATTTCATCAAATTTTCATAGTATAGTGTTTCGGGCATTGGAAATTTATCAAGATTATAAAGATCTAAGTCATTTTTAAAAAAGATGAATCTAAGTCAATTAAATGTGGATACCTTTACATATATATATGAATTTTAAGTTCTAGGATTAAATAGTTTTTTCCTTTGCTAATGCGGGTGTTCAAAACTCTCCAACGCATCTTGTGCTTGTTATTTTATTATGGTATCAATTTTTCTTGTGCTTGTTATGTTATAGAATATTTCAAGTTCATATCTCTTTTCCAACTACAAAATGTACCAATAAACATATATATTAAATATGTATTATTTATAAATATTTTTGATGAGTTTTCCCCTAAATTACACAGGTTAGCGATTAGTAATATATATTAAATATGTATTAAAATTTACACATAATTTCTAATAATATATATAATAATGATTTTTACGATTTTAAAGTGTGTGAAACTTAACATTGTTGGTTATTCATGATCCTGGATATTTTTAAATTATCTATTATGCTTTTGACATTATTGTTGGTCATTCATGATCTTGGAATCTTTATATAATTTATTAGTATCATTTATTTTACATTTAACCTCTAAAAACATGTAGATTTTTTTTTTTTTTTTGAGAAGATGAAATATTATAATTTGTTATTCTCGATCAGTTCTCTTCTCTAAAAACTTGAAGTTTCCACATGCATGCATCAAATATCAAATAATTGACTAGCAATTATCTATTTAGTATTTATAGACAATGTCACTTTGGTTCTAGCTAGTGACTAAAGATGTATTATTGCAATAAGAGCCGAAAGGGCTGAAATTATGAGCACAAAATTATTCTTTTGTTTGTATATATATTTATGTTACATTATTTAAATGATATATTCATACCATAATATTGCATTACAATATTCAGACATAGCTTGGTGGGCCAAACTTCCATAGCTCTGTAAATTTTCCTAGAAGATAACGAAAAATGAAGCATAATTAGATGAAGTTTTGTAATGCAAATAAAGAATATACAAAAACGTGTGTCAAAAATTAATATTATTTTAAATTCATCAAAAACCCAAAAAATGGAAAATTTACAATGAATGTAAAATTTCATAGAGTAGTTTTTGTACATATTTTGTGTGTTGTTTGGCCTTTTACTCAGGACTATTCAATGGCCTTTATCTATTTTGGTTAATTTGTACAACAACGATGGAATTTAATATATATATATATATATATATATATATATATATATATATATATATATATTATTTTAATTTATTGTGGTAGTGCTAAATCAGTAAAAATTTATACATAAAATGTTATATATGGAAAAACTCTTTTTTGAGGCATTTTTTGTACACTGTATATACTCAACTTTATAAGCTAGTGATATTCAGGCTCTTATCAATTTAGCCATAACTGCCTTTCCTGCTACACAAGCATTTTTGCTTTAGATCGGGGGCCCTCTACGCCGTCCACTTGCCAAATACCTTCGGGGGGGCTTATTGTTGACCGAAAAGAAACGGTCAAAATAATTGTGGCAACGACCATAAGCATCTCCAAGAGTATCGGTATCCGTCTTTATTAGCTAGAATTTGGAGATTTTGTGTACTGTATATGCTCCAGCAGCTTCAGTATAGCTGGATTTTTTTTTTGCTAATGAACAGTAGCCCATCAAGTCTGATGGGCTACTGTTCATTCTTCAAATACATTTTTTCTATTATAATAATTATGTGTTGAATAAAAAAATGTTGGAAGATGCGTAGTTGTTAAAAAAAGACTAAATAATGAATGAAAAAATAATATTTAAATGAGATAGAGAATCTGTTGAAAGGTGTATTTGAAAAAGTTGGTAGATAAAGGTAAAAGTTACTGTTCATTCTCCAAACAGTACAAAAATTTGATGAATCTGCTGGAGATGCTCTAAGGGAGCTGCGGGCCTCATTAACCCAATTGCCCTCAAACTTAGAGAAAAGAAGCTACGTTTTAAGTTGTCAGAGATAGAATAAAATCTTGGAAGTGGAAGAGTTTTGAAAAAGGTCATTCCTCTATCCTCTCTCTCCCTTTCATTTTTAATTGAAGCTTTTGGATTCCAAGTGGAAGGAACCCCAATTATATATAGAGATACCTAACACTACTTTTACTTTCTAGTTTCTATATATATATTTGTGGTATATATCAATTTACAATACTACATCAGTAAAAATGTATACATAAAATGTTATATATGGAAAAACTCTTTTTTGAGGCATCTTTTTGTACGTTGTATATACTTAACTTTATAAGCTTGTGATATTCAATCTCTTTTTTTAATATAAAATCTATTATGATCAACATTATTATTTAATTTAGATTATTAATATCTGTAATATTGTTTATTTAGATTTCAATATTAAATATAACATAAGATATTATGTTATCTGTTTGTTATAACAAATCACACGTATACGAGCAAGGCATGTGTGAACAAAACTTGTCATCTAAATAAATTGAAATAAACATAAATATAAACGCAACAATAACATATACATAAAAATATGTACAAACAAGAGAATAATTTTTTTGTACTATATGCATAATTGTGACGACGACTATAAGGGATCCACGCTGATGTTTAACCCACTTCCCCTCAAACTGAGAGAAAAGATGTCACGTTTAAAGTTGTCGGAGATAGAATAAAATCTTGGACATGGTAGAGTTTTGATTCCTCGATCTCTCTCCCTCTCATTTTTAATTGAAGCTTCTGGATTTTAAGTGGAAGGAACCCCCATTATATATATATATATATATATATATATATATATATATATATGAAAGTTCAAATAGTGTAAAAACACCCTTGAACGTTTAGACCCCCAATTAACAAATTACCAATTCAAGCTTTATATCAAACAATTAATGTGCGGAACGTGAACTAAAGCATAACACAGAATTGGTAAACAATCTAAGCCAATTAAAATCACATTCACAGCAGAAAATAAAAGGCAAAGATAAAAGGAAGGAAGATGCAAACACAAGGACAACACGCGATGTGTTATCGAAGAGGAAACCGAAACCCTCGGCGTAAAACCTCTCCGCCGCCCTCCAAGCGGTAAACAATCCACTAGAAAATGTAGTTGGGATACATGGATAGCAATAGCCCCTCCAAGCCTAATCTACCCAGTGCACCTAAGCCCTCCAAGCTTCTTGCTCCAACGAGGTTGCGCCGAACCTTTTTCTTTTCTAGCTTCCCGGATTCCGCTACTAGATCGTAGCATCAACCAATGAAGATTGGTTCCTTCCTAACTGCTTCCCAGAACACCAAACAGCCCTCTCACAGTAATGGATATGGTGAGAACAAGGTTTTGGTAAAAAGCCTCTCAAGGATTTGGCAATGGAGAGGAAGAGAGTTGAGGAATTTGAAGAGACACTTATGTAAAGATTGTAGATGAATCAATCTTGTTTTACTCTAGGGTTTCTCTCTCAAAATTCTCTCTGGAAGCTCTCTCTCATTTGTGGGTATAAGGGGTATTTATACTGAGGTGAGAGGAGAATGTGAAACATCAGGTTTTTCAAAACAGGGCTGGCTCGCGGCTTGGCCTCGCGACTTGACTGAGTCGCGAGATCCAGTCGCGAGATAACCGTATGGCCAGTTGTCCTGTAGTGCTCCAGCTAGCATGACTGTTCACCTTCTGGCATGCTTGGCACATGTGCTGTGTCTGGCGGCTTGCAGCCGCGAGTCACCTGCGAGATCCAGCCGCGAGTCTCTGTTTTCTTGCACACTCTTAAGCAATCTTCACTCTATCTCACTCACTACCCTTACAACAAGCCCACCTAAATACAGGGTTACTAAATGCTGAAATACAAGCAAATTTGGCACGGAATAAAGCCAATTAGATGGTTGAATAAATTCAACCTTACAATCTCCCCCTTTGGCTATTCCGTGACAAAACCCTAAAACAGACTCTAGACTTAACATGTGAGTTGGGAACAGTTGAGCAAAACTCCCTCACACCTAACTCTAGAAGCTGTGAAGCACTTGAATCATATGAACATAAGACTCCTGAAACACAACAATACACCATGATCATTGTAAGCAGAAAATCGTGAAATGCATATGAAACAGGCAATATGTGATCAAGCGAAGATGGAGTTAAGAAACAAACCATGGCTTGATCAACCAAGTAATCACTACAAGGTAGTGACCACAATGCTCATTCACACTTGGAATGAACACTAGGACATACAAGCTAACAAGCTCAATGCAAGTCACTTGCATGCCAAACACTCAACCAATGCATAATACACTAAGTATATGCATCTAGGAACAATCCTACAAGGGCACAAGAGTGACAGTACTTAAAGGAAAATGCAATACATTTATATAGAAGTACTGATTTAAACAAAGCATAAAAGGCTGCATAAAGCATGGTACAAACCATAAAGCCTACATACTATGCATAAAACAAAACCTTAAAAGCTTACATAAGCAACATGGGTACAAGACACAATATAAACTGAATAACATCAACAATATATCAACTACAATATAACAACTTTAAACTGAAGAAGAATGCAGAAACACTCCCTCTTAGGTAATATCCTCCCCCTCTGATCAGGCTATCACTCCCCCTTTTTGTCATGGAATAGGCCATACATTCTCTTCTAGCCTTCTCTGAATTTGATCCAATTAAGTTTGAAGTGAGGTAAACTTCATATCCCATCGAGTGCTGTGATGGTGTAGAGTAGATGTGAGTCCAGACATCTTTGTATTCAACTCGTGCACAGAGGATACAATGTGATCAAGTTTTTCATCAAAGGAGAGAGTGCTGAAATGAGAGCCACTGTGAGATGCAGAAGTTTCTGGTTTGGCTCTCTTCCGACTATGTCCAATGCTTGCATTGAATGTACGCATGTTGATTGGACTCGGTTTTGAGTGAGGAGATTCATCTGCCATTGGATAAATTCCCTTCAGCTTCAAGATCCTTGAAATGAGACAGCAGAAAGGAATGCACATTCGAGACTCAGTTCGTAGAACCGTCTTGCGCAGAACATGAAAGATATGAGCACAGATGTCAATTTCTACATCAGAGATTAGATCATGAAGAAACAAAGCACGTCCGAGATTCATATACCCGGTGCTTGATAAGGGGTACAAATTGTGAAACATCACAATTGTAAGTACTCTCAGTTTTGGAGGAAGAGAGGAAACACTGACGGAGTTTCCATTGGATAAGAATTCCAAGTCTTGTCCAAGACTCTCCTTAAGGAGTTCCTCATCAGGACAGAGATCATCATAAACCGGTGAGTGACGAAGCAGTGGTCGGTTGATGTGAAGGATCTCCGCCAAATATGCTGGAGAGACTGAAAAACTCTTTTTCTGAACCCAGCACTTAAGTTCTTCTCCTTCAACAATCGCGTTGGCAAAGAATTCCTTTACCAAATTCTCATATGCGTCATCCAGATCAGAGAGAAGGTAATTCCAATCCTTGTGAGCAAACCATTTTGGAATGTCGGTGTCGTGAAGTGATGATTGTTCGAGAGGTCTTTCCAGTAAAAGTGTAGCATGTCTGAAATAATTCTCATGAGACTGAAAGGCAGCATGGGATCTGAACTTGTTGGGATCGAAACCCTTTGAGTAAGAGCGAGTCCCTTTTGTTTGAGGTGTGTAGTCATCTACATCAATGACAGGTTCCTTTCCTTTGGACCCACCTCCTTTCACAGCTGCTTTCTTGAATGGTGACATTTCCAGTCTGAAACATGAATAGAGGAAAAGAAAGAGCACAATCCAACAGATATTATTAGCATCAAGTTAGGGATAATGAAGAAACCTTAAAAGCTAGATGGGAATGCCCAGAAAATAGCAATGAGGGCCAAAAATGACCCAAATGTAGCTGCTCAATAGAGTGGGTCAGATCAAAACCACACAAAAATGAGAACATCATACACTCGAGGTATCAAACACAGGTAAGAGAAATATGAATACCAAGGAGAACACAAACAATTGTGAGGAAAAAACAACACACAGAGTAGAGAACAAAACCCATACCTTTCCTTGAAGATAGAATGAATGGTAACAAGTTGTTGAAAGAGTTTGAAGATTACCACAGTGAAGATGCAAAAGTGAAAGAAAGATCAGAAAATGAACAAACACAGAGTGCAAGACAGACAAGTGAAAACCCCTTTTTGAGAAAAGTGTTGAAAATGAGCTCTTTTTCTAGAACACGCGATTTTCGCGACTGAAGTGAGTCGCCAACAAGACGCCAGGTCAAGCCACCAGAACACTCAAAGACAAAAATTTTGAAAAATTTTCTAAGTGTTTTTCACGACTGGAAGGTCTACCCGCGAGGGAGTCGCGAGCTGAGCCGCGAAAATCTCTGAGTAACCCACGCGACTGGACCTTTCACTTGCGAACAAGTCGCCAAACAAGACCCGCGAACACACGACTGAGGCCCGCGACTTGACTTACCTGCGACTGAGTCGCCAAAACAGGGCAAATTTTTTTTTGAAATTTTCAGTTTTTTAAGAACAAAATACTTTCCAAAAACACCTAAAGTACTCAAAAATCTTTTTGTGCTTGAATCAACAAAGATTGAGTATGTGAAAACACATTTTAACAAGTACAATCACACAAATGAATATGGCATTTAATGAACATAAACTTGTGTGTTGTGTGTGGATATCAACAATGAGATAGTCCGTAGTCTAAAGTGAAGCTTCAATGATCAATTCAACCAAGGCATACACAATTAGCACTAGATTATGTGATCTATCTCAATAATAGAAATATGTATATATGACCTCCCACAAAACTTGATAACATATCTTGGAGCTTTACATTTGACTCCACTTTCAATCATAACATTTGATCTTTTTGATCTTTTTGGGACAATTACCTCTCATTGTGAGAGTGATATTTGACAATTCACTTTAAAGAACAAGCCTTTGGCCTTTTGAATAAACATTCACTTTAATTCTTGGTCGCTTTCCCTTTTTCCTAGTCGAATACTAGTATGTGCGACAGGCTTTTGCAGCTCAATATCTCTTTTCATTTGGAGATTTACATTTGGTGAGCTCTTTATAGCAAAAACAAAAATAAAGAGTGGGAAGATATATAAACACAAGTCTATGCATGTCTCAAGATCAACATAACCATTCACTCATCATTCATGACAAGTTTGAAGATCTATTTACAACAATCATATAGATTTCAAGATTTCTCCCACAGTGATATGAGTGCAAAGAAACAAACTATGCTCGAAAATGCACAAAGCCATTAGCACAAAGGTACAAGGCAAAACAAGTTTTGAGACAAAAACTCAACAATGTCAATCAAACTTTTTGATTTTCTAATTTTTATGTGATTTTTGGATTTTTGACACAAAAAAAATGACCAAAATGTATGCACAAATAGACAAACAAACAATAAAAAAAATCAACAAAGTAGTGTGTGCCTCAACACAAACAAACATATCATATTATAAACATGTGAAGCACACATCACACACGAGAGTTAAGGAATTGTACCAACACCAATGGTCTTACGGAGTGATTCAAACCGTGGACCATCAAGAGACTTGGTGAAGATGTCTGCCTTTTGATTGTCGGTGGGTATGAACTCAAGACACACAACTCTTTCCTCTACCAGATCTCGAATGAAATGATAACGTATCTCTATGTGTTTAGATTTTGAATGCTGGACAGGATTCTTGGAAAGATTGATGGCACTAGTGTTGTCACAAAAGACACACATCGTCTCTTGAGGAATTCCATAGTCATGAAGTAATTTCTTCATCCAAAGAAGCTGAGTGCAGCAACTTCCAGCGGCGATGTATTCTGCTTCAGCAGTAGATAGAGACACTGAATTTTGTTTCTTGCTCATCCACAAGACAAGATTGTTACCAAGGTAGAAGCAGCCTCCTGAAGTACTTTTCCGATCGTCTACACTACCAGCCCAGTCAGCATCTGAATACCCAGCAAGACACGCATTTGAGTCTTTTGAATACCACAAACCATAGTTTGAAGTTCCATTAACATATCGGATGATTCGCTTAACTGCAGTCAGGTGAGATTCCTTGGGATTAGCTTGATATCTGGCACAAACACCAACACTGAATGCAATGTTCGGTCTACTAGCTGTAAGATAGAGTAAACTCCCAATGATACTCCTATATAAGGTAGGACTTACTTCTACTCCAGAAGAATCAACATTCAGTTTAGTAGATGAGCTCATGGGAGTGGAGGCATGTTTTTTGGAGTCTAGTCCAAACTTCATGACAATGTTTCTAGCATACTTCTCTTGTGAAACAAATATACTCTCCTTCTATTGTTTGACTTGAAGACCCAAGAAAAATGTGATTTCCCCCACCATACTCATCTCAAATTCCTTCTTCATCTCCTCAGAAAATTGAATAGCACGATCTTCAATGGTAGCCCCAAAACACTATGTCAGCAACATAAACTTGTGCCACAAGGAGATAATCTTCATCATTTTTGACAAACAAAGTTTGGTCGGCATATCCCCTTTTGAATCCTCTATCTAGGAGGTAATGTGTAAGCCGAACATACCAAGCTCTAGGTGCTTGTTTTAAGCCATAAAGGGTTTTCTTCAATCTCAACACATGATTAGAAAAGTGAGGATCCTCAAATCCTTTTGGTTGCTCAACAAACACTTCTTCATTTAGGTATCCATTCAGAAATGCACATTTTACATCCATTTGATAGAGTTTGAAGTTCAAAGTGCATGCAATGGATATGAGGATTCGAATGGATTCAAGTCTTGCCACAGGAGCGAAGGATTCATCAAAGTCTACTCCTTCTACTTGAGTGTACCCTTGAGCTACTAACCGGGATTTGTTTCTAATTATCTCTCCATCTTCATCGGTTTTGTTTTTGAAAATCCATTTGGTGCCTATGACATGAACATTTTCAGGCCTTGGAGCAAGTTCCCACACATCATTCCTCACAAACTGATTCAGCTCTTCATGCATTGACTCAACCCAATTCTCATCTTGAAGGGCCTCTTCTACCCTTTTTGGCTCAAATTAAGCAAGGTAGCAATGATATGTTACATGATTGGCCAATAGGATGTTTCCTTTTCTGAGGCGAAGACCTTCATCTAGGGACCCTATGATGTTGCTTTCCAGATGGTTCTTAATTACTCTTGAAGATGGCTTCTTTGATGTGGAAACTTCATCACTTCGAGAGATGGGAGGATGGACTTCCGGAGGAGTAAGAGGACTTGATGTTCTAGACATCGATCTTGTTTCCATTCTTGGGTTGATGGGAGTCGATTCTTCTTCTGGTGTAGGTTCTTCAACTTCTATATCAAGAGCTTCGACCTCAACATCGGGTTCTTTGGTGCTCGGTCCTTCTCCATCATCTATCATCTCCACCTTAGATAAGGCATCATCAATCTTGACATTGATGGACTCCATCACTGTCTTAGTTCTCTTGTTAAACACTCTATACGCTCGACTCGTAGTAGAGTACCCAAGAAAAATACCCTCATCACTTCTTGCATCAAACTTCCCAAGATTCTCTCGATCATTTAGGATATAACATTTGCTTCCAAACACCCGGAAATACTTCACTCTAAGCTTCTTTCCATTCCAAATCTCATAGGCGGTCTTCTTTGTTCCTACTCGGAAAAATATTCTATTGCCAATGTGACACGAGGTGTTGACAGCTTCTCCCCAAAACTTTTGAGGTATTTGCTTGTTAAGCAACATGACTCTCGCCATTTCCTGAATCACTCGATTTTTTCTCTCTACCACTCCATTTTGCTGTGGAGTTTTGGGGGCTGAAAATTCCCTTTTTATTCCATTTTTTTCACAGAAAGATTCAAATCTTGCATTCTCAAATTCCCTCCCATGATCACTTCTTATTTTGGCAATAGGGACCCCTCTCTCGTTTTGTAGTTTCTTGCACAGAATTTCCAACCTCTCACATGCTTCTGATTTTTCTCGAAGAAATTCAACCCAAATGTATCTTGAGTAGTCATCCACAATGACCATAATGTATCTTTTTCCTCCTAGACTTTCAGTTCTGGTAGGCCCCATTAGATCAATATGAAGTAGCTCCAAACACCGAGAAGTAGCAATTACATTCACCTTGTGATGACTTGCCTTTGTTTGCTTTCCTATTTGACATGCACTACAAATGGTCTTCTTCACCTTTCCAAACTTAGGAAGTCCCTCAACTGTTTCGAGTTTGGACACTTTAGCTACTTGTTTGAAATTTGCATGCCCAAATCTGTGATGCCAAAGTTCTAACATATCAACACGAGCACTTCTACACGAAATGGGTGCCATGGGAACAACTCCATAACAGTTGTCTGTAGTCCGATTTCCTTCCAAGACCTGAATCCCTTCTTCATTGATGATCAAGCATCCTTTCTTAGAGAATTGTACCAAGAAATCATCATCACAAATTTGAGTGATGCTCAGCAGATTTGCCTTCAGCCCTTTTATGTATAACACATCTTTCAATAGCGGTAATCCAGGTATCTCGATAGTCCCTTTGCCTAGGACTTAAGCATGACTTCCATCACCAAAAGTCACATAGTCACCAACCTTTTCTTTGAGTGTCTTAAATTGTGACTTATCCCCTGTCATATGACGAGAACAACCGATGTCAAGATACCACAAGCATGCATTAAACACCTTCAATGAGGTATGCACAAATAAGCTAACATGAGACAAACATTCTTGATCTTTAAACAAAGACTCATCATCAGTTTTCATGCTTCTGTCAAATTGACCTTCCATTTTCAGATTCTCAATCATCTCACACAACATTCTGTTCTTTCTTTTATATTTCTTAATCAATGATTTAGATTCAGATATGCTACAGTGTAAGATATGATTCTGATTTTCAAAATATTTCAGCATGTGAACAAATGTCCTAGCATGTTTCTTAGTTTTTAACAACTCAGCAAGTTCATTGGTAAGACACCCTTCAAACATATGCATAGAGTCATTTTCACAAACACTTAAGCTACAATTCAGCATGGTATTTTCCATAACAGCTACCACAACACAGGGGTCTAGGATCGCACTTAGGTAATAAAACCACAACAAGTGCACCTGCTCTGATACCAATTGAAAGTTCAAATAGTGTAAAAACACCCTTGAACGTTTAGACTCCCAATTAACAAATTACCAATTCAAGCTTTATATCAAACAATTAATGTGCGGAACGTGAACTAAAGCATAACACAGAATTGGTAAACAATCTAAGCCAATTAAAATCACATCCACAGCAGAAAATAAAAGGCAAAGATAAAGGGAAGGAAGATGCAAACACAAGGACAACACGCGATGTGTTATCGAAGAGGAAACCGAAGCCCTCGGCGTAAAACCTCTCCGCCGCCCTCCAAGCGATAAACAATCCACTAGAAAATGTAGTTGGGATACATGGACAGCAATAGGCCCTCCAAGCCTAATCTACCCAGTGCACCTAAGCCCTCCAAACTTCTTGCTCCAACGAGGTTGCGTCGAACCTTTTTCTTTTCTAGCTTCCCGGATTCCGCTACTAGATCGTAGCATCAACCAATGAAGATTGGTTCCTTCCTAACTGCTTCCCAGAACACCAAACAGCCCTCTCACAGTAATGGATATGATGAGAACAAGGTTTTGGTAAAAAACCTCTCAAGGATTTGGCAATGGAGAGGAAGAGAGTTGAGGAATTTGAAAAGACACTTATGTAAAGATTGTAGATGAATCAATCTTGTTTTACTCTAGGGTTTCTCTCTCAAAATTCTCTCTGGAAGCTCTCTCTCATTTATGGGTATAAGGGGTATTTATACTAAGGTGAGAAGAGAATGTGAAACATCAGGTTTTTCAAAACAGGGCTGGCTCGCGGCTTGGCCTCGCGACTTGACTGAGTCGCGAGATCCAGTCGCAAGATAACCGTATGGCCAGTTGTCCTGTTTTGTCCTGTAGTGCTCCAGCTAGCATGACTGTTCACCTTCTGGCATGCTTGGCACGTGTGCTGCGTCTGGCGGCTTGCAGCCGCGAGTCACCCGCGAGATCCAGCCGCGAGTCTCTGTTTTCTTGCACACTCTTGAGCAATCTTCACTCTATCTCACTCACTACCCTTACAACAAGCCCACCTAAATACAAGGTTACTAAATGCTGAAATACAAGTAAATTTGGCACGGAATAAAGCCAATTAGATGGTTGAATAAATTCAACCTTACAATATATAAATTATTTTTTATTGTGGTATCAATTCACAATGCTACATAAGTAATAATGTATACATAAAATGTTATTTATGGAAAAACTCTATTTTTTAGGCATCTTTTTGTACACTGTATATACTTAACTTTATAATCTTGTAATATTCAAACTCTTTTTTTTTTTTTTTTAAATATAAAATCTATTATGATCAACATTATTATTTAATTTAGATTATTACTATTTGTAATATTGTTTATTTAGATTTCAATATTAAATATTACATAAGATATTATGTTATTTGTTTAATATAACAAATCACACGTACATGAGCAAGACATGTGTGGACAAAACTTGTCATTTAAATAAATTGAAATAAACATAAATATAAACGCAACAATAACATATATATAAACATATATACAAACAGGAGAATAATTTTGTACTCATAATTTTTTTTTTTTTTGACTCTCCCATTTAGAGCACTAACAAACAATATCACCATTGAAGTGTGTTGTTAACATTAGAAGACGAAAATTCTAAATCTAAACTTAGTTTCTACAAATAAACATATATTTCCAACTACAAAAAGTACAGATAAACATATATATATATATATATATATATATATATATATATATATATATATTATATGTATCATTTATAAATATTTTTGATGAATTTTCTTGTGCATTACACAGGTTAGTGATTAGTAATATATATTAAATAAGTATCACAATTTACACATTATTATTATAATATATGTAATAGTGATATAAACGATTTTAAAGTGTGTGAAATTTATCAATTTAGCCCCTCCCATTTAAAGTGCTAACAAACAATATCACCATTGAAGTGTCTTGTTAACATTAGAAGACGAACATTCTAAATTAAAACTTGGTTACTACAAATAAACATATATTTCCAACTACAAAATGTGTGTGTGTGTATATATATATATATATATATATATATATATATATATATATATATTATATCATTTATAAATATTTTTGATGAATTTCCTATGCATTACATGTGTTAGCGATTAGTAATATGTATTAAATATGTATCACAATTTACGCATTAGTATTATAATATAAATAATAATGATTTTAACGATTTTAAAGTGTGTGAAGCTTATCAATTTAGCCCCCTATGGATGGCTTATAGAGAAAAGAATATAATGAAAATAGGGCCCATTCTATTAAGATTAGTCTCCTTCCAACAGTTGCTATAATCAGACTTAGTTAACCCAAGCCCTACAAGAACCACAAAATGTCTCCCCAATTTTCCTAAAAGAACATTATTTGCAATGAAACTTATTATTGAAATAGTTAAGGATGTAGAAACCTCTAGCGTTCTTAAGATCGTATCACCGTGGATCAGCTAAAGGACTATCTTTTTAAATTAATTTTTATGCTTTTGACATTATTGTTGGTCGTTCATGGTCTTGGAATATTTATTTAATTTATTAATATCACTTAATGTAGATTTTTTTTTAGAAGATAAAAAGTAGAATTTGTTAATTCTTTTCTCTAAAAACTTGAATTTTCCATATGCATGCAGCAAACATCAAATAATTAACAATGATCTATTTAGTGGTTTTTGAGTTATCTTTTTGTACGTTGTATATACTCAACTTTATAAACTTGTGATATTCAAGATCTCTTTTAATATAAAATCTATTATGATCAACATTATTATTGTATTTAGATTATCCATATTTGTTATATTTTGTATTTAGATTTCAAAATTTAATATAACACAACAAATTATATTATTTGTTTATTACAACAAATCACAAACGTGCAAGGCACTTGGGATAAAATTAGTCATTTAAAAAATCAACATAAACATAAAAATAAACATATATACAAAAAGAGAATAAATTTTTACTCATAAACAACTTTTTTAACTCTCTTATTTAGAGCACTAACAAACAATATTACCATGTTCTTGGAATCTTTATTTAATTTAGGATAAAATACTATTTTGGTCCCTAACTTTACAAAAAGTTTTCCTTTTTTTTTTTTTTTTCAATAGTTTAGAGACAAAAGTAGGGATGAAAATATGATATTTTTAATAGATTAAGGACGAAATGAAACACTTTAATAGTTTGGGGATGAAAAATGAATTTTTTTTATAGTTTAATGACGAAAAACAAACTTGTTAAAATTTAGAGACAAAAGCAAACTTTTGTAAAATTTAGGGACCGAAATAGTAATTTACCCTATAATTTATTAATATAATTTATTTTACATTTTCTCTCTAAAAACTAGAGAAATTCTTATTGAAAAAGTAGAATTTGTTACTCTTAATTAATTCTTTTATCTAAAAACATGAATTTTCCATGCGCATGTATCAAACATCAAATAATTAACAATGATCTATTTAGTGGTTTTTGAGTTATTTTTGTACGCTGTATATACTGAACTTTGTAAACTTGTGATATTCAAGGTCTCTTTTAATATAAAATCTATTATGATCAACATTATTATTGTATTTAGATTATCCATATTTGTTATATTTTGTATTTAGATTTCAAAATTAAATATAACATAACAAATTATATTATTTGTTTAATATAACAAATCACAAACGTGCAGGGCACTTGGGATTAAAATTAGTCATTTAAATAAATCAACATGAACATATATACAAAAAGAGAATAAATTTTTACTCATAAACATCTTTTTTAACCCTCCTATTTAGAGCACTAACAAACAATATTACCATGTTCTTGGAATCTTTATTTAATTTAGGATAAAATACTATTTTGGTCTCTAACTTTACTAAAAGTTTTCCTTTTATCTCTAAAATTTGAAAAGTTCTTTTTTCAACTTTAAACTTTGAAATGAGTTTTTTTTTTTTTTTTTAAAAATAGTTTAGAGACTAAAGTAGGGATGAAAATATGATATTTTTAAAAGATTAAGGACGAAATGAAACACTTTAATAGTTTGGGGATGAAAAATGAATTTTTTAATAGTTTAATGATGAAAAACAAACTTGTTAAAATTTAGAGATGAAACAAACTTTTGGTAAAATTTACGGACCAAAATAGTAGTTTACCCTTTAATTTATTAATATCATTTATTTTAAATTTTCTATCTAAAAACTAGAGAAATTCTTATTGAAAAAGTAGAATTTGTTACTCTTGATTAATTCTTTTATCTAAAAACATGAATTTTACATATGCATGCATCAAACATCTAATAACTAATTAATAAGGATCTATTTAGTATTCATAGACAATGTGTGTGTTTGGGTAGTGCTTAAAAATGAAAATTATTTCATTATTTAGATTATTTTTGCAACTATTCATGGGCCTCACTATACTATTTCAACTAAATTTTACTTTTATCTACAGTACTTTCAGTAATAATTTTTCAGTTTTAGCAAAATAAGCAGTATCCAAACACACTAAATGTCAATTTTTTTTTTTTTTTTTTTTTTTTTTTTTTTTTTTTTTTTTTTTTAATAACAAGGGTGTCCAGACCTCTTCAAGTATCTGACCATTCCCTTAGATATGTGCAGTCCTCCCGTCCCACACACTTCGGGTAATTATAGGGGGGAATCCCTTGGGGGCGGTTCCAAGATGCTAACAGGAGATTTCAAAACCTAGGATCTTATAGACACCATGAAGCCTTAGAAACCACTAAGTCGAAGGGCCAAAAGACTTATCATTCTTGAATGACCTTGATGTAGCGTTTGGTACGGGTTAATGTTTTAGGATTCTTAGAAATGTTTAAAGATTCTCATGTTTGGTTGCAAATCACACTAAGCAATCAGATGCCAAGGGAATTTGGATTCCCTCTTTAACCCTCTTTCCGTAGGAATGTGGATTCTCTTTAAAACAGGTAGGTATCTAGATTCCCAAACTTAAAGGAAATTGTATTTTTTTATTTATTTATAAAAATCCAACATCTAGGTATCGGAGGCTCATAGCCCACTAAGCTTCATCCCTACATTGTAAGAATTAGATGAATGGGGAAGTTGTCAACTCATGGTTCCATGTAAGAACATAAATGTTGACAGTAACTGAAATTTGAATCAACTGTTTCAATCTCAATATAGAGATAAAGTAACAGGTTTTGCATCAACTATCTAAGCATATCATAGTAGACAACACGTTTCAGATCATAACCATTTTAACTTTTTGGGTCTAGAAGCTTTCTAATAAAAAATCCAAACTAATTTTAGATACATGTGTTTAAACAGCCCCAAAATGGGTCCTCAACTCCTCATGACTATATATAGGTGGACGCCATCTACCACTTGCAATTTTTTATTTTATTTTCTATATTTTCTTTAGAGTAATGTTACAGTTATAAACTATTTTATAACATTTATTCAAAATGTTGATGTGGTCAACCTCTTATCGGTTTTCATCTAGACCCACAATTAATATCATTTTTTTCATTTATCGATAATCACTCATTACATCAGTAGTTTGTAAATTTTTTTTGTAAAATAGTCTGTATCTCTAGCATTATTTATTTATTTATTTTTATAAGATAGGCAACCTCTCTAAAGAAGATCTCTTTGGACTTGCCTGTACTTAGTAAAATCTACAGGCAGCTGACTCTATTCACCATAACCAGTTGCTAGGTAATTTAGGAATATTCAACCTTGATAGGCTAAGCAATTTATGCTCATGTCCAAAGCAACTTGTGAATGTCCAAAGTAGCTTCCACCTGCTAGATAAAATGCTAGTGGCCATTGTGTTTTGGTTGGAAGAAACGAAAGGATGTGGATGAGAAGACATTCTGGTAGATCACTAATCCTGTCTAGCATTGTGTCATTTTCTTGGTAGAGAGTGAAAGTTCAATATGTGTATAAAACACTCTTGAATGTTTAGACCCCAATAACAAAAATCAAACAATTAATGTGCGAAACATGAACATAAGTTTAATACAGAATTGATAAACAATCTATACCAAATAAAATCACATCCACAGCAGAAATTAAATGGCAAAGATTAAGGGAAGAGAAATGCAAACACAAGGACAACACACGATGTGTTATCGAAGAGGAAACCGAAGCCCTCGGCGTAAAACCTCTCCGCCGCCCTCCAAGCGGTCAATAATTCATTAGAAAATGTAGTTGGGATACATGAACAGCAATAGACCCTCCAAGTCTAATCTACCCAGTATACCTAAGCCCTCCAAGCTTCTTGCTCCAACGAGGTTACGCCGAAACTTTTTCTTTTCTAGCTTACCGGATTCCGCTATAGCCCATAGCATCAACTAATAACCATTGGTCCCTTCCTAACTGCTTCCTAAGCACCAAATAGCCTTCTCACAGATATGGGTATGGTGAGAAAAAAGATTTGGGTAATGAACCTCTCAAGGATGTAACAATGAAGAGGGTGAGAGTAGAGGAATTTGAAGAGTCTTTATGTGAAGATTGGGGATGAGTTAATCTTATTTTTCTCTAGGGTTTCTCTCTCAATATTCTCTCTGGGAGCTCCCTTTCTTTCGTGGGTAAAAATGGTATTTATACTAGGGTGAGAATGGAATGTGAAGAGTCAGGTTTTTCAAAACAGGACTGGCTTGCAGCTTGGCGTCGCGGCTTGACTGAGTCGCGAGTTCCAGCCGCGAGGTAACTGAACGGCCAGTTGTCCTATTTACAAACACACGTTTCTCCCACTATGTCACATACTCACGTTTAATTCTATTAAGCTATTATACATAAAATTTGAAATTGTATATGCTCTTAATCTTTTATTCTTTTTGTGGGTTCTAGTTACCTCAATTAGTAAAATCTTTAATGGTTAAATATGAAATTTAGGATTTAATCTCTGCCTACACCAAAAACGCCATAGATTGAAACTTTCTCACAAAAAAAAGAAAAAAAAGAAAAATGTGCTTCCTAAAAAAAAATTAAGATTTTAAATAAATGAATACATCTATACGATTAAGGATTAGATGGAGTGTGCTAAATTATCAACAAAAAAAAAAAGTGTTCTATGTTTAAGGCATTTTAATTTTAGTTTAAAATGCAAATTACACCCTCTAAATTTTACTAAAATTCATTTTAGTTTTTTTACTTTACTTTCATTTAATTCAATACCTAACTTTCAAATTTATTCAATTTAGTCATTTTGTACAATTTCGTTGAAAATTTGCCATTAAAAGAATATTTTTCTCACTCGATAAAAAGAATCAATAAAATTAATAGAAATATTTTATAGATTTTTTATGTGAGATTTTTTTATTTCGCAAAAAAAATCTTTTTTATTTTTCATTAGTTAATTGCAAACTTAATGACAACAATTAGACAAAAGCCTTGTATTGAACCAATACTCTTAGAGCATCCGTTAACTTTTTAAATTCATAAATTACACGTACTTGAAGTTTTGTTTCACTGTAAAACACTTTCGGGAAAATATTGTTGTTACTATCACTTGAAATTCTAAATAAACTATCGTAACACATATGTACAAACTATTGCCAAACTAAAGAGGAAGATTTTTATTTATTTTAAAATGTAGAGGAATCTCAAGTACTCAAAGGAGTATACAAGATAATCACCCAGAATAAACTAAGAAAGAAGAAGTGGAAAGAGAGAAGTAGAATTAGCGTAAATGCATATGGTACGTACATCCAGATCCAAAGAAGTCACAAATTTTTATTTGTCCTACAGACGCAGAAAAGTGAGTAATATTTTCAAACTGTCTACATTGCAAAAGGAGGACAAAAGAGGAAGAGAATAATAGCGAAATCATAATCAAAGCGATAAAAAAAAGTGAAAAGATTATAAGTTGAACGGGAAACCTGTCCATTATGGTTCCATATAGGAATACACAAATGTTGACATGATTTTAATTCACTATTTCAATTGCAATGGATAATTTAATAGGTTCTGCATCAACCTTCTAATTCATATCATTATAGCAGACATATTTCGCATCAAATTGCTTCAACATTTTAGGTCTAGAAGCTTCCATATCAAATTCCAAACTCATTTACGATATATGTGCTCAAATAGCCTAAAAATGGGTCATCATGACTACTATAAACCATCTATATCATGAATTCATAAACTAAACAAGGATCACCAAGAACTTTTCCTCCAAAATGGAAGAAGTTAAATAATAAACAATTCTTGTAGTACTTGATGAATACAACCAGCAATAAGGAAAACACTCCCAAAAACATTTACCTGGGAGATCTTCACCATTTCGTCTACAGCGAAAAGTGCATTTTAATATATTTAACTCCTATTGGGGTATATGGAGTTTCTTACCAAGTTCAAACAAGGAAGGCAAAAGGAGGTAAGAGGCAAGCTTCGCATATGGTCATGTTAAGTAATGGAGGTCTTATGTCGCTAAATTGAAGTTCGCACCTGTTACACAAAAGATTTATTTGTGAGAATACATACATTTGTGAAGGTTGATTAATAGGGGAAATAAACTATTTCAAAGGTTCTAAGTCTTAATTTCTCCCAATATTTTCAAAAAAAAAAAAAAAAGTCTCTTCCTTCCACAATATAATTTCTGGGGCCCCAAATTTGCTCCAACAAAGTTTATTCATGAACATTTCTTTATCAAAGTTTTAGCTTAATTCAAAAATCAATTATACTTATCCTATGATGGTCAAATGGACAATTTGTACGTCAATTATCATAAAGCCAAGAAACAATTTTTATCACAAGGTACTTTTATTAAATGACTCTCTCTCTGTTAATCAATTAGTTTAGAAGGGGGAAAACATGAAAAAAAAAACATTAATAACTAGAAAATAATTATGTAACTCTACCATGTGAAGAGAGTTTGTTATAAACTGAAATTATTTGCTGCATACTTTTGAAATTAGATGCTAAGTACCAGTCAAAGAAGTATACCTTATTAACTGTAAGAAGACATGTCATTGGGCGCTTCGAGATTCTTGCCTCTTTTAGAATGTATTTTACAAATTCCATTTCATGTTCCAAACCTTTAACTTCATTAAAATAAAAAGTTTCAAGGTGTGATGACAGACAAACAGGATCAGCTGGTGACTTCTTCCAGCATAACTTGTGTGTAAGGGAACGACAACTCTGATGCCAACATACAAACCAAATCATTAGTGTAAGTTAAGGGAAGATCAGTGAAAAATACATCATATTAAGTAAACTAACCTTATTAGTAACATCAAGAACTTTTAGATTAGGAGAATTTTTGAGCAAGGCTTGTAGCATATGCCAGTTCCACGTATTCACTATCAAGCTTAATTGTTCCAAATTTTGGAATTGGGAGGGATAAGTACAACCATTGCTGAGACACTGCACGACAAAATTATAATCATGCCAACATAAAAGCTTGTACTACAGGATGTGTATAAAACATAAATTCAATAGGGAACGAGACTTTATTATGGTCTGTTTGGATTGAAAGGAAGGGAGGGAGAGTAGAGGAGAGTTGGCCAGAAATTAGCCTAATATCCGGCCAACTCTACTCTACTACCTCTTGCTCCCCCTCCCTCCCTCCTCAATCCAAAGAGGCCTTAACTGGCTATTAGGCCTTTAATCTAGGACCTGAAATTTGAAGAAAAATAAAAATTTCTTTAAAAATTAAAAAAATAAAGGAACTCACCTTTGAGTAACCAGAAAAAAATGACAGTAATTTGGCATTATAGAGTGCGTCAAGAAGCTTGAATTCCCTATCTGCATAACATTCCTCCTCCCCATGCTCTCCAGCTTCAAAAATGTACAAATATTAATATCTGCATGAACTAAGTTACCTAGTTCTTTAAGGAAAATGATATCGCCCAAATGACCATTAAACTGAAAGTACTCAATAGCTGGGGCGTTTATCTCAAGTTTGTAATTAAGTTCATCATCTGGGTTTATCTCATTATCGTAGTCAAATTGTTCAAAATCATATTGAAATATACTTAAACTTTTCAGCGTAGGTACGCATATTTTGTAATTGTTAACACCCTCTGAATATTCTCTTTCAAATGACAAATCTTCAAGTACAGGGCAGCCAGAGAGGAGCCTAAAAAAAGAGTCGGATTTATAAGCAAGACGGAATAGACCGAGTTTCTTTAGGCTTGGGAATTGAAACGATGGAGGAGGATCAATCATAATTCTGCCTAGTAACTTCAGAACCACTAATGTCTTGCAATAATAAACTCTATGAGGCAACTCCAAAGGTTTCCATACGTCATTATCACGGTTAATCACAAGAACGAGTTCTTCCACTTCACGTGCAGCAACATTATTAACCCATGTATCAACAAGATCGGAACAGCAATCAGCAAAGTCGGATGTAATGCGACAAGTCCGGAGGTACGGTGCTTGTGTAGATCCAAAAATCTGGAAAAATGACCTGCAGATTCACAGAATAATTCTAATTTGTTGATTTCGAGTTTCGGTACCAGACTCCAAAGGAGCTTCCACCTCTTTGACAAGATGCTAGTGGCCATTGACTCTTTGGTTGGGAGGGAATATAGGATGTGAATGAGTAGACATTCTGGTAGATTACTGATCCTGTCCACCACTGCGTCGTTTTCAGCAGAAAGTTTCTGGCGTTTTGATTTTGATTCAGCCATCAAAGGCTAGTGTTTGTTAGAGGTAATGGTTTGAATTTTGAAGTAAGATTTTGCTAAGATTGAAGAAAGTTGGGGTTTTGATTTATAACTGGATCCTTTCAACGAGTGTCAAGGTAGAATTTAACAGGGGAGCCGAACCACTTTTTCAACATTTAAGCCTTTTTAACTTCAGCTATTTTTCAATGAAAGTGGAATCCCTTTCAGCTTTCAAGTCTCTTAAACTTACTTTTTTAGGGAGCTGAACCACTCTCTCATCATTTATGCCTATATCTCTAGTTTTGTTATTTTTCAATGCAGGTGGTCTTCCTTTGAAGTCCCAAGACAAAAGCCTTTATAACTAACAAGATTTTTGTTTTTCAAGAGATAATGCCTTTTCTTAAAATAATGATAATAAATCTATAGTTGCAATAGATAATAGAGTAGAAGTGATTCAAACCCTAGTTGGAGAACATGCAATACTAAAGGAGCTTTTGATCTCTTCAATGTTTAAAGTAATGGACTAATGCAGCGTGATAGAGAAGTTCCGAACAGGAAGAATCACGTTTAAAACATCTCATTCGATTATTACAATTTATGTTCCATTTCGATTGGCTTTATCAATGCTAGTTGAGTTGCATATGCTTCGGCTTCCATTGAGCTTTGCTCTATAATCATTACGGTCCGCGCAAAAATGACGTTCCTTTTATCGTTTCTTCCAACAATAAAATTCATTATTTACATGTAACGACGTTTGATAACAAAATTAGATATAAAAATGACGTTTGACATAAACTACAAGCACTTCAGAGACACTTATCGCCATCAGGATATTTGTGGCTAAATTAGAATACAATTAAATGCCAACTTGGATTTTTGGAGAGAGAGAACAAATACAAATTATTTTTATTTTGGTTTGGCAATGAGTACGTACTACGTAGTCCTCAATAATTCGAGCGAGGTACTGTTCATTACTAAATTTTCTTGTTACTCTGTCGAGCTTGATGCGAAGCATTTTTTTGGGTTGGTTTACCAAAATTTTTGCTACTTTTAGCATATGGTGATGTTGTGCAAATGCTCTAAGGGGGAGGGCTTTTAGCTAAGTTAGACAAAGGTGAAGTAACCAAGGGAAGGGGGGTCTCTTTTTTTTTTTTTTTTTTGAGGGGGAAAACTGGAAATTTTATTAATGCAAGCCTATCAAATCAGCTTGTAATACAAAATGTATCTGTGGTAAAATATCCTCCATCCACACTAAAAAGTCTGGAATGCCTATTGCATATCTAGCCAGATTTTTATACTCTCACACTAAGAGGGGACGGGGGGGGGGGGGGGGGGGGGATCTGTTAGTGTCAGAAATTAGATCATGGAGAACAAAAGACAGAAAATAATAGTGAAAGAATTGAAGTTATTAAAAATGTGAAGAAGTATAAGAGTGAGATGAAAACCTGTCCATTATGATCCATTAGGATTTAGGAATATATACATGTTGACATGATTTAAATTAATTGTTTTAGTTGCAATCGATGACCTAACAGGTTCTGCATCAACCATCTAACTGTATCACAATAGTAGACATCCAAACCACTTTAACATTTTCGGATCTAGAAGCTTCCTTATCAAAATTCAAACTCATCATTTGAGATCCATGTGTTTAAATACGCAAAAAATGGGTCACTATGACTACTATAAACCATCCCTAACATGAGTTCTAAATTGAAAATAAATCACCAGGAACTTTTTCCTCCAAGATTAAAAGGTTTTCAATAATAAACAAAGGACTTGCAACACTTGATAAAAACAACTAGAAATAAGGCAGAACCTACCAAGAACATTTACCTTGGGGATATTTGTCATCATTTTGTCTACATCAAGTGCATTTTATCATATCTAGCCCCTATTGGGTACATAGGGTTTCTTACAGTCTCTGCAAATTATCATACAAAATGAGAAAGAAAGAGAAAAACAAGTTCGAAAAAGGAAGGCAAAAAGGGAGGGGGAAGGGAGCGAGGTTGGCACAGTCATTTTAAGTAATGGAGGTCCCATATCACTAGACTGAAGTTTGCACCTGTTCCACCAAAGAGTTATATATGAGAGAACATATATTTGTGAAGATTGATTAATAATTTTTATTTTTTTTTAAAGTATTTCAAAGGTTATAAGTCTTTCTTCCAAGATATAACATGTGAGGTCACAAATTGAACTAAGACATTCAATTATTTTACCATTTCAATTGTCACAATCAAACAAAAAACTTGAGAGAATTATATTTTAACTTTCAGGCATAGAAAGAGGTATCAAAAGTTTATTCATGAACATTTCTTTAGCAATGCTTTAGCCTGATCAAAAGAAGTGACTTTGGATAATTGATTCTCTCTCTCCATCAATTAATTTAGAAAGGGAAAAACATGAAGAAAAAAAAAATTCATTAATAAGCTGAAAAGAAGATTATTATAAACTTAAATTATTTGCAGCATGCATTCGAAATTAGTTGCTAAGTAGAAGTCAAAGAAGTTTACCTCATTTTTTAACTGTAAGAATAGATGTCATTGAGCGCCTTCGGATCATTGATAGTTTCTGAAGAACACCTTTTTTTAGCTTAATATTTCTAACTCTGATTGATGCTGTCTTCAAGACTCTTGCCTCTTTTAGAATATATTTTATAAATTCCACTTCATCCTTCAATCCTCCAAATTCGCTATAATAAAAAGTTGTAAGGTGTGATGACAGAAAATTAGGATCATTTGGTGACTTCTTTCTGCATCTGCATAACTTGTGATTACTGGAACCATGCCTCTGATGACAACATACAAAGCATATCAATTATTTGTATTAATAACAGCAAGATCAGCTAAAAATACATCACATAAGTAAACTAACCGTATTAATAACATCAAGAACTTCTAGATTAGGAGCATTTCGGAGCAAGGCTTGTAGAACATGCCAGTTCAATGCATTCGCCATAAAGTCCAATCTGAGCAAATTTTGGAATCTGAAAGGGTAAATAGAACCGTTGCAGAGACACTGCATAAAAAAATTATAATCAAAAGAAGCCAACATCAAAGCTTGTATTAGAAAATATCTATAAAATATAAATTCAATAAAGAATGGAGTGAGACATTAACCTCCGGGTGACCTGAAAATAATGACAGAAATTTGACATTATAGAATGCAGCAAGAAGCTTGAATATCCTATTGGCAGCTTTAAGTGTACAAATATGAATATCTGCCTGAACTAAGTTGTCTAGCTTTTGAAGGAAAACGACTTCACTCAAATGACCATTAAACTTAAAGTATTCAAGCGCTGGGGTGTTTATCTCAATTCTGTAACTGCAATCAGATTCATCGTAGTCTAATAATTTAAAAAAATCATATTCAGATACTTCGATAGCTATACTTAAGCGTTTCAGCATAGGAACACATATTTTATGATTGAAAACACCCCCCAAGCATGCACTTTCAAATGTCAAATCTTCAAGAACAGGACAGCCAGAGAGGAGCCCAGAAAGAGAGTCTGATTTATAATCAACATAGAACAGACCAAGTATCTTTAAGCTTGGGAATTGAAACGATGAAGGAGGATCAATCACAATTCTGCTCCGCAAATTCAGAACCACTAATGTCTTGCAAGAGAAAATTTCATGACTGTGGTACAACCTCAAACGCTCAAAATCCCAATAACCATCATCGTATATCTCGAGATCAAGTTCTTCCACTTTCCGCGCTGCAACGTTGCTAATCCATGCATCTACATCAGAACGGTTATCACAACTGTATGTGAGGCGAAAAGTTCGGAGGTATGGCGTTTTGTGTAGGTGAAAAATTCTGGACACAGTATGCGCATGCTTGACAATGGGGTGTAGCTCTTCAGTGTTGATGTCGAGTTTTGGGATGAGAGTCCAAAGGTCTTTCCACCTGCTCGACAAAATACTTGTGGTGATTGCCTTTTGGGTTGGAAGGAACGAAAGTATGTGGATGAGAAGAGATTCTGGTAGATCACTCATCCTGTCTACCACAAGTTTCTGGCGTTTTGATCTTGATTTTTCCATCAGTGAGTCCCAAACTCTCAATTGCAATATTGTGATCTTGTTTTTTTCAGAAGAAAATATTGTGATCTTGGTAGATATAGAATTAATGTTAACATCGATTTATAAAACCGACTCAGAGTTTGTGTTTGATAGGGACACAAGACTTTGTGTTTAATAGGGACACAGAGTTTGTGTTTGATAGGGACACAGACTCAACATAAGAGATGTGCCTTAAATTAGGCCAAAGTTCATTACTAGCCAAAGCCCATGGAAAATCATATCTGAACTCATTCCAAGCCCAGTGCTCAAGCTGACCCAACAAAATCCCAAGATCAAGTTCGTTGATTTTACTTTTTGAATATCTTTTTTTGATAGATATGAGATATGAAATATAGAGGACTTAGGAATCCGAGAGAGAATGAATGAATAGACAAAAACAACCGACATATGAAGCAATCTGGACTAGGAAACCGAGTCAGGGTAGAAGTAATCAGGACCTAAATAGTGATTATAAATATGGCTTGTGAGTTGTGACACAAAACAAAAATTTCAGAAAATCTAATAGTGATTCTAGTGAAGATCACCAGTGTCGTTTAACTCAGAAATTTCTTCTCTTAGCCTTGGGATTAGTATTAGTTTATTTCTTTTCTGGTCGTGCTTAATTTTCCAGTACTCAAATCATGTCAAGTTGGACAAAATATCAAGGACAAAGTCTCAAAAATTGGATTTGCGGAGGTACTAATCGTAACCAAGCCCAGGACGGAAAATATAGTGTGCCATCTTGGGAAAAAAAGTTTTGCTTTGTGGTGGGTTCGATGCCATGGATTAGGTTGTTGGAGGCCAAAAAGAACATATCCAAATTTGACAATGTGATGAAGTGGGACGATTCAGCAGGAAAGAAGGCCTTCCACAATGCAAAGAGAAGGTTTTGGGCAAAGTTTATTGGCTTCCCATGTAATATTCCTTTGCCTGATCCAGATATATATATTGATAAAATTGATTGGGACTCCAAGATTGATCCTCAACTTTTATTGGACGTGGAAGTTGCTATTGATTAAAGTGGAAGAGAATAATGTGATTGACAATTCTTTTCAATTAATTTTGGAATATAGTGATTTTTTAACAAGCCCAGAGTATTGACTGGTGTGATTGTCGGAGTTAAGCGGATGGTGATGTCGAATAGAATCTACAATTTTTAAAATTTTTTTGTGTTAAATTTGAACTTTTTATGTAATTTTTGAAATTTTAGGTGTAGGGTTAGTATTTTCATAATTTTAGGTGCATATAATGTTTTTCTAGTCAAATTAGAGTTTTATCATGTTTTTCTAGCCACTTTAGGAGTGCTTTAGGGTTTTCTAAGCATCTCCTAGCAACCCTAGGACTAATTTTTTATTTGAACTCATTGTATCCTTTAAGGCAATTCAATTTTCAGATTAATAAAATTTTAGACTTTTATATTTTTATTTTCTTGTAACTTTCCCCGTGAATTCAAGGAACCCTTTGGATTCAGGGTTATCTTTCAAAAGAAGTGTATTTTATTTCTTATGACTTTCTGGTTACGTCAGTTGGTATCATAGTCTTGTCCTTACCATCGTTTGACAGCTTATTTATGCGACAATAGTCACTCCAATGATGATGAAGTTAATGGAACAATCCTCACCAAGGCTAAATTCCTCCACATAATGAAAAGGCATGTGGTTGATTTTTGGTTTCCTTGTAAATATAGGTGCAGTTTGGATAGCACGTCTACGTTCACGTTTCCAACTTTGCGCGTTTTTAGATTTTTTTTTTTTTTTTTTTTTTCTTCAGGGCCGGTTTTGTTGACTTTTCAACTGTGAACAGTGCACTTGTGCACTGTTCACGGACCCACAAACTCCACTTTTTATCAACTTTTTCATTAAAAATGGGTCCCACAGTACTATTCACACATTTAAAAATTATTTTGCTACAATGTTTTCAGTTTTCAGTTTTCAGTTTCAGCAAAATAAGTTCTATCCAAACAGACCCATAATGATATGTTACACACTATACAGTTGGTGGTTATAGATCATTTTTTTTTTTTTAAGAAATAATTACAACATGCTGCTAACCCCACAGCTCGAACCCTTTCCTCTTAGACCCCCAAGCACTTGGTGGTTATAGATCATTAATTTCATATGATGAGGACTATATTCAAAATTTTATAGGCCAACCACATACATCAAGATTATCACCCAAAGATATATATATATATATATATATATATATAAAATCTGAAAATTAAAACTTAATATTTATTATTGCTATACTCCTATTGAACCACATCAGTAGCCACATCATCTACCTATTTTCAACTAATTCTCTCAACTATTTCCAACCATAATGTTCTTTTATCTTTCCATCTCTCCACTATTCTCAACCTTAATGTCACTCTTCATCTATCCCTTCCACTTCCTTTTATTTTGACTCTTCTTGTCCCCATTCTATTACTATAAATATGTCATTCTCTCCCCCATTTTATACACATTTTCTCACATGAAAAAGGTTATTATTCTCTTTCTCTTTCATGTTTTATTTTTGTGTGAATTTTTTATTTTTTGTAGCCCTACTTTAGATTGATGAATTTATGTGTTAATTAGAATTCTACTTTGAATTGATGCAATTTGGTTTTGTGTTTTTAAGTTATTATCATTTTTCTTTTCTATGATTGTTTAATGTTATCATATTCCATATAAAGCTAGTTTACATTTTACAATAATATAATGTTATTCAATTATATAGCACGGCTTCGATAATTTGGTGTTTGACTCATGACTATATCTTTTATTTTGACGCTCTTTCTTCTCATTTTATTTTCTATTTATCTCCCGAAAAAGGTGATTACTCTCTCTCTCTCTCTCTCTCTCTCTCTCTCTCTCTCTCTCTCTCTCTCTCTCTATATATATATATATATATATATATATAATTTATTCTTTTTTGCAACTTTACTTTAAGTTGATGAATCATTTTATTTTTTAAAATACTATTTTGGGTTAACAAATTTGCTAGTTTTTTTTTTTTTTTTTTTATAGTTTCCATCACAAGTCTTCTCTCTTCCTCTCATGGCTTTTGTTTGATTTTTTTTTTTTTTTTGACATAATACTTAGTTATTTTGGAAGTGAGATTTTGAATTTATATCAAAATACAATCTTGGCTATGTATTTGTACATGTATATCAACTATTAAAACCGTCCAAGATGAATATATATAGACAATATTTTTGTTTTAATTTTTCATTGATTTATTATTTTGTTATAACATCAAAATCGAAGTAGATGAATTTGTAAATCCAATATATTTATATATTTAATATTGTCAAAAAATTAAAAGTAAAAAATAAATAATAAAAAGAATAATAATATGGCCAATGAGTAGGCTGAATAGAAGGGTAGCAAGAATAAATGCGATATGAAGGTCCAGTTAAAGGCAATTAAATCTTAATAAATTATAGTTTATATAGTCTTTTTTTTTTTTTTTTGTTAGATCATGTTCTCTTTACGTTGTTATACAAATTATTTTCTTTCATTTCAATAGGTGAAGTGTTCAATTTTAGACATAAAGTCTAATTTTTTCTACATATTATTTTAAATGTCAAATTTATAATATGACATAGTCTCTTAGAAATGTTTGAGAAATATGCAGTTCCAATTTCATGTATCTATATTAGTAAATGAACACAATCAATAGTTCGAAACTACTTCTACGATAAGAAAAATTATAAATATAATAATATCTTTTAAGAGAATGAAAATTTTGAATAATATATTTGAAACTTAAACAGTTTAATTGTACAGGAATAAAATTAGGAAAATATTGCGCACAATAACATAATTTAGCAAAATATAGACCGCCTAAAAAATGAATAATATCAATCAAACAAATCCAAATAATAAAATGATGGTATAATTTTTGAGATAGATATATGAAAAATAGTTTTAGAAATTGTTTAATTTTTTGGGAAAACAAATAATTTTCCACAAAATTTAGAGAACAAATTATATATTATATCATAACTACAAAATAATTATCTATTCCCACGCTTCGCGTAGGTCTGTGACTAGTTTAAATAAAATCGAAGTTCAAGCATCAAGAAAAGAAATAGATTTGGGATTGACAAGACAAAGCTAGATAATGAAAAGATTAAAGAAAATCAAGTTTTTTTTTTTTTTTTTAATTTACATGAGAATTATCTTGAAGTTAACTGGAAAAAGGTGGATATTCTTGCTAATATTGATGAAGATTACTGTAGGGATGAAGGGCCCAGGAATGTATATTGGGTCGTGGGCCTTATTCGAGAACGTTTAGCTGTCCGAGGATGGTTAGACCGTAACGAAGACGTACAAATGAGTAAGTTATGGAAGGATTTTGGTCATAAAGATTTGGGAAAGTAGTCCAAGAGAAATGCCTCCTTAGCTAACAGAGTAGAGGTCAAAAGTTTGACCTGCCGTCAAGAACGACACATTGAACAATTTTACTAGTAAGGATAAGCATCAAGAGAGAATAGGACAAAGGGGAGCTAAGAAATATCTAGGAGAAAGCTGCTACCACCGTATTAAATGCTCTGCAGCTAACTCCTTGGCCGCATTTATGTGGAGATAATACCTGAATAGTAATATTTAGCCTTACAGCTACCACCAAAGACTTCAGGAAAGTGCTGATGGGACAGGGATCAAAGCCAACAACTTGACCTATACGTGGAAAGCTGAAATGAAGAAAAAGATGGTAATATAAAGAAGAAAGACCCCATTACAAGGGAGGCATCTGAGAATCTATAGAAAGAAAAAACATTGTAGCAATAAGAACTGTAATCAAGTTCAAGAGAATTATATACACGAACTACTCTCCTCGGACTTTGCCGAGGAAGATTTTCCTTGCACAAAATTTATTTATCTTTGTTTTCTTGTCATCTTTAACCTGCTATAATTGTTGTCTAACTCATTGAAGTCTAGTTTCCAGCCCACTCTTTACAAATTCATTGTGTTGGGCTCTTTGGGTCTTAGTCCTTTTACTTTTTGGGCCTAAGAACCAAAATGTGCCCTTAAAATTACAATGAAGCAAAATATCTTGAGGTAGAAATTGTAAAAAAAAATAAAATTCAAAGATCTTAATGATATCAAATAAGATAATTGCCTATCTCAATCTCCTATTATTTTAATGGGAGATGATACATTATAGATTTTATTTCAATTGAAAGATTTGAATGCATTGTGCCCCCAGTCATTCATTCTTATTTGGTGAATCTTGTCAATCGCATGAAGACCAAGGAAAAAGAATTTCAAGTTGCTTAATTGATGACTTGCAAGTTTGGAAAGAAGACAAAAGAATTAAAGTATTCCAAATATTTGTTTGTTTGGCATTAAAGATTTCAGATCTTGAATATAAATTTGAGGACGAGTTTTTCTCAAGTGGAGAGTTCTAATGTAGGATAAAATCTACAATTCAATTTTTGTTATCTATTAATTTTGATATTTTTAAAGTAATTTTCAGAATTTTAGGTGGAGGGTTACTGTTTTCTTGATTTTAAGTGCATCTAATGCCTTTCTAGTCAAATTTGGGTTTTAGAATGTTTTCCTAGCCACCCTAGGAGTGCTTTAGGCTTTTCTAAGCCTCTCCTAGGAGGCTTAGAACTACTTTTCTATTTGAATGCATTGTGCCCCCAGTCAATTCAGTTATCAAATTGAAAAATTTTCAGGAGAATTCTAGTAATGTACTTTTCTTGTCAATTCAAGGTTTTTTTTTTTAAAAGCAAACGTGTTTAATTCTTGCAAATTTCCGTTTGCGTCATATGGTGAGAATAAGAATTGGGAATGTAGCAATTTTCTTGGTGATGAAAATTTAAGGAATGGAAATGGTGCAAGTAGTTAGCAAAATAATAATATTAATGATAATTATAGGAAAGGTGTGAGGAAAAAAGAATGAGAATCATAGCAGAAGAGAAGAGTACTATATGGCAATGGATGTAAGTCTCCTAGGTGCATAAATCCAAGGTTTCAAGCAGATAGGTATCAAAGAAACATGGGTGGGAGAGTGAAAGAGTATTCGTGCATGCCGACCAAATAGGGTCATGGTGGAGCTTGTTATTAAAAAAGAAAAAAAGAAAAAAAAAAAGGGCCATGGTGGACCTATTAGAAAAACTAGTTGCTACTTGCTCATATAATTGTTGGCACTTCTATTATGATATTTTTTTGTTTTTACTTTCAACACTAATGTAGTTTCTCTTATTCTAATTGGAAGACATTGTAAGATGTTATATATATATATTTGAGAAGAAGATGTTATTTGCTATTTGATTAGTAAACATACGTTTTTTTAATAATTTAAAAATAAATAAAAAACTTGAAGTTAAAGAGGCAATGTGATCTTCGATAATAAAAATAAAGGAGAAAAACTGACATATTTTAGCTCCTTTTGATGACTATAATCTATATACAACAAGAATCAAGGCTGAAATATGTGTTATGTTGTTGAGAAGAGTTTAGTAGGATAAATTGATGCATTTATGTTCACTAGTACCTTTAAAATTAAGGTTTTGTTTTATGTTTGGCCATAGTCTAGATCTCATTATCCTACAAAGGCCAAAGTCCTTCAAGGATAATATGGTCCATGGATGGCAAATTTTTTTTTTTTTTTTTAATTTATCATTTTTTTAGTATTTTTCATGCTATGGTTTTGTCTCCTTTATCTCAACTTTATTTTGCTTTACACTAACCCATACCATAAAAATTACAACATCCCAAGTAGGGATGGCAATGGGGTGGGGTAGGGCCGAAGGATGGGGTTTTCAACCTTACCCCGCATGGTTTTGTCTCGCTCAATCCCCGTCCCTCCCTACATGACGGAGAAAATTTTAATGCCTTATCCCCGTCTCTTCGGGCCCCGCAAAGCTCCTCCCCATCTCATAAAACTTTACTTTTTGTTAATTTGCTCTTAAACTAATTACAATTAAAAAAAAATTGTTTCATTAATAAAATTATACTTGAAATTACAATTAAATTTATCCCATCAAATCAAACTAATTTTTTGTAAAAACTGAATGATATTATCCAAGTATTTAACAAGATAATATCACAACAAAAACAAAAATCTCATAGTATAACAAATAATAAAATAGAGGCAGGATAGTCATGTTAGGTAGAATAAAACAAGCTAATATTAATATGTTTGTTTAAATAGTAAGATTTTAGGATATCAAAAATTTACAATTATAACCTTTATCAACGCAAGGCGGGGTGGATGTAAAAAGTCTAAACCAATCCCCGCCCCGCCCTGTGGTGCAAGGCTAAAATCTCAGCCTATCCCCACCCCACCACCTTAGCGAGGCAGGAATAACCAGTGGGGAGTGAAGCGGGAAGGGACTAGTCAAGTGGGGCGGGACAAAATTGTCATACCTTCCCAAGAACAATTGTTTAAAAAAAAAAAAAAAATTCCATGCTCTTCACTTCAATTGCACGGTAGAACTTTTAGTTAAAATGTGATTAAGCCTCGATCAAACTTGATCAACTCTAAGATTTTACTATAAATTGATTAAGTTCACCGATATGCCAACATCCAATCTGCCAACACACATCACTTCACCAATAGCATATTCAATCCCAAAACCAACTGCCAAGTCTCAACTCCCAAGCCGCTTTGCTCTCTAACATAAAAAGGATAAATAACACAAGGGAAAGAAACAAAAATTTGGGAAAGAAGTCAGTCATTATAAATTCAATTCTTGAATCAAGAGTCAAGACAATTAAATAGATTACTTAAGAGCGCATTAAGTTTGTTTTGATGCTTTCTTTGAAAGCTATATATGTTATGTTAGGATCCAATAAAAAACTTCACTTAAAAAAATCAATTAAAAACCAGTAAACTAACACAAAACCATACCTTCTTTTTAAAAATTAAAAAATAAAATAAAATAATAAAATAAAACCATACTGTAGTCCCTAAACTCTTCTTGTGGATTCATGGTTAACTTTCAGAAGCAAATGTGTTTATTCCTTGCAACTTTCCATTTGTGTCATATGATTAGAACAAAAATTTAGATTATAAAAAACCAAAAATCAAAACATACATAAAAGAGTTCAAGAATTAAGAAAAAAAATAATAAATAAAAACTTACATAAGAGAACCAAGAATTTAAAAGGGCGTCCATTTGTTTTACTTATTTATAGTAAACTTCTTTTGGCATAATATTATGCACACAAATTCAAAAGAAAAGATAAGTAAGTAAGATGAATTTATTAAATTAAAACATAAGTATAAGTCACATTTTGAAAAAAAAAAAAAAAAAAATACAACAACTTGAGGTGTATTGTGTGAGATTTAATTATAGAAATGACTTACTGGTTAAGTTCTGAAAATTTTGATAAGAGATTTTTAATTGGAGTAGAATTTAAATTTCAGAGACTTAAATGATAAATATTTATCTAAATTAAATTATTGTTATATCTTTTTTTTTTTTTTTTTTTGATAGCTTGTTATATCTTATCCCTTGGTCAAGACCTCTGTAGCTTAATATCCTAATAAAATATTAATTTAATAAGATGCAACTTGTGAAAGAAAACAAAAACCAAACCGTGGCATGTCTGAGATTTAAGTTTAGAAATTTTTTATAATAGACATTTAGTTTGAATAGAAATTAAATATGTTTTGAATCATAGTTAAATCATGCAACTTGAGAGGGGAAAAAAAAAAAAACGAAAGCGTGGGTTGTGTGTGGGATTTAAGATTAGAAATTTTTTTATAATAAACTTTTAGTTTGAATAGAATTTAAATTTGTTTTAAATTATTGTTAAATCATGCAACATGAGGAAAAAAAAAACAAAGGCAAAAACGTGGATTGTGTGAGAAGAAAGTTTAGAAATTTTTTATAATAAACTTTTAATTTGAATAAAATTTAAATATTGATAGGATCCAATATTTGAATATCTTAATATTAAAATATTAATAGAATAAATTTCATATTTTCTAATGTTTGTATTTTTAAATTTCACTTGTCAACCGAATTAAATAGTTAAACATGACACTATACATGATTTTAGTACGACCACTATATTTATTTTTGAGTCAAGTAGGCATAATAGAAAGAAATCTCATAGAAGTGGTCAAAGACTTGTTAGTTTCTCTATAAGAAAATTTTAAATTCATTGGTTCATTTATTATTCTTAAAATGCATAGTGGATTAAAATATAGTTCTATATAAAATGAAGAAATAAAACTTTAAAAATTTTCAAGTATACTTGTTGGGTTCTAAGACTTTAGGTTTAAATATATTAGAACTTCAATTTGTAATGTTGGCAAACCATGATTAAAACGTTTTAATCTTTGTTTTAGACTTGCTCAAAGTGTGTTTATATGTAAAGTTGGAATCAAGTGTTCTGTAGGATTTACTGTGTAAATCTGCCTGGCTCGATCGATCTAGAATTAGACTCGATCGATCGAAAGTCGTGCAGATTGTTTTTTCTGCAGAATTTCCAACTCAGCCCAAACCAGTTTGACGTGTAGGGTTTTATGTTTTGTCTTAAGTATAAAAGGGAAAACCCTAGCCACATTTTGTTGTTGCTCCTTATGCTGTGTGTGTGAATCTTTTGTGAGATCAAGAGGTGGTTGCCTTCACACATACTTAGGGTTTCCAAGATTCAAGATTATGTCAAGAACTTGGTGATCGATTTAGTTGCTGCTTTAAGAGCTTAAAGATACACAAGCAGGAGTGCTTGTACTTGCTAGGAATTCAAGAAAGAAGTAGTCCGTGGAATCAGAGCTATTACGTGGTCGTGGTAGTAAGTTTCCTACTCGAGGTAGTAATAGGATGTTACTGGTCTAAGTCGCTATTGTGTAAACTTCAATTCTTTCATAGTGGATTCAGTTTTACTTTGAGGATAGCTAGGTTAAATCCTCCCTAGGTTTTTTACCGCTTTGGTTTTCCTGGGTTATCATATTGTTGTGTTCTTTATTTTCCGCACTTTACAATGATATGATATATTTGTGTTAACCTAGACCTGATAATTTGACTAAGTAATCACTTGGCTAATTACCTAGGTTAATCTGGTTGTGTTTTAAGGGGTCTAAAAACAAACAAGTGGTATCAGAGCGGGTAGCTCTCTTGTTGTAGATCTTTTGATCTCTGAGCTGATCCTTGACCTCGATTGTCATGGAACACGGACACTCTCTTGTTATTCCACCTCACTTTGATGGGAATAACTATGCTTATTGGAAAGTAAGAATGAAAGCATTCCTGAAATCTATTGATGAGAGAGTCTGGAACTCTGTTGAATACGGATGGGAGAAGCCCATTACTCCTATTAGTGAGTGGCAAACTTCTCAGAAAGAAGCAGCCGCTTTTAATAGCAAAGCTATGAATGCTATTTTTAATGCTATTTCTATGGAGGAATTTAAGAGAATCTCTAATGTCGAGGTTGCTCATACTGCTTGGAATATCCTCCAAACTGTGCATAAAGGCACAAAGGCAATTAAAATCAATAAGTTACAGCAATTAACTACTAGATTTGAAAGCATTAGGATGTCTGATGATGAATCTTTTGATGAATTCTATGCTACGCTTAATGACATTGTTAATTCTGCATATAATTTGGGTGAAATCTATGATCAACCTAAGATTGTTAGGAAGATTCTTAGATCTTTAACTGAGGATTTTAGACCCAAAGTGACTGTCATCACTGAAAGCAAGGATGTGGACTCCATCCCTGTTGATGAACTTGTAGGATCTCTTCAGTCCTATGAGTTAGACCTACCTAAAACTAGCAAATCCAAATCAATGGCTCTTAAGTCTGTTGATGATGTTGATGTGAGTGGATTTGATGATGAGCTCTCTGCCACAGAAATTGCTTACCTTGCCAAGAACTTTAGAAATTTTCTTAGGAATAATAACAGAAGGGCAAAAGGTAAGAACACTGCTGAACTTATAAATTTTTGGAAGAATGATCCCACTAAGGTTAATAACACTGAAAAACCTAAAGAGAAAGTAGGTCAACCTTCTAATAATTCTATGGGTCAACAATGCTTTGGTTGTCAAGGGTATGGTCATGTGAAATCTAAATGTCCAACATTCTTGAGGTCTAAGGGTAAGGCTATGGCTGTAACCCTTAGTGATGATGAAGTTTCTGACAATGAATCTGGTAGTGATGAGGATGGAAACTTCATTGCTTTCACTGCTACTGCTGTAGTTGATGAAAGTGTTGCTGCTGTAACGATTACGCCGTGACGATTACGCCGCAATCAGTGTTAAAGAGGAAGATCCAAATCTTGTTTCTCTTCTTGGTTGCTACGAATATCAGTGCGCCGATAAGAGTTCCTATTGAATAGGAAAATAACAAGTTTCTGATGAATGCATCTTTATCCTTACCATACTTTGAAAACTAGATATAGGACTAGACAATGTTAAATTTGTATTTTCTAATGTTTGTATTTTTAAATTTTACTTATCAACCAAATTAAATAGTTAAACATGATACTATACATCATTTTAGCACAACTGTTATATTTATTTTTGAGTTAAAGAAATTTCAAAAGAAATCTCATAGAAGTGGTCAAAGACATGTTAGTTTCCCTATAGAAATAGTTTACAAAATTTAACAAATCGAATTTTAATTTAGAATGTTAGTCTTATAATGTTAACAAGACACTCAATGGTTATATTGTTTGTTAGTACTCTAAATGAGAGAGTTAAAAAAAAATGTTTATGAGTACAAAATTAATCTCTTGTTTGTATATATGTTTAGGTTTATATTTATGTTTACATTTATATTAATTTATTTAAATGACTAGTTTTGGTTACATGTGTATTTTTTTATATTAAACAAATAACATAAAGTGTTAGAATAAAATTTGAATAATCGACTCTTAGTTTGAATAAAATTTAAATTTATTGAAATTTAAATGATAAAGTAACTTTGATTAATTTGTGAGAGTAGCCACTTTCTAAGCCCAACTTTTATAATATAGTATATGATATGATGATATAAGATGTTATTTTCTATTTGATTAGTAATCATATGCTTTTTTTAAAATAATTTTAAATTTAAAAAAAGAGGCAATGCAATATTTGATTAACAATTGTTGACACCTCATTTTGCAACCCACGTTTAACTTCACATGGAGGGTAAAAGAGTAATTTTACCTTGGAAATAGTCATTTTAAATATGGCCAGTAGATCTTTAATTTCATTTCGTCAAAGTGATCTAGATGTTGTAACGATCAAATTGACTAGTCATAAGCCTTAATTGGATCATCATATTGAAAGTTATCATCTAATCAAGTTTTAATGGCCAAGATGCACTATCACAAATTGAGTCTAACTATATGTGATTTTGAACAATTGAATCCAATTGGTTATAAATCAATTTGAAATTAATGATGTGACATAATTTGATTGGCTAGGACTGTTACGCCCCAAACCCAAAAGGGTCCAAAGTATGAGAAAAACATTTCAAAGGTACCTGTTGATTTTTCCTTTTTGACAATTCAATCTGAAATTCATTATCAAAGTACCAACATCAATAATCATAATAAAAATTTCATTAATGATGCTCCCAAAGTAAGTCGGAACTCTATGCAATAATTACAAAGACCATTAGCCACAAAAGAATAGAGGTCTGAATAAATACAATTACATATCATTAACGTGTCCCATAAGGGGAAATAAAGTCATGACCACTATAACATACAAAAGAATGAATCAAACCTACTCTAGAATCATCTAAATATCTCCATCACAAAAGTCCAGCCTCCATATCAGTAATTAGTCTAACTACTGCTAGCCACAAAAACATGTCTCAAAACGATCATTGCCTACTCTGAAAAATTTGGTAAAAGAATGGGATGAGACAAAGCCCAATAAGTAGCATAATTAATGGGGGTGGGGGAAATGCAAGTTTCATGATGATGAACAGTTTACAAAGCATGTTTTAGTTTGAGAAATTTCTAACTAAATACTGCAAGATCATTTTCAATAATAATGTGACAAGAATGATTAAATAATGAAACACAAAATTTCTCAAAGTAAATACCTTGAAACTGTATACTATAATCTATGAGCACTAAAAATATAATTTCAAAGCCATAAAATCTAACATAAGGCAAATTATCACAAAGATAACACACCATCAGATAGACCGGTCAGGGGATTCACCCATTCACAACTGACATGATTTGTCCTTTTTGATATGCAGTCTCTTGGCCCTATAGATAGTAGTCTCACCCATACCCTCAAGATTTTGTCTCTCCCGCCATGGGTAGCAAGGAGAACGCATCAAATAGGACCTCTTTTGCATGTGGTCTTTTGGCCCCATGGGCAGCAACCTCACACACACACAATCAAGGAACATTTTTCCCCTTATAGGCAGCAGGAAAGAACGCGTCATCCAAAGTGAAAAGGCATTGACCTAAATCTAATTCCATTGTCATAAAGACTACAGAAGCCAAATCGGGTGATCACTGAGAAATCACACATGGCAAAGAGTCAAAACAACATAAAGCTCATAGGTTACATATACTTTCAAATACATAGTTTTTATCCAGGTAGTTTCAAAAAAGCTTAAATAACCAAAACTTCCACAAAGTTTGTAAGATTTTCATATTCATTCTTTGTCCAAAAAGATTTTCTATCAATTTCCCAAATAATACAAGACAAGATAAATAAGCACATTTAAATTTTCCAATATACCATAAAATCCATGAATTCCTTATCAAAGATTAAATCTAACATCGCCAGCCAGTTCTAATAAACACTCAACCAACTTATCATCTTCTTCTGTTGTCCATTGAAATTTAGTTCCTTTCTTTCCTTCATTGACAAGTTCACTATATGTATTTTCCATGTCTATGCAAAAGTTGAACATTATACATAATTATCCAAATAAAAATGTAAGTACTGCATTTTTAAGAAAAAAATTATACAAGAAATTCATGATGGTAATTAAGGTCAACAAACTATGTAAAGGAACAAAAAACATCACAAAAAAAATACCACCAACTGAAATTATATTATAAAACAAATTCTTGGAATTTTTAAATAAATAACAAAAACAATATTCCAAATTGAACATAAATTGTAAATGAGAAAATTTCAAATTACATAACTGTAATGTCAAATTGAGTAGCACCTAACTATATAATAGAATGAAAAGATACCAAGTAAACATCTTCTCCAATTCAATTCCTAGAGGCCCTCCATTGTTCATACATTTCTTCAGCCAACTTATCTCTCCAATCACTCCATGCATCAAATGTCTCCACATACCTTATATGCTCACCATCCAACTCTTGAGCACTTGAGTTGTTAGACAAGGGAGAGTTCTCTTGAGGGTCAAGTGACATCTCTCTTCTTATATAGTTGTGAAGTAGTGCACAAGCTGAAATTATCTAACATTGGGTCTTGATTGGATAAAATGATCTACTCCTAAGTATTGCCCATCTTCCTTTTAGTAGGCCAAAGGCTCTCTCAATGAGAAGTAGGTTGGTGACCTTGCCTCCAATCATTTAGGTGATATATTTGTGCTTTGTAAGGTGCAAGAAATCTCTCACCGTTGGTGTAACCAGCATCACACAAGTAGTAGTAACCTAACACCATTTTTAAACTATAATAATTTAAATAGACGTGTCCAAAAAAAAGTGGTGATTAATAAGTATTTATTTACCTTGAGGGACTTTCAATCCATTTTTCCTAGAAATTGCATCCCTCAAAACTGTAGAATCTACAGCTGAACCCTTCCAACTAGGCAATAGATAGATAAATTGCATATCATGCGAACAAACTCCCAGCACATTGGTGGCTATTTTATTTTTCCTGGTTCGATATCTAGGCCTGTCTTCAATTGACACATTGACTAGAATATAGGTTCCATCTAGTGCACCTAGACAATTCTATTATAGAACTTATTCATTAAATTTAAATCAATAATAAGAAATACATAGAAACACTCTAATCTAAATAGTAATGTGCCTTAAACCATTTCCATCTTTCATTAGTACAGTTCTCAGGTATAGGCTCCGGTTTCTTAAAAAGGATGCTATGAAGATGAAAGACAGCATGCAATACAACATTGAAGTTTCTACTTATACTCTTACCCGACCGAGCTAATTGTCATGCTACAACTCTATTTTTTGCATGATGTGCAAGTACATGTAGAAAAGACGCTACCATCTCATCCATTTCCATATTCTTAGATGGCCTCAAACCCCTATGTATGTGGAGCATGTCACAAAGTTTTCTAAATGCTCTCCTGTCCATTCGTACATTGTTTATGGATGCTGTATCATCCATCCAAAACATTTGATTCATATTCACAACTCTCACATTTGCTCTCTCTAATATTTGGTCACCCCAACATCCAATTCTTCCAACTCTCCTATTCATAGAAAGAATCACTATTGCACACATGTGCACTAACATGATCCACATTTGACGTAGTAAATCTAATTGATGTAGCAACACAACTAAAATTTTCTTGTTATGATTCCTTGATGGTCGAGCCATCACTGCAATCATACACAAGAAATAAAAACTTGACATTTAAGAAAATTACAAATTATTAAAACAACTGCTACTAGACTAGCTACCAGTGTGACATATAGCTGTGTAACTAATATAATGGAAGAAAACTACTTGGGATAATTACTAAAAAATTCTTATTAGGTAAAAAAATCTATTTTTTTTAATCTTAGATTAGCTATTGCCAGTAAATGGCCAGTGCAAAAAGAGTAAAATGAGTTTCCTCCATTATATATTCTCACAATAATATCAAACCAATGAATCAAGGCTGGAAAAAAATAGCATATACTGTGTTTAGGACTGGTTGGTTACACACCCTGTGTATTCCAAATAGTCCTTATGCAGGCAGATATGTAGCTACCATGAAACCCCCACAAAATATATAAGGCATCTACTCATAACATTCTTCCTAACTATATTATATACTCACAAAATCACTACCATTATGAAGCATCCCCCAATTAAATTCATGCAATTCATTAAGGAAACAATATAATAATATATATCCATTACAATAAATAACAATCACAACAACCGCCACCGCCACCGCCACCGCCATAGCCACAGCCACAGAATAGCAAATTATAAATTTTGATTTAAATGATCAATTAATCAAAATTATAATACTTTTGTAAAAATATTCCAAAGAACATACATACATACCAATTTATATCCACTGCTAACAAAATTCACGTTCACTATTAAAATCTCCATACACACACCAATCAGACATTTCACAACACTCAAACCAAAGCATCACAAAACAACTGAACAATTAATTATAATTTTTATTTAAATGATCATTTAATCAAAAATACATGCAAAAGATCTCATCCAATGCACAAACCACTCACACTACACTGCCAAAAAGCATGATTTTACCAATCTTATCATTCTCCAATCACAAACGAAGGATGATGGATGAGATCCAAATGCAAACACACACACATCGGTAAAGAAAGCAAATTGAGACCCATATGCAAACACACACAAACCCAAATGCAAAATCAATAGATCGGTGAAGGATGATGGATGAACGGAGCTGGGATGATGGATGAACGGAGCTGGGCTTTGAAGATGGGTGAGGAGGATGATGAATCAAGTCGGCAATGGTGCGTGGGTCAGCGATGATGCGTGAGCTTCGGCGATGGTGTGTGAGCTTCGGTGGCGGCGGTGAGGATGATGGATGAGGAGGATGATGGGTGAGGATGAAGGATGAATCAGTGAGAATTTGAGGATGAGAGAGAGGTGAGGGTCTGAGAGCTTTGAGAAGGAGAGAATGAGTGTGAAACAAAAACAGCTGAGGAAAAAGAAATAGAAAAAGAAAGAAAGAAATATTATTTGAATGAGAGTGTAAATAAAAAAAATAATATTTGAGTTTAGCTTTGAGCTACAATGCACAGCCATAAATGGCTATGCACTGTAGCAAGAAGCTAGAGATTTTTAACTATGGCACCACTATTGCATACAAATATGATAGGTTGTTAAAAATTAAAAATCTACACATTCTGTATCATTGTATAACAAACATCAAAAGCACTGGATAGGATACAAATTATTGATACTAGATAGGATACAAATTATTGACATGAACTGTAACATATGAATCTAGAAACAAAGCCATTAATCTTTAAAAAAAAAAAAAAAAAAAACCCAATCCAGATCTATATTTCTAGCAACTAAACAAAATCAAGATTTGAGATATGAATAGGTACATTAATAAATTTTCATGAAAATAAATTCATTAATAATTTGTTGAGCAACACACGCACAACAGTAAAAGTGAATACCTGGCAATGATGGAGGGTTCCCTTCAAACTTTTTTTTTTTTTTCCACACGTAAAACCTAAATAAAATTTTGTTAAAAAATATATTAACAGAGTTGTCTATCCTGTTTATGTTGTTTTGGCGGGAAAAGATAAAGATAAGAGAAAAGATATTGATGATTTGTTTTATATTTTATCTTAATTACTTAAATGATAAGGAAAAGGGGTTAAAATTGTCAATTTATAAAAAAAACAATTTCCTTTAAACTTGGGAATCTGGATAACCACTTATTTTAAAAGGAATCCACATTCCTACTGAGAGGGGTTTAAGGGGGGAATCTAGATTCCCCAAGCATCTGATTTCCTGGCGTAATTTGCAACCAAACATGGGAATCATTAAACATTCTTGGGAATCCTAAAACATTATCCCATACCAAACGCCACTAAGGTATTGATTGAGACTCACTCTCTCTCTCCTAGTTCTTCTTTTCTACTTCACCTTTAGGACCTCCACCAAGATCGCCTCCTCCTCCATTGTGTGGATCTTGTATGCAAGTATAATCCCCTTCCTTAACTTGTTTTTTATATTGCTATGATGAGAATTTAAGATTAAGGCATGCTAGTGATTATTTAAATTTTTTGAATAAATGATTATCTCTGTAATTTTCAATCTCTAGATTGTACTTAGGAAATAAAGTCATGTACTTGATCTTAGATTGTATCTAGGGCCAAAACCATGTAATTTTCTATGATCAATGTACATTCATTCTCAAATCAATAAAATCATGAATTTTTCAATTAAGGTTTTTTTTTTTATTTTTTTATTTTTATTTTTTTAATAATTAAATAAGTGGTGACTTCATTGTAAAACTCTTAATTTGAAGGGAAAAATGTAATCAATCGAACCTCCATTTTGAAAGGCAATAATACGACTCCACCCATTCATATGAGTTTGGCCCAAATCAAATCAATTCCAAAACAAGCCGAGAGTGTAGTCTCTCACAACAATTGACATGTTTTAACTCCTTTTGATCACACACACACACACACACACACACACACACACACATATGCATATATGGGCAAAACTACAATGTTGGTCTCTTAAGTTTACTTTATGTGCGCAATTGGTCCCTCAAGTTTCAAGAGAGCACAATTAGTCCAACAAGTTTTAAAATCGAGTTGCATTAGTCCTTTTACTAACTGCCGTTAGTGGTGTTATTTACGTGACAAACGGAACAATAACTTAGCATTTTTTTACACTACAAAAAACGCGCTTTGGAGCTGCGTTTACAAAAAACGCAGCTTCAAAGTGATGTTTGAGCTGCGTTTTATAGAAACGCAGCTCCACCACTGGACGTATAGCCGCGTTTACTAAACACGGCTATAAACCAGCTTTGAAGCCGTGTTTTGTGATGTTGAGGTTGCGTTTAGCTGGGTAGGGCTTAAGCCGCGTTTTAAAAACGCGGCTATAGACCCATCCGGGGATTTTTTTTTTTTTTTTTTTTTTTTTTTCAATATATCCTATAGCTGCGTTTATTAAACGCGACTTAAACGGCTGAACTGAGCTGCGTTTTGTGAAACGCGGCTTAAACATGAATTGAAGCTGTGTTTATTAAACGCGGCTTAAACTTTTACAGAGCTGCGTTTTATTAAACGCAGCTTAAACATATACAGATGAGGACAACTTAAACGCAGCTTAAACAACATATAATTATGATGTGGCATTTGTTATTAAAAATTACAAAATAAATTTACACATAAGAAATTCACAAATCAATACCAAATTAAAACAAGTATTGCCACTGATTCACAAACCCACGGTTCTAAAAAATATATATATAATTTGCGGGTTTTTTTTTTTTTCCTATTTTAATAAAAAAAAATTGCACAATTTTGCTTGTATTTGTTTGGCTGAGTATTTTTCAAGAAAACCTGCAAGCTTGGTAGGTATTTCAAATTCGGCGTTGTGAATTAGGAATTTTGGTTTATTATAAACGAATTTATTCATTGTCTAGCTATTTAATTTGGTATTGGTTTGTGAATTTCTTATGTGTAAATTTATTTTGTAATTTTTGAATAAAAAAATGTCACATTATTAAAAAAAAATGCTAAGTCATTGTTCCAATAACAGTACTAACGACAGTTTGGCATATAACGGTAGAATTACCCATATATATATATATATATATATATATATATATATAGAAACATATAATATATATACACCAGCGATGTCTAAGGTTTGGTCTTTGCCATAAATTGTTTAAGTTCGCCTATAAGCCAACATTCAATCTGCCAATACACATCACTTCAACAAAATTCATAGATATCCAATAAATAAAAAACTTCAATAAAATAAAATTCCAATTAAAAACCAGTAAACTAACATAAACCATACCATAATCCATCACAACTAAACCTAAAAACAAAGACGAAAAACAACAAGAACCAAGAAAAACAAGAAAATAAAAAACATGCCCAGAAACTCTTAACAAAGTAGTAGTAACATTAAAGAACTCTAACAAGATACTGATTAGGAATAAGATTATTAATCAACTAATCCTCATCGACTCCCTCGAAAGCCCAAGCATACTCTTCGCGATACTTCTCCTCCTCGTGGGGTTCGTAATCGCCCTTGATACCAAAAAACTTCCGAACATACTCAACGCTCTTGTTCTCGATGTGATCAGCCAAGGCCTGGTTGAAGAACTCCAGCCCTTCCTTGAAGTCCAAATAGTTAGCAGCAGATATTAGGTCTACGAGTTTCCAAGGCTTAAGGTTCTTTAACAACCCTTGCTCGTATTGCTTCCTCTCTTTCTTCTTCGTCTCTTCCTCCTCATGGTTGTCTGCGACGGCATTGCTCTGGGGAAGTTTCTTGCCGTAGGAGATGAGAATGGCGAGGACGGCACTGTGAACGTTTGGGAGAGGGATGACGGTGGTGGAGCCACGCGCGGCCACATCGCTGTCTTTCTCGTCTTCAAAGTATTGCTTGACGGTGCAGAATTTCATGGCCATGGCTTCTTCAACCTCGAATAGTTCGTTGTCTGAGGTTTTTAGGGTAATTTTGGCTGAAGATGAACTGGGGTTTGGGTTTTCGCTAGTGTTCGACATTGTTGAAGAGAGAGGGATTCGTTGCTGTTGTAGTAGTAGCAAAAGACTATAATAAAAAAAGTTGGAGTGAAGCCAGGGTTCTTTAGCCTTATATAGAGTAGATTTTCCAAACCGAACTAGAATAGAATATATATATATATTTATAACTTTTATTTTTTTTTAATTTTTTTTTTTTTTTTTATGGGAGAAAGAAGCCGAGTTTGTTACGTTAAGTTTGTGGATACCGAGTTGGAGAAGGTTATCTTTTATTTATTTTTTATTTTTAAATAATGTTATAGTCATAAGTTATTTTATAATATTTTTAAAAACTGCATATGTGGTCAATTTTTACTGGTTTTCATCAGATCTCATCGTTAACATCATTTTTTTACTTACTAATAATAACTTACAATATCAACAGTTTATAAAAAATGTTGTAAAATAATTTGTAACTTTAGCATTTTCCTTTTGTTTTATTGTTAAAATTTATTAAGTAATGTTACAACAACAAACTATTTTTCAAATTATTAATGTAGCAAATTCTTATTAATTTTTACCTAGACTCATCATTAATATTACTTTTTTTTACATACCAATAAAAATAATAATAATAATCATTCACGACCTTAGAATTTTGTAATAAAAAAAAAAAACTTTTAAAATAGTTTGTGACTTCAGCATTTTTCAAATTTATTTACCTATATATTAGGCTTCATTATGTGGTGATCTTAGTTGTAATTGGCTTTCAATCTTTAAAAAAAAAAAAAAAAAAAAAAAAAAAAAAAAAAAAATCAGTCTCATTATTTTGGTTAGTTAACACTACATAAAAGTTTCACTACATAAAACTTACAAATTAATGTGACAATGTGATTGGTGGAATTTAACCACCTCATAACTGAATATTTAAATTTTGTCTTTATTTATTTATTTATTTTTTAGAATCAAATTTCGTCTTCATAATTGGTGACACATTAGTTTGTATGTTTATTGTAATAAAACTTGTAGTACCTGTAATACCAAAGGAGGCATTAGGCAGTTTCCATGGGTTCAAATAAACTCCCTGAGTTGCCCCCAAAAAAATTATATTTATTTTTTTAAATTTTTTTTCTTGTTTGACCCTCCTAAAATAAAAATTTGAACACTCTAAATCTAAAAATTTTTTGAAGCTCAAATAAAATAAGCTTGAATATAATTCTCTTAACAAAATCTTGGTCTTTTTCAACAAACCAATTTGATCTAAAATTTGGGGGGGGGGGGGGGGGGAGTAAGTCCAACAACAAAAGTAAAAATTTGTTCATCTTAAACCTCAAGAAAAAGCCCATTTAGATCTTAACGAATTTGAAATAAACTAACAGATAAAAGTTTATTGTATTTAGATTTCGCTTGCAATTCAATTAACAACACTAATTATTATATTTATTGTATATAGAAATAATAGATGATTTCCAAGATTTAATCTTAGCAACATTAATAAGTATGCTCATTGTATTAAGAAACAATGTACCTCCACGCACCCTTGGTGCGATGATTACTCCATAAGTATAAGTGCTTGTGAGGTGTAGGGGGCAAGGCTTGGAGTTCAAATCTTCAAGAAGGAACTTCACACACATAGATAAGTCTTCATGAAAGAACTTCACACACATGGATATACACTTAGATTAGGCTAAAGTAGAATTTCTATTTTGTGTATATATAAAAGAAAGAAACAATGTGCCAAATGAACTTATAATTTATCTTTTAGAAGAAATGGTTTGGAATCAGGAACCAAACAATTTTTCAATGTTTACTCGCTGTTAATGATGGGCAAAACATAGCACTTCTCATCTTTTATTTTATTGCTAGTACGTATTATGGACAAATTTGTAAAAAGGAAACCACGTAGATCATGAAATTCATCTTCTTACTGAGTCCCCTTAAAAAATCCTAGAGCCGCCTCCTTGTAATACTACTCTTTATAAATGTTTCTCTTCCACTTCATTGGATTAATGCTTCACAAGTGCTACCGGATTCGATTTTGGATTCTCCACCTACCATTTAAGATTTCAATTTTGTTCTTTTAAATTTTCTACAATTCATTTTTTTTTTTATTGCAATTTTTTTTTAATGAATTTTTTTTTTTGACAATTTCAAAGTTGTTAATGATATATCGCCTTTGGCTAATGATTAAGGACAAGAAAATACATATTTTCATTTTCTACTTGTGAATTTCAAACTGTTATTGCCAATTATGTTCATATTGAATGCTGTTAAATGCTTTGGGCTTTATTTTATTCCCTTCTCTCTCTCCGCCCCCCCAAGCCTGTGAAATAACAGAGTTGGATGCAACAAAAAGAAGCTGAGCTTCTTCTACTAGCAATTCCTTTTTCCTTGGCTTAATACACGCAATTTATTTACTGGTTGAACTATAGCTCATCCACGCCAGAGTAGTAATGACAGAAAACTCAAGAGAAGTCTCTAGTTTCATGGCCCTCCTTGCAAAGTTCTATATATCTGCAGGAAAGAAATGGTTTATCAGCTTATGATGATTCAACGTAACATGAAGCATTAGTAATTCAAGCTTCACCCTCTTGTTCTTGTTGTACAATTGCTTAGCTTTCATCAGATTCTGTAGAGCAGAAAATTGATGTGGCATTGCGAAGTTATCAATTTGACAAGATGTTAACACCAGCCTATATAAAATTTTGTAAAAGCTTCAGAGTATAATTGAAATACTAATTGCTTAAGTTAGAAACATTTTTTGTAACCATCCAGATTGCTGCAAATGAAACTTGGATATGCAACTGGTAGCTCAATTCCTACAGAATGGCCTCGTAATAGCAATGCTGAACATAATTATAATAAGAATTCTAATGATAATAAATTCAAGCCAAAACAAGTTCGTCCAGTTCCAAAAATTCCAAGTACGAAGAAGACTGCCCCCACATATGAGGAAAAAGGAAAATGGAGTTTGAAATTTTTTGAGGATAATATTGGGTGGATAGGTAATTATTACTAGTCATGGCGGCTAGATAAAGGGATTATGTAGTTCAAAAATCACTTGGACTGATTTTTGAGGAAGGACCTTTGTTCAGATAGAAAAGGTTTTGATGCCTATTTGTTGTGAATGTATCTAATACTAATTGGTTTATGGAAAATGGAAAAAAATAATAATAATAATTACACACAAGGAAGACAAAGTTTAAGTGATTCGGCTTCTAGCCTATGTCCACGGGCTGTGTCGAAGAGATCTCTCTGACCACAACTAGCTAAACCTGATGTGTAAAGGATCAAAGTTGTGTGTGAAAGTGAAACTGAAGTCTGGCCGGATATATACAGTTGACTGCTGTTGGTTTGGCTGGGACTTTGTGCTTTGTGCATTTCCACATGCATTATTCAAGCCACTGACTTAACAACCTTAAACTGTATAGTTTTGTACTCCACACAGAACCACATCTGAAAATGAGGAAGAAAAAATAGAAGCGAACAGGCTAAACCACTTGCCTTAAGTTAGGATGCAAATCCACAATCATAATTACTTGAAGAAGGTGCTCCTTCCATCACTCTGGGAACAGGATTATTGCTTTCACTGTTATTTGCATGCCCTTAGTATATAAATTTTGATTAACCCAGGTGAAATGCAGAATATACTTAAATTTGATCCACAACCTGATAATATGGTCCACTGGTAGAAGCATTTTATTATAGTCACCTTCTATATCTCTCCAGACCACTATTGAACTCCTAATATCGCATGACCTAGAAAATCCTTATTCCTGATTTGTTTCTGTTTGTGGTGGTGATTGCTTGATATATATACATAGTTCGCACACTTCTTAATAGTTTAGCTTTTGGGATATATGGTAGGGAACAGTTTCTACAACAAATGAATGGACATATTTATCCAAACTACCCTTTCGATGAGGGTTTGTTCCTAAGCCATAAAAGGAGACAAGTCTGGGAAACTATGTTATGTTTCTCCAAGGTACCTTAAAAATAAAAGGTTTGTCTTAAGCAAATTCCAGCACAACAAAGTTTTACTTTAAGGAAGAGGTTCCAACCTTAATTCTTTCTTCTTTTACAGATTCATAACTTTTAGTCACGTTGAGATCATCTTTCAAAACAAACATCAGCACCAGTTTCTTCTGTAGGATTAGTTATTAGTGGTTAGATAACTTAATTCACATAAGACTATTTTATGACCCAACAAATATGTCAGAAGTGTTTTATCAGAGTTGCAGATGGAAAAGTTTTGTGTGTAAAGAGGGGTCAAATAAGTTAGATATAGAGTAGTGTTTTTTACACAAACTGTATTACATAATTTTATACACACCCCAAAAAGCAACTGAAATCATGACTTGATTTCCAATTGTGGAAGAAATATTGAAAGAGGCAAAAACTGACCAACTGATTATCTACCAGAGAAAATATATATTTGAAGCGTTTTCTTCCAACTAACAGTCCATTATCAAGCACTTGTTATTCTAAACATACACAAATTTATCCATTTTTAAGAAAAAGCTAGACATGCCCAAAAACAAAATTAATCCGAAACTACAGGCCTAGCAAAATGTAATCTAAAAGATCTTAACTCACAGAGGAATTGACCAATCCAACTATTTGATCCCTTGGTTAATCTTCCAATGCCTACTTCATCATGCACCAGCAACAATTTTCTTAGACCCAACAAGCCTTGCCCCTCCCTTGCTTCTTATTCCCCATATTATGATGACCCCAACACCAAAAAATTTCCATTGCCAATGTTATTGATTGTACAAGGTGGGGAACATGGAAAGATTATGAAGGTTTCCATAAAGATGTAATTGGGGTTGAATAATTTTCTGTGATTGGATAGGAATAATGAGGAGTCGATAGACACTTGGTATAACTGGGAATAAGTAAAAGATATGGTGAAGAGGTATTAATAATCGTGAGGTTAGGTAGGTTCAACAACATAGCTATTTTAGAAATTAGAACTTTGCATAGTTAGCTACCACTTGGCGTTACATTAATCACTCTTAAGGTTTTTAGATTTAGCTTTCTGTCAGCTTTCACTTTTATTTATTAAACTAGAACATTAGTTCAATAGGCAGAATTATAGAAGCACCATTTGAATTGTAGTTCTTTTCAAATGTTGAAAACGACTGAGGAGGGAGCACATTTCAGTAGAAATTAACTTGAAAGTTCGTATTTCAAATACTCCTAGGATCATCAAGGCTACTTCTGCAATTGGAAAAGGTGAAACCAGAAAAAGGCAACCAAACCTCTTTTGTTTTATACATGGAGGCAACTAATTTTTGATCTAAGAGTGAGAGAATTCATCTTTCCAGAAATGGAAAAGCAAAACTTTAATTAGTGAACATTATCAAGGAAAGTGAGAAAAGAGTCAACATGCTCATCAACATTCAATAACCAAATAATGATAGAATAATTCATTGTTTAACTCCTATGATTAACTCAAGCATAACATAGTTGTGGAACACTCCAAATTATTTTTCTCACTCCTTACAACATGGCAATCAAAGAAAAAGCAACTCTTGGGAACACAAGTGCTGCAGGGTGAAGAAAAAGAAATGAAATCTTGATTATCAGTAAAGATGAACACATTTGTGTCATAACCATTTTAATTTTTTGGATCTAGAAGCTTTCTCATCAAAATCCAAACTAACTTAAGATATAGGTGTGTAAACAGCCTCAAATGGGTCCTCATGACTATAGGTGGAGGCCTCATACCACCTGTGAATTGCCAACTGAGCTTAAATTCACATCTTGAACTCACAATTTCAACTTGAAATCGTGACTTGAAGATTCAATTTTAAGATCTACATTATTTTCATAAATTGTTTCAAGATTGCAGTATTTTTCTAATTTGATATTAAATTTACAATTTTGATCAAAATCACTTTGAGTGGATATGTTGTTATCAATTGGAAGATCTTGATCATAAAACGTGCTAGAGAAGAAACATTAAAGCATACAAGTATATCTTGATCCAAATTATTCGGTTGCACAGCAAGGGAAAGTAAAACCAATCAATGCAATATGCAAGCCATCTTCTATGATGTGAGTTTGATGCAGAACTAAATAGGATTTTTTAAAATTTATGTTTAAGTAATAAAATTTACTGAAATAAGAAGAAACTTGAGTACACAATGAATGAGTATACAGGAGAATCACCTAAAAAACTAAGAAAGAAGAAGTGGAAACAGAGAGAAGCATTAGTGCAGGTGAATATGGTACATCCTGATCCAAAAAAATCACAAATTTTTATTTTTCCTGTAGTTGTAGGAAAGTAATCTTTCAAGTTGTCCACAGCGCAAAAGGAGGACAAAAGACGAAGAGAACAATACCAAAAGCATTAATCAAAGTTATAAAAAAATATGAAGTATAGGAGTAAGATGAAAAGGAAACCTCTCCATTATGGTTCCACGTTAGAATATACATATTGACATGATTTGAATTCCCTGTTTCAGTTACAATGGGTGACCTAACAGGTTCTGCATCATGCATCTAACCTTATCACAATAGCAAAAACATTTCACATACCTCATTTTTCTGGCTCTAGAAGTTCCTTATTAAAATCCAAACTCATTTAAGATGCACAAATTCATAAACTAAACATGGATCACCAAGAACTTTTCCTCCAAGATTGAAGAATTTCAAAAGTAAACAAAGGACTTGCTATACTTGATGAATACAACCAATAATAAGGCAGAACTGCCCAAAAACATTTACCTGAAAAATATTTGTCATTTCGTCTACATCAAGAAGTGCATTATACTATATCTAACCCCTATTGTGGTACATAGGGTTTCTTACTGTCTATACAACTAAAATACATAATGAAAAAGAGAAAAACCAGTTCCTAAAAAGGAAGGCAAAAGGGGAAAGGGGTGAGGTTGGCACAGTCATGTGGCTCATGTTAAGTAATGGACAGTCATGTCACTAGAGTGAAGAAGTTTGCACCTGTTACACCAAAGAGTTATTTGTGAGAATACATAAATTTGTGAAGATAGATTACAAGTAAATTTTTATAATAATAAAAAATAAATAAATAAAAGTATTCCAAAGGTTCTAAGGCTCTCTTCCAAAATATAATTTCTGAGGTTACAAATGTGGCTGAGACATTCAATTATTTTACCATTTCAATTGTACAATCAAACAAAAATTGGTGAACCAAAATCTAAAAGTGAAGCATGTAAAGAGGATTCAAAAGTTTATTCATGAGCATTTCTTTATCAAAGCTGTAGCCTGATTAAAAAATCAACTATACTTATCTTATGATTGTCGAATGGACGTTTTGTACATCGATTATTAGAAAGCCAAGAATTTTTTTTTTATCACAAGGTACTTTGGATGGATAATTTAGAAGGGGGAAAACATGAAAATAATAATAATAATAATAATAACCAGAAAAGAGTTGTGTAACTCTGCGGCCATGCAAAGAGTGTCTGTTATAAATTTGTTTAGTACTAGTCAAAGAAGCATACCTCATTTAACTGTAAGAAGACATGTCATTGAGCGCCTTGGGATCTTTGATAGTTTCTCACGAACAATTTCCTTTAGCTTAATATTTCCAACTCTAATTTTTGCTGACTTCAAGACTCCTGCCTCCTTTAGAATATATTTTACAAATTCCATTTCATGTTCCAATCCTTTAACTTCGCGAAGATAAAAAGTTGTGAGGTGCAATGACAGAAAAAGAGGATCATTTGGTGACTTCTTCCAGCCTAAAAGGGAACTGGTACTCTGATGACAACATACATAGCAGTTCATTAGTGTAAGTTTTACCGAAGAACAGCTAAAATTCATCACATCAAGTAAACTAACCGTATTAGTAACATCAAGAACTTCTAGATTAGGAGAATTTTTTAACAAGTCTTGCAGCACATGCCAGTTCCACATATTCGCCTTAAAGTCCAATCTGAGCAAATTTTGGAATTGGGAAGGATAAGTAGAACCATTGCTGAGACACTGCATTGAAAAAATTATAATCACACCGACATCAAAGCTTGTATTAGAAATTGGCTATAAATTTAATGAGAGTGGAGTGAGACTATAACTGACTATTGAGCCTTTAATTTATGACCTCACCTCTGAGTGACCAGTAAAAAATGATAGGAATTTGACATTATAAAGTGCCGCAAGAAGTTTGAATACCCTATCTACATAACATTCCTCCTCCTCATGGTCTTTAGGTTCAAATGTACAAATGTTAACCTTTGCCCGAACTAAGTTGTCTAGTTTTTCAAGGAAAACGAAGTCGCTCAAATGACCATCAAACGTAAAGTACTCAAGAGCTGGGGCGTTGATCTCGACTACGTAATGAACTTCAGAATCTTCTAATCCCCCCATATCAGCATAATCATCAAAAAGAATTTCATGGTGAAGTATACTTAAACGTTTGAGAGTAGGTACACAGATTTTATAAATGGAAATACTATCAGAAAAATCTCTATCAAATGACAAATCTTCAAGAACAGGGCAACCAGAGAGAAGTCTAACAAAAGGGTCAGATCCATAAAAAACTTGGTACAGATCAAGTTTCTTTAGGCATGGCAGTTGAAACGATGAAGGAGGATCAATCCTGACTCCGCTTAAACTCAGAAAAACTAATGTACTGCAAGAGAAAACTCGATGAGGCAACTCCAAATAACTTTCGTGACTTTTGTGACCATCAGTATGCATCTCGAGATTGAGTTGCTCGACTTTACGCGAAGCGAGGTTGTTTATCCATCTCTGAACAAGTCTATAACAGCAACTACAGAATTTGTATGTGAGGGAACAACAGTGGAGGTACGGTGCTTTGTGTTGATCGAAAACACTTTGAACGGAGTCAAGATTTTCACTATCGATGTCGAGTATTGGGACGTGAGTCCAAACATGCTTCCATCTCCTCGACAAGATACTAGTGGCCATTGCTGTTTGGGTTGGAAGGAAAGAAAGGATGTGGATGAGAAGACATTCCGGTAGATCACTGATCCTGTCGTTTTTATTATTATTTTCCGGAGAAAGTTTATGGCGTTTCGATTTTGACTTTGATTTTGGCATCAGAGAGACTACGAGGCTTTGTTAAGATTGGAGAAAGATGTAAACGAGCGACAATGATTTATAGTCACTTTTATATGTAGCCCAACCAACTTACTTTAGGATTCAGATTCAGTTTCGGAGTGTACTTTGGAGTTCTTTAAATTTTCACGATTCTTTTAAAAATATTACTCCTAACCGCGTTAGAATACTAAACATCGTCTCATCATATCTTCTCTTCAATTTTTCTCTCAAAAAAAAATTTTTTCCTCTTCAATTTATTTTTATTTTTTAAAATTCATCAACGCAAAAACAGGTCATCTGAATCCAGATTCATCAAAGTTAATCTAAAATAAAATCATTAATAGGAGTTTTTTTTTTTAAAAAAAAAAACGAATTTAGAGATTTATTAGTGGTGCTCGTGAGTTGTGACACGTACACACCACTACTTCGTGTTTATATATACCGGTTCAAGTCGGTTAAGTCACCAACTTTGATGTTTCTAGCCCATATTTTTTTACTATCAGTAAATAATTTTTTTCTTCTACCAATCTACTTGACTCTTCCTCTGACTAAATAGTTTTGGTTCTATAGGTTTCCTATATTCTAGTTTATATTATTTCTTGTCCAAAAAAACGTCTAGAACAATAGTCAAATTGTGGCTGAAGTTTAAGCTGATGAGGCCTCTATAAAAATGTCTATTATAGAATTCCGAAGAGAAATAGATTGAGAGAAACTTTAGAAATTTCTAGAGAAATGCAGTGCTTGATTTTTAACACAACATTACAACATCTTTGAAGAGCAGAAGGTGCAGCAGCAGGTAGAAGAAGATACTGATGAAGGCTAATGAAGATGCAAACAGTGTCATATTTAGCCGTGTGAGTGACACTCTTGGCGGTTTCAAGAATTTTGTTTAGGGGCCATTAAAATATTTTCATAAAAAGAGAATTTGAATATATTGAGTTATCGACAAAAAAAAAATAAAATAAAATAAAATAATACATGAAGTTTTATAATTTTATTTTACAAGTTTTTAAATTTTGAATGTTACATGATAGTTCATTATGAGTCTCTATTGCCAATATATGCAGCTATGAGCCTATAAATATTTTATTTTGTTAAGTTTGTCTAACATTTTTTCTTTTATCTTTTATGTTGAATCTAAACAAACAATTAATTAAAATATGGATAGATCATACATAGATAATTATATGTGAGATTGAATGACAATTTTAATCAACCAAAAATCACACCTTTAATTAAGAAAAAAAAATCACATGAACCCAAAAAAAAAAAAAAATTTCTCAATAAAGTAAAAGCATATAAAGTAAAGAATTAAGATTTAGTAATAAGCTTTTGATGTAGTTGTCTTGAGACGTTTGCGAAGCATTTGGATTGGTAGACTCTTTTCTGAAGTTTACGTTACTTCTGTTTTCTATTACTATTAAGAACTATTAATTCTAAAATGGTGAAGGAATTTCAAGATTGGCACTCATGACACAAATCATAAAGTTTGGTTTAAAAGAAAACTTTGGTGGCAATATCCATGCTTTACACATCTGAAATAATGCATGTAGTTATATTACTTGGTTCATCTCAAGTCATGCTCATGCCAACCACTTACTTCCTTGTTCCGTCCACAGCACCACGTCACAAAGAAAGAACAATATGGCTTCACTTATGATCAACAATATCTGTATCGATCGAATCAAAGGTATGATTTAACTTTAGGCTAAACGACATCCCATTCACATCTCAACAGTTTAGAACAAAACCACACACCGTTTCTTCTTTCTTCTTCCTCATTGTTGGGAAACTTGTTTTGCTTCATTTGATATCTTCTCCTTTGTTGGTCGATGCAGCCATTGACGTGATGGTTCACCTCTGCATAGCAAATTGGAGTCTATGGTTATTGCCTTGATCTAAACCCGTGTAACTTGGCTTTTGAATGTCACCACCACATGATAGAATTATATCATCATGAAACTCTGATAACAGGCCGTCATCATACTATTTTCTCTCTTTGCCACAAGATAACTTAATCCTCAACAATCACATGAATTTTCCACAGTGAAACCATGATTGATACAATCCTATTAAAAAATTGCATCAAGAACATGCTCTGATACCATTATTGGATCCTACAATGTGAATGGTAATTCCGTTAGGTGAGGATCACCAAAACTGATAGAGACATAATGTAAATTGTGTAACAAATGAATGCAAAGTATCAATATTTATAAATTTCTTCATGTCTTTTGGGAAGAAATATATCTCTTTACCAAAAGATGTATCTTATCTAGGAAAATTTAAATGTTTCGCAAAAACCACCAAACGAAAAGACACAATGTTTCATGTTTTTAAAAATGTAAATGTAACACCCCGACCCAATTTTTATAATTAAACTATGTGTTTAAGTGGTTAAGTATTATTAATATTTTAAGCCACTTACTTACAAAAATTAATATAAGAGTATTTAATAAACATATTATTATAATGTCATTGAATAAGAATTTTAAAGATTATAAACAATTGAAATGACTATTTGTATTATAAATATATACTTAGCATGTACAAAACTATATTAGGTGGTTAAGTTATGAGATATATATATATATATATATATATATATATATGTATGTATATGCAAAGTGATATTATTTTTGTAGAAAGTGTGAGTGTGAATGCAAGAAATTATTTTGGTAGAAAAGTGAGTGTGAATGCAAGAAAGTTGAAAAGATGAGTTATCCTCTCTTTCCTTAGCATTATACGTATGTCACCCAAGATATTTTGCCCAATATATTTTGCTTGACTTCTTGACTACACCAAGAGGTTCATCTCTTATTCTTCTTTCCCTATTCCTTTTCTTTGTCTTATTTCTTTGTTCTTTCCTTGTACTTACACGGCAACACTTCTTTTTCTTCTTTGACTTTCTCAAATAAATAAGACTCAAGAAGCTCTTTTGCTCCCATTTTTCCACGGGTCCACACAAGAATCTGAAATTCTCACCACATTTTGCTCTCTTTTTCTCTTAAGGAAAGTGTTAGGAAGCTCCCTTGAGTCTTTCTCTTGAGTCCAAGGGTTCACACACCAAAAGAAAGAAAATTCTCTCAACTCTTCTCTCACTTTCATTCCCACGGGTCCTAAACCAAAAGAAAGAAAATTCTCTCAAGCTCTCTACCTCTCATAATTTTGGGTCCAGCCACTAGGAAATGGGGGAAATCCTTCCATGCAAGAGTGATTCTATTTCTTCTTGGAACCAGAAATTTGGTAAGGGTCTAACTACTCTCACCTTAGAATCCATAATTTCTTCATGGAATCTTTAGTATTGGTATTTGTGGTTGGTGAAATTAGGAAACTTGTAAGTCTATATATATATATATATATATATATATATATATATATATAGTGTTTTAAGAAGCTTTGAAATTGTGTTGGTGATTTGTTGAAGGTAGATTAGGGTTTTTCCTAACTAATGATTTTATATGATTAAGGAAGTAAGAAAAAGTTAGGATGAATATTTTTATGCTGCTGCTGGGATTTTTTTTGTGTGTATTTTTGCTCTAAATGGTTAAATGACTAAGTATAAGTGTTTTATAACATGTCTAATGAGTGTATAAAAATCCCCATATGAAAATACCATTGTTTGATAATTTTTTGTGAATTTAAGAGAAAAAACGTGCAAAGCTGTCACTGTGACAGATTCTGTGTTCATGTATGTTAAAATATGTATTAAATTGTATATAGTGAATTTGTATGCTAGGGAAAATTCCTATGAAACCTAAGACACTTGTGGTTGTTATTGAATTGGTCTCACAGCATTTGGATGAACATAAAAATAATGGTTTAATTTAGAAGTTGCATGAATTTATGACAGGACAGATTTGAGTATGCTGTCTTGTGTGATTTTTAGTAAATTATTGGTTTATGCTTTGACTCCGAAATTTTTATGGTATATACTGGACATACAGGGGAGTAGTTCTGTAAAATTTCATGACAATTGGATGTGTTTGAGCAGCCCGTTTGTATTTTACAAATGGAGCCCATGCTGCTGGAATAGAGCAGTGATTAGTAAGGGACATGCCTAACTTTGTGGATTTAATTATCAAGTTAGGGTGAATGTTTTGAGCTATAATTTAATATGCTCATCCTTTGGTATGTTAGAATCATATATAAATTTTATGAATTGGTTTCTCTATGATTTAGTACATCATGTTGTCTGATGAATGTATTTTGTATTTGTGAGAATCTCTTTGAGGGTTAGTACTCAAAGGAGGGGTTCTAAACCATGTGACGGTTGTATTTATGAAGCTATTTTGTCCGATGTGTTGTATGTTACCATATGAATGTATATGGTTACATGACCATGCTTAAAGGATTCTATGTTATGTATGCATTATTGCCCTAAGTGCAAAGCATCTTTTGAAATGAAGTTGGTTTTTCTAAAGATATGAGAATGATGGCTTTCTTTGGTTTGATACATTATTTGTTAATGTGTGCATAATATGTTTGTGGGTACCTCGTTGAGGTGGGATTAGGATTTCCTTGATTCTAAGAAATAGGCTTTGAGATGAATGTGTAAGTCTATGACAAGGAAATTATGGATAGTAATAAGCTTTGATTTATGGTTTAGGTATTACCAGTATCCAAGTCTAAGCTCCTTCGACTTTAGGCTCTCGGTTCCTCTGCTTTCAGGTAAGGGATAAGTTATATGGGCATTTGGTAAGTCATGAGGTTATTTTAAAGTATATTATGCATTAAAATGTTTTTGATTAGAGATATGGCATATATTCATTATTCTGACAAAGATATGTTCGTGAGCTTTTGAAAACTTATGTATAGGATTTAAGCATATTGATGCTATTATTGATTCCACGAACATGATGTTTAAAGAAAAAAATGGAAATGCTATTATTATGAAATGTTATGGAGAATAAGAAATTTCAGTATAATGTAAAGTATGAAATATTTTCGGGTTACGTCCTCTGGTGATCTGAACTCTGCTAGTAGGGGTTAATTACTAGCTTTCCATGGAAAATGTTATATGATTGGCCATTAAGTGGGACTGGCTCTGCTGTACCCGCCCCTTGTTGGTTACGGCCAACTTGTGGGGGAAGCCAACCTACCCCCATGGTTGGAAGTTATGTATTATGATGTGATCCCGGGAATACCTGGCATTGTGGGGAATGCTGGATGCCTAGCACTGTGGTGCTAGAAGCCTCCCAAATAAGTACAGACTTATCAGATATGGACTAACCAATATGATATGAGCAGCTATGTTATGTTATTAATCATGAGAGAATTATTTTGTTTAAAATGCATTATGAAAAGTCAAAAGCTCTCATGAAAATAAGAAGTTTCTGATGAAAGGAAAGCTGTTCATTAAAGATAAAAGTTCTGAAGTTCTGTTATGCTATAAAGATAAAGATTCTGATGAAAGTACAAGTTATGTTTAAAAGTTATCAGATATCTGTTTTATGAAACGTTAAGTTTTATGACCATGAAAGATATAGCATTTTATGAGAAGAAGTTTATAAAGAAAAGTTTTCTTATTGGTCAAGATGTTTCTAGTTTAATACAAAGTTGCCGATTATCTGATTTAAGTTAAAATAATTATTTTGTAATGAGAATATATATATGGCGACTTTGTAGGAAATGAAAGAAGTTTAATCCGAAAGGTTTTGATAATATTAAACCAATAAGAAAAAGGAGAACAATTATTTTCTATGATGAGCGTATAAGCTATTATTATGAATAGTATAAAATACTATGCATGAAAAGATGTTCTCCTGTCCGAATATTCATAGAATGAAATGATCTGATTTACATGCATCCTTATTGAATTCTCATATATCTTACCTTTACTGAGCTGTGTAGCTCACCCCTTCCACTCTTTCAGTTAGCAGGTTTTATTTTGGAGCAGAGAGAGCCTTAGTCGAGTTTTGGAAGGAGCTGGTTTAGTTTTATATGTATAGATCCTAAATTAGCAATATGATGTTTAGATTTGTAGCATTGTTTATTTTAGGATCTAATGAAAGTGTATACCTTAAAGTATTAAGAAAAGTATTATGTGAAAGTGTGGAAATTAAATGATTGGTGGATTATGTTATTCTTTGGAGTACAATGTAGATGCTCTGTATATCAAGTAAAAAGTTATATTAGTTAAGTAATGAAACAAGAATGGAAAGAAAGAGGGAAGTAATATGTAAAGTTTTGCTAAAAGTTAAGTTGGTTCTTGCTAATATCAGGTTTAGGCTTGATATTAGCATGCCGGTCATGGTTGCAAATCCGGGTATCGGGTTTGGGGCGTGACAGTAAAGGTGTCGATAATTTATACAGCCACGTGGTACAATGAGGAGTAGTCAACAAAAAGTCAAACATTTCGGCTATTAGTTATTGTATAGATATAAATATATAAATATAGATTATTTACTCTTAATCTCTGTTTTGCACATGTAAATGGTTGTTAGTTTGTTAAATCTATTATAACAAATTTCCACCTTTTTAGCTAGCCTTCTCTCTCCTCTACGTGGGTATATAAACATAGTTGGATTCTCAGATGTATTTGGTTAGCCATTTTATGCAATGAAAGAATATCTTCTATTTAGAATTGTTCATGGTATCAAAGCTAAGCTTCCATGGTGTTTGCAAATCCAAATTCATCTTCAACCTCATCTCCTACCTTCACTACTATACCGACAATGCTAATTCCATCACACACATCAATCCCACACTACTACTACTCTCAAATATGTCATCCATGATGACTGTTAAGCTTAATTACTCCAATTACACCATTTAGAAGCATCAAATTGAAGTAATTTTGGAGACTTACTCTATTATCGATGTTGGGTTTAGATAGATTGATCCGGTTAATTAATTCAATTATTCAAGTTAATTAATTAGGTCAAATTACATACAAATCACGAAGGCACTAACAAATCACCAAATAAACTAAATGCAGTGGAAATTAAATCGATACAGTAATTTATTGACAAATGGAGAAAACCTCTTGCAAGACAAAAATCCTACCAGGTGAATTTAAGGTCTCCCAAGAATCCACTAATCAATAATCAAGTGGTTACAAGTATGAGGAATCTTACCACTACCTTGGCCTATCCCAAAATACCAACCTACAGTTGAACCTTTGCTCTAATACCTAATTGAGCTTGATCTTGTAGTGACCTTCTTTCCTTTGTTACAAAAATCTTCAATCTATGACTAACTCCTTTACACAGATTCTAGTACATAACTAACTCCAACAATTTGAATGACTGTTGTTGGTTGCAAAGTTCTTCACTTCATAAATGATGAAGATTAGGAAGCACTTGGTTATAAAACTCTAAGGCGTACAAACACAGTAGTTTCACACAGAGTATATGAGTTCTAGATCTTTATTTCCATACTTGATTACTTTTAAAATAAGTCTTATATATGACTAGGATTGTGAGGAAAGAAACCCTAATCAAACAAATCATCATGGGCTGAATTTCAAATCTAGAAATTCTAAAATCGTAGATCTCGATAGATCGAGCTTGTGTCGAGCTTCTCCATTAATCCTCGATAGCAGTATCTGTCAAGCTATTGTTGAGACTTAATGAAAAGGCTTTTCTTCACTTGTTTCTCAAATCAACCTTCATGTCTTTAATGAAACTTGATATGATTGAACATCATACTTCTTGATACATTAAATCCAACTTAGATCTACCCAATTACAAGTAAAGTGCATTTTGTCAAAGGATTAGCTAATTACATATAAAATATGACCCTAACAATCGATGCCATTGATGAATTTGTTATGGCACCAAATCAATTCTTGAAAGATTCCTCTGGTAATTTTACTACTGAGCGCAATCCTGCCTTTCTCAGTTGGAAGAATCGTGAACAAGCACTATCACCTTCCTTAATTCCACACTTTCTCCTTCTATTCTTCCTCTCCTTGTGGGGCAAAAATCTGATAGAGGTGTTGGAAGGTTTTGGAGAAGCATTTTGCTTCAGTTTCTAGGTCTAGTGTGATGAGTCTTAGAAATGAATTGAATGCTATGAAGAAAAGTACTGATTCTATTGATGTGTATTTTCAGAAAATTAAGCAAATCAGAGATAAATTGACTGCTGTATCAATGATTGTTGATGATGAAGAACGACTTCATGTTGCCCTTGACAGTTTGCCATCAAAATATGATTCATTCAGTTCTGCTATCAGGACTTATAGTGATTTTCTCTCTATAGAGGAGCTCAATACTCTTCTCATTGCTAAAAAAAGAGCTACTAAGAAGGGATGTAGTGTGATTGATGCCTCATCCATGGCAATGGTTGCTAATTACCAATCTTAAGGATTTGGTAGAGGAAGAGGTAGAAACAACAATCAAAGAGGTTATGGAGGATATGGAGGTAGAGGCAATTTCACTACTGGTTATTATACCAATCCAAATGGCAACTTCAACAACAATCTCTTTTAGTCTCAATTTGGTCAATCAAGGTCTCCAAGTTTTCAAGGTCAGACTCAATGATCACAATGTCAGATATATGGAAAGAATAGACATATGGCTTTAGACTGATATCACAAGATGGATTTTGCTTTTCAAGGCAAGCATGCTCAATCAAACTTGCAACAATAGTAGCCAATTCATCTCAAGTTCATGTTGCTAATGGTTGGCTCACAGACACTAGTTGTTCTAATCATGTGACACTTAACTTGGCTAATCTTTCAATGCAACAACAACCTACTTTAGGATTTGAAACAGTGACTGTTAGCAATGGTCAAGAGCCACTTGTTACTAATATTAGCGATGGTGAGTTGTGTACTTCATCTCATAACTTTAAGCTTGATAGTATACTTAGTGTAACACCCAAAATATATATATATATATTGCAATTTTCTTTTGAAAGGGAATAATATCTAAATTGGAGTTTTTTTTTTTTTTTATTTGTGTGTTAACTATTTTATAGAGGACTTATGAATACTTACGTGATTTATGGGGCTAGATGAAATATGGGAGGAACCTTAAGGGTGAAGTGGTAATTTACCACAAGATATTTTTAGGGCAAACTTGTAATTAAGCCCCCTCCCATAAGTCAGCCACCCCCCCCCCCCAAGCCTACGCGTTCTCTCCCTCTTCCTTGTCTTCTCTTTTGTACTTTTCTCTCTTCTGGTTTCTCCCCGCCCTCCATGGCCGAACCATTGAAGGTCCTATATCCTTACCACCACTTCAAATAACCTCCTCAATAACTTAAATCCAACAAGTATGATCTTCCATGAGTTTTGGCTACCCAAAATATCATTTTAAGATGAGTTTTCCATTGACCCACTTCCTTGATGATTTCATTTATGGCTCAATGCTCGTGTGGGATTGATCCAATGGTTGGGGATAACACTTTGGTAGTGTTAACTACAATTTTTGGGGGTGGTTTTGAGGTGTGGGCATGTGATACTTGGTATTAAGGTATTCAACCATGGACGTTTTGGGCACTTGGTTTACTGGAGGAAGGAGGAGCTGACTTTTGTATGTTTTGTGATGATTTTTCTGTTTTGATTTGTGTCGTTGGAATTATTTTTGTCAAATGTAAGAAGTTGGTGAAATGTTAACTGTTACTTGCCGTAGTGGTTTGAGAATGTGCTTGTGCATGCCAAGTGTTTGGTATATTGCCTCTATGAGTTTTGGGGTTGGATTGCTTGAATTGTTTTCATGATAATTGTTATATGAGGTTATGAGTTATAATCCAAGTAGCTTTAAGGTTAATAAAGTCTCAAAGCTTTAGGCGTAGTCTTAAAATTTTAGTATTTTTCTTTTGAGTCAAATGCACTACGTGATTTTTAATAAATAATAGAAAAATTATTTTGAGCTGAATTTTTCATGGTACATACTGCACATATAAGAGCTTACTTGATTTTAAGATAATTAGATAACTTTTCATTGACCAAATGACTTTTACAAAGAGCTCACCTATTGTGTAGTAAATCTAAAAGTATGACGATTGACGAGTACTTTGGGATTTTGTGGAATTTACTTGAAACCTTTGTTGAGTGGGTTGGCTTTTAAATTCTTGCATTTGTTCGACATGTTTTTTACTTAGTTAATCTTAACAATGTTTTTTGGTTTAATCAATTGGTACCCAAAAGAAAACTCATGAGATATGCTACCTCCATTTTGAATTGATGTGTTTTATGTTATCTAATAAATACACATTGTTTGCGGTAGTGTATTAAAATGCTTTGGTTGTGTTATGGTCCTTTGGGTCACTTGTGTGCTTGTTTGATACCCTTTGGGAATCGGTGCCTTGGGATAGTCAGGCTAGGCTTTAGACCCTCAATTTGATTTTGGGGACCATTTTCGATCTATAGAGACAGGTTTGCTAGTACTTTGTGAAAGACCTTGTCATAGGCTTGATCATTGTGTTTCTAGGTTTTGAGATTCTTGGTGATGGACTTAGTGATTAGATGGCTTGCTCTGGGTGATGCCCGATGGAGGTAAAATTGGTTAGTCTTACGAGGTAAATAGCTTTTTGATGGGATTTTTGAAAAATAACCATGTTGCATAAACATTATTTTTGGGTCAAACACATTTTGGGAAAAATTATTTATGGGATTATGTTTTCTTAAAGAGTATTGTGTTGTGACCCTATTATATATGACTATTTATGAAAAGTACATCATATTTGGTAATGCATATGGGGAAACGCATGATTTGTTAGTATGGAAAATATAAGCATCATTTATAAAATTCTTAGGAATGGATTTTATGGATTTATTGCATTATTGGCAAATTCTAAAGATGCTTTATCTTAGCTTGTATTATTTGGGAAATTTATGCAAAATATTTATGACAAGAAATGGTTTTGAGGACTTTGAGAATATTATGGATATTTGGTTATTGAAATATTTTATGAAACTACTTGGAAGTGAACTGTATATTTCAAAAACATTAACTTGTTAGCTTTTGATGTGGATTTGTCATTGTGCCATGATATTGATGATTTCCCTGTCTATATGACAACCTTGTCATGTGGCCTTGGGTGAGGTTTCTAGTTTTGAAATGGTATTGGATATATTTATGGCTCACATTGAGTAATATGTAGTTTCATAGTTATTTTGGGAAGCTTGGTACTACATTATTCCTATCATTCTTGTCATGTTGTAAAGGAAATTGATTTTGCATAAGTTAAATGGAAATTCCCATTTTGTAGCATGTTTGGTAAAAGGTGCATTATCATGAAACTTGCATTTCCCCCACCCCCATTAATTATGCTACTTATTGGGTTTTAGCTCCTCTTACTCTCTAAAAGTTTTACTGATAAATTAGCTACACGTCGAGTACGAAGCTTAATTTATTGGTGGTGATTGGAGGCTATATTAAATTGGGAAACTTGGGCTAGAAATGGTTGGTGACTCAATCTTGCAAAGTGTAAAGAGGTCATAATTAATTCTATTGGAGGTTGGGCACTTGAGGTTTGTTAGCCTTAGGCATAGTATGCCTAGAATCAATGTTGAGGTTGCGTATTCTAGAAAGGATATGGCTTTGTGTAATTCAATTGGAGTTTTGTAATATATTCATGTATTATGTGGAGTCACATGATTTTTAGTTATTTTTTGTAAATGTGTTATAGAGTTTTGACTTGTAATGTGGAGATTTCAGTATGGTTATATTCCTATGCTGTGGAAAAGAAAAGAAAAGAAAAGAAAAAACTCCTATCGTCTCTCTCCTCTTTTCTCATGCTTTGGACCCCTTTGGGTTCAAGACTTGACACTTAGAGTTCTTAATCTTGCATCCAATTTACTATCTATTCATAAGCTATGTTTGCAAAACAATGCTCTCTGTTATTTTGATGCTTACAGATTCTCTATTCAGGACTTACCTTCGAGGAAGATCAGTTGCGAAGGATTCAATGAAGATGGTGTTCATATCATTCTTGCATCATCTTATTTATACTCATCCTCATCCAATTCCACGACTTATACTACCTCTTTAATTCATCAAACTTCAAAAGCTTTGGCTTTGTCGTCTATCAAATCTGCTTAAATCTCACTTTGGCATAAAAGACTTGGACATCCAGGGGCAAAACTTCTCCATTCTACCATTCAATCTATAAATCATGATTTTCCATTCAATAAGGTTGATGAATGTTGTTCTTCTTGTAAATTATGTATAAGAGCAAAGAGGCACAGACTTCCTTTGAACAAATGTGATATCTAATCTACTTTTATGCTACAAATTGTTCACTCTGATGTCTAGGGTCCAACACCCATTTCTTCTTCATTTGAATATAATTACTATATTGTGTTCATTGATAATTTACTAGATTTACTTGGTTCTTTCTACTTAAACAAAAGAGTGAATTGTTTGTTGTTTTTAAGTACTTTAAGAACCTAGTTGAAAATCAATACTCCTCTAAAATTAAAGGTCTTAGGTCTGATAATGGTGGAGAGTATGTCAATTCTCAGTTTCAATCCTTTTGTTTTGACCATGGGATACTTCATCAAACCTCCTATCTACACACTCCCTAACAAAATGGTATTTCAGAAAGGAAACATAGGCATCTTGTAGAAATTGGCTTAGCTCTACTATATCAATCTCACCTACCACTCAATTTTTGGTCCTATGTATTTTCTACAACCTCTTTTCTTATTAATAGGCTGCACTCTACGGTCTTAGGTCATGTTTCTCCTTGGGAAAAGGCAAACTATATGTCACCTCCTCTTTCAGCTCTTGAGACCTTTGGGTGTGTCTGTTACCCATACCTTAGACCTTATAATAAGCATAAACTTCAGCCCAAGTTTGTGGAGTGCGTATTTCTAGGTTACCCTCCTTTGTCCAAAGGATATCTATGCTTGGATCCTGATACCAATACAATTTATGCTACCTGCTATGCCTTGTTTAATGAGAATGTATTTTGTGTTTGCTAGAAAATATGATCTTACAAATTCTCATATTCATTTTTCTATTGTTGTTCTTGATTCTCAGTGGTTTCTAAACACTGCTTCATCATCTAGTTCAACTCTTGCATATACTTCCTCTTCTCCATCTTCAAATTCTATTGATTATCTTTCTGTATATCTTCTTCAATCCTCTATTCCTATTTCCTTTGTACCTGATCCACCCCTCTCTACTCATTCTGATTCTCCTTCTATTTCTCAGTCTTGACCACCTCCTTCTTTCATTTCTACTATTGTTCCTACAACATCTACTTCTACCTCTACTTCACTTGATACATCTCTTCCTATTAATACTCATCCCATGCTTACAAAATCCAAACTTGGTATACACAAGCCTACAGTTTTTCAAGTCATTGCTGGTTACACATATGAAGAACCCCCTTCTTTTGATGTTGTTGCCAGATACCCTCTGTCACGCCCCAAACCCAAAAGGATTCAAAGCATGCAAAACCAAACCTTTAAGAGAAACTATAGGGGATTTTTTTTCTTCTTTCCGTATGATAAAATAAATAAACATATTGATCCCTCCACAATATAAGTTAGAGCTCTATAATACACATACAAATAATACGAACTACAAATCATGTGCCTCAAAAATTTACATGAAAATTCCAAACACCAATCAATTTAACATAAAACTCCAATGTTCTTAAAAATATGCAACCCCAACGAAATTCTTGGGTTAACAAACCTCAAGAGAGCCCAACCCCCAAATAGAATTAACTACTACTTCCTTAAAAACAACTAGATCAAATCACCAACCAATAATAATGTTAGTTTCCTAATTCAGTATAACACTCCAATCACCACCAATAAGACAAGCTTCATTCCCGTGGTATAGCTAATTTATTTATAAAACTGTTGGAGAATGGAATGAGATAAAAGCTCAGTAATTAAGTAGCATAATTAATGGAAGTAGGGGGAATGCAAGTCTTATGATAATGAGCATTGTACAAAACATGTTATAATTTAGGAATTTTCATTTGATTTCTAAAAATTCGATATCAGTAATTACATGACAAGAATGCTTGAAACAACATAGCACAAAACTAACGTGAAACTACATGAGTATATATTTCTCAAAATACCTCAACATGAAACTACATAATGTATATACTGTGAGCAATAATAAAACACCGTTTAAAAGCCAGAAAATCCAACCCAAGGCCACATGATAATGCTGTCACAAAGACGAAACTTATCGCTAACACACAGTCAAAACTAATTTGCCGTCACAAAGAAAAAACTCATATGCTATCACAAAGACGGGACTCATTGCCATCACAAAGACGGGTGCTAAGATACCAACGGTAAAACATAAAAAGCTCAAAGATTACATGAATTCAAAACACTGTTCATTTCCAAGTAATGGTAGGATTAAATAGAGTAGGAGATTTGGGAAAAAGATTTGAGAAAAATGGGTTTGAATTTTAAAGGTTTGGGTTTTTTCTGCCTACAAAACAAACTCATGCTCCAAGTATTAAAAACTTCCATAATTCCCTTGTTTTCAATTATGGTAGCTCCTGATATAATATAATATTTTAATATTTTATTTTAAGTTCTAATGGATTTTTATTTTTGAGAAAATTATAATGGATTTTTGTACTATTTATTGTGAAAATATTGTAACAGGTTGTTGTAGATGTATAACAATTCTAAATTTTTCAATGTAAGTAGAATCCCCAAAAGGTCCCCTTAATTTAAATTTTTTCTTCATCAATAAATTAACAATAGCATTTACAACTTACGGAGTACAAGATTTTATTTTTGAGAGATTTTTGTTTTTTATTTAAAAATACTAGTTACAACAATAGGACAGGATGATTTGAACATACAATATCACTAAATTACAAGGCTTATTAACACAACATGAAACATAACATATCAAGATAACAAGAGTGGGTGAAATCAATATCCATCTTATGGCCAAAAAGAAAAAACTCGAGGTATCAGAAATGGGGATTTTAATCCTTATAGATTACTCAAACGGGTCCATCTTGCAACATTATAGGCAAAAATGAAAAAGGTAAACTTTCGAAAAACTCTGATGCATGAAGGGGTGCCAAACTGCTGGGACCTATACCGGCGGTTTTAAAACCGCCGTTGTAGGTCAATTGAACCTACTGTCACACTCATTAGGCAGCGCTAGGAAGTGTCAGGAAAAAAACGTTGGGATGGCCCGTCTAAACCTATACCAGTGGTTTTTGGGGTTGTAACTGCGGTTTAAATACATTGTTATAGCCTCAATTTTTTGTGGTGTGTAATTTATATATCGAATGATAAAAGAGCTAAAGGAGCTTTTGATTTTTTTTTTTAATGCTTAACTTAATGGAACAATGCGGATGCAGTGTGATAGAGGAATTCTAAAAAGAAGCTTAAAGTTTTCCAACACTTGAGCTTCTTCTACAATCAACACCTTTTTCTTTGGTTGAATACAAAATTTTATTTACTGGTTGAACTATAACTCATCCATTCCAAAGTAATAATGACAGAATACCCTAGAAAAGTCCATAGTTTCAAGGCCATCCTTGCAAAACTCTGTATATCCGCTGAAAAGAATTGGTTCATCAGCTTATGATGATTCAACATAACATGTAGCACAAAAGTTTAATTTTCATCAGATTCTATAGAGCAGAAAATTGATGTGCATGGCCATTGCTTTGACAACTAGATTAATTGAGTACACGCAATCCTGCCATTGCTTTTATTCTTAACAAATAGGATTGTGAGATGTCATTGGGACCAATCAAAATCAATTGTTCATAGTCACATGTAATTAGACTCCATTATGTGGATGCATGACCATTAAATTTTGATTTCAAGATATTTTTTAATCCAATAGTCCGATTAGAGCTCATGACATGCCGTATTAATTGTCATGACTTCAAGATTTATTTTATGTGAAGCCTAAGGAAATCAAACAATCAAAACTATAGTTTTGTCCTTGGGATGTGAAATAACCATTATGCCCTTAGATAAGGTTTAATTGGATTGCAAAATGGGGTGTCTAGGTGATGCAATTATGTGGAGAGAACAAAAATGCATAATTATGCAAAATAAATGTTCAAACATAAACACTATTACAAACACAAGGAAAATATTAAAATGAAAATGAAAATAAAAATAAAAATAAATATTAAAAAATATATTAATAAAATGCTTAATGAGAAAACTAAGATGAATCACTATGATTTTATCAGTCATCTCTCAATGTCAAATAATTTTTTCTTCCATTGTATATTGTATTGAGAATAGTATACTAAAAAATAATTATATAAATAACTTAATAAATTATGTTATATAAATGAATAAATTTAAGCACATTTGCTATTAAATATAGATGTTATTCTCAATTAAATGTTTATACATGAATCATCTAATATTTGCATGATCAGAATTTTAAAATTTATTTGAAATGGTTTAAAAGCAAGGGTTAGGAACTTAAAAGTGGTTCCCATGGCAAATATCAGGATGACCATAAAAACCTTATTCCTGAGAGGAAAACCACTTATAAAGAAAAAAAAATGACATAAAGATGTATCAAAAGAGATGAAATTGAAAATTATATCGTTATTAGTTATTGTGAATCATTTATGTGTTATATGATAGCATTGAGAATCCAAGCTTAACTTGAAGATCAAAACTACGACTCGAACCTTGACGAGATAGAGTCTGACTAACAAATTCCTCCCGATGGGAGTTGATTGCATGGTCCAACTGCCAAGAATCTCCTGGGGGCATTGGTTGTAATGGATAACTGTAGCCAATACCAATAATCCACCACACATATCTTCAAACTAATCATGTTTGTATCTTAACAATTTTAACCATTTTTTGCTTAACCACTATGGTTTTGTTGGTTCACAATGGTGACAATTTTTGAATCTTTTAAATGATGATCTAAGACTTCTAGTGTCCTAAAACCCATCTCATTCAAGGCATCAACTCCTTTCACTTTAGACAAGTTAGCAAAGCCGCAAACAAAGTTTGCAGTGAAAGCAATCTAGATGATACCAAGGCCCAAAAGATCCCCTCTAAGACAAACGATGTCAACATTAAGATTTTTTTTATTGCCATTTGATTTAGCAGAAAAACTTTCCCATTATTCTCTAGTAAGCTCAAAATTATGCTACTATTGCTTTAATTGTATCTGATGAACTTGTGAAAGATAGGACTAGAGATTTGCTATAAATTATGATAAATAAATTCAAAACCTAGTAAAATTTCGAATTCATTTCTTTTGTACAATTGAATTATGTTGTAGGATGAAACTATGTTGAGTAGAAAATGTATAATCATGCAAAATATATGTGCAAACATAAACACTAAGGAAGTAATGGTGGAAGGTTTTTGTGTGTGTGTGTGTGTGTGTGTGTGTGTGGGGGGGGGGGGGGGGGGGGCGTTTGTGGTGATGGGTATATGTGGCTGGTGGAGGCGACAATGGGTTGTTGGTTGTGGCATGGGTGGTAGGTTTGTGGTGGTTGTGGCATAGGTGGTGGGTTGAGAAAGAGAGAGAGAGAGAGACAAAGGAAGAGAGAGGAAGAATAACAAATGAATAAAAAATAATAAAGAAAGAATATTTAAATGAAGTGGTAAAAAAATAGAAGTTTTGATGTTGGGTGTATTGTAAAGTGATGTATTAAATGTTATAAAGTAGGTTATTGAAATGCTAAAATTTTTAAAACCTTTGATGTGAATGCTCTAATAATGCAAATATTTGAAACAACACCTAGGATAGGAAGCATGAAAAGAAGCTCTTAGAATTAGTTAGTCAATATTATTGGCTTACTAGCTAATTTGATATATATGTGCTCATAAAGATTAACATATGTTATTAATGTGATGTGTGTGTTTTAAAATACTTAATATTCTCAAAAGAAAAAATAGTGGATTAATCCCACATTAGAAAATGAGTGGAAATTAAAGAGGTTTAAAACATGTGTTATGTATCTAAGAGTTAAGCTCTTTCAGATATACATTATTGTCAGTTTGTTTAAGACATTCTTCATTCTCTTTATGTGTGTGTTTTAAAATACTTAGCATTCTTTAAAAAAAAAAAAAAAAAAAAAAAGGGTTAGTCTATCTCCTAAACACCTAGCTCTTGTAATCACGTCCATATGAGCTCTAGCCTGATTGGTTTTTTTTTTTTTTTTGGGGTACGTTCCTAATAGATATGTTCCATCTACATGCTGCATGGGAACGTTAAATGCAATAATTTCTCATGTTTAACTTCTTAAGAAATTATAAAAAATAAAAAATAAAAAAAAAATAAAAAAAGAAAGAAGAACTTTTATATCGCATTAGCCAATTTCTTCACAAGCAGACTTTTTGAAATTATAATTAAAAATTTATTATTTTATAAGAAAATAAAAATGAAAGGACCTATTCTATGACGTGTGGATGATATCTAAGAATGAAACTATATTTTCAAAAAATTTCTAGAGAATGCACTTTATTCACATTTTGAACAAATACCCCTCTCAAATAAATTGAGATAGAAAACTAATCTATCTTGACATCTGTTGGGTCCCAATTTAGTCTTATGTGAATTTTTTTTTTTTTTTAAAAAAAAGAATAGTTTTAATCAATCTATACATGTTTCATGATTAAAGAAAATCTCTTCTTTTCTTTGCCCTCATATAGACACTGCACTATATATATATATATAAAATTCTAAATTTATCCTTCGGCTCTTATGGGCTTATCATTGCCTTCTCCTGATTCTATTTGAAACAAGAGACCAAAACTACACTAACAGTGATACGCCCAAACAACTGGGCCTCTACCATGTGGACTGGACCGATGGTGCCAGTTCAACGTGCATGTGCAGCCAGCATCGAATTTTGTCCATTTAGAGTGCATTTAATAAAAATTATTTTTGCTAACTTATTTTACTATTCAATTTATTTTTTCTATTATTCATAGATCTCGCTACACTTTTTGATACTATTCATAGATATCACTGTATTATTTCAGTTAACTTTTATCTTTATTTACAGTACTTTCAACAAAAAGATTTCAGTTTCAGCAAAAAAACGGATCACAGAAAGACCTTTAATGGTTCATAACTTTTAAGGCTTTTATTTTTTTGATTTCGCTATTTTATATCTATTTCGTACATCCGCTTTTATATTTTAAATACAAACTTTTTTTTTCTGCTTTTTAAAATGGGTATATTAATTTTAGCATTAATTGTGGAAATGTGTATGAAATGGTGGATATAAAGGAGTGTGAAAAAAATATTTAGTCTAACTTTTGTGAAATTGTGGATATAAATGATACTCATTATGGAAAATCTAATGACAAAAATAATGTCAAAATAAGAAGAAAATAATTCAACTACCTTCCTAGAGATGGATCATGGAAGCTTACATGGAGCCATTGTGTGGTTTGATGCTGAAATGATTGTTGCGAAGAAAGTTTGTTAGTTTTTTCACAAGTCTTTATAGTGTGTGAATGCAATCCATTGGGCATCTAATTTCAAAATATTTTGCTATAAAAACGAGCAAGTTGACAATGAATATTGTTTCACATTTGAGTCAATATAGGCTGCTTTGACTTGGTAATAGAAAGTTCAACTACGCAGCTGATTAAGAAAAGAATGAAAAGGATCAATGACTGGATGATGCTCCTGGCATCTAAAATCTTCATTCTCAGCATTGAACAAGTTATGGGACGTGTTCGAAATACAGGTATGTCCGTTTTTATGGTCTTGCTATGTTGCGTTTGTTTAGAATTTGGTTCTGCAACAGACACCATCACAGCTTCTCAGCCCATTAAAGACCCTGACTATATAACCTCCAATGGGAGTGCTTTCAACCTGGGATTCTTCAGCCCAGAAAATTCTACCAATCGATATGTTGGAATATGGCATAAAAGCATTTCTGTATCTACAGTTGTATGGGTAGCTAACAGACAGCAACCTCTTAGGGATTCTTCTGGGGTTCTTACTATATCTGAGGATGGAGTTCTTGTGGTACTAAATGGACAAAAGGAGGTAATTTGGTCAGCGAATGTTACAAACTCTGCTCCCAATTCAAGTGCCCAGCTTTTGGATTCAGGGAACCTGGTCTTGCAAGAAAACACTACAGGGACAATCATATGGGAAAGTTTCCAATATCCTTCGGATAAAATCTTGCCAAAGATGAAGCTTAGTGCTAATGTAAGAACAGGTAAGAAAGTGCAGATTACATCTTGGAAAAGCCCTTCTGATCCATCCATTGGAATCTTCTCTGTCAGTATTCAACCTCTTGGTCTTCCTCAAGTATTCATTTGGAACGACGGTAACCCATATTGGCGCAGTGGTCCATGGAACAGTCGGATCTTCATTGGAATACCGGATATGAATTCTGTATATCTTTACGGATTCAGTTTTGTAGATGAACAAGATGGAAATTTTTATTTAACTTCTGATTTTGCAGACAAGACTATCCCATCTATTATGGCCTTGAATTCACAAGGGAATCTAGTGCAAAAAGATTGGAATAATGGGAGTAAGGATATTGGGTGGTCAGCTTTGCGGACTGAGTGTGATGTTTATGGCAAGTGTGGGGCATTTGGAACCTGTAATCCAAAGAATTCACCAATTTGCAGCTGCTTCCAGGGGTTCAAGCCAAATAATACAGAAGAATGGAATCGAGGAAATTGGACTAGTGGATGTGTTAGGAGGACACCGTTGCAGTGCAAGAGAGTGAACACTGGTGTTGAAGAAGGCAAAAAAGACGGCTTTTTGAAATTGAATATGATGAAAGTGCCAGACATTGCAGTTTGGTCAAGTGCTTTTGAAAACAACTGCCGGGAGCAATGCTTGGAGAATTGTTCTTGTATAGCATATGCATATGACACTGGTATTGGCTGTATGTCTTGGACAAGTAAACTAATTGATACACAGCAATTCTCTAGTTCTGGAGTCGATCTTTACATTCGTGTGGCCTACTCAGAACTTAGTAAGTTGTTTTTGTTTTATATTTTTATGTGAAAATTAGGCTTCAAATTATCCGCAAATGTTACAGTTGCTAGGTTACTTTGTCTTTTAACTTCAACCAAGTAAATCAGTGTAAAAAGACTCTTTATTTAACACCGTTTTGCAGTCTATTTTTCTTTTTTTTTGAACTAGTATTATACTTTTTCCCCCCTGATTTACAGGTAAAGTAGGAGATGTGAAAAAAATTGTCACAATCACAGTGATCACAGGAACAATTTTCCTTTCTATCTGCTCTTATTTATTGTGGAGGTGGATGGTAAAACAAAAAGGTAATATTCCCACTTAAATTAGCTCAGTAGACTAGTAAATGTTGCTCTATGTTTCATTACTGACTACTATAGTGGACATTAGCGAGGAAAAAGAAAGCAACGGAGATCTTATTATTCAACAGAGAAGAAGTAAAAGTCCAGGAGCTACCGCTATTCAATTTTGAGGAACTGGCTAGTGCAACAAACAACTTCCATCTATCTAACAAGCTTGGGGAGGGTGGATTTGGACCCGTATACAGGGTAATGGTTACTCTACTAAAGGTTTCTTGTCTAATAATTCGAATGTCTAATCAACTTTTTGAGTTTGTTTATAGGGGAAATTGTCGGATGGACAAGAGATTGCAGTAAAAAGACTTTCTAAAGCCTCTGGACAAGGGTCACAAGAATTTATAAATGAGGTGGTGGTAATTTCTAAGCTTCAACATCGGAATCTTGTTAGGCTCCTTGGTAGCTGTGTTGAAGGAGAAGAAAAAATGCTGATCTATGAATACATGCCAAACAAAAGTCTGGATGCATTCCTCTTTGGTTAGTTAATTTTGATGCCCGTTAATATAATACAAATGCTTTACAACATTAAATTTTCTACATATAAATGTCAGTGTATTATACTATGAGTAATAAAAGTTTTTTGCATAGGAATTACCGTTAAAACATTTGAACGATTTTCACTGTTGTGATACTTCAATTAAACAAACTATTGCAATCTCTTATATCTTCACCACTAGAACTTCTATTATCATATTTCATGTCCTTTCATCTTGTGAGTTTCTCTTAATGCTTTTTTTTTTTTTTTTTTTTTTTTTAAATTCATTAGATCCTCACAAGGAAAAACTGTTGGATTGGAGAAAACGTTTCAACATTATTGAAGGAATTGGCCGAGGTCTACTTTACCTTCATAGAGATTCTAGATTAAGGATTATTCATAGAGATTTAAAAGCAAGTAACATCTTGTTGGATAAAGAGCTAAATCCAAAAATAGCAGATTTTGGAATGGCCAAGATTTTTGGAAATAATGAAGACCAGGCCAATACTAATAGGGTTGTCGGAACATAGTAAGTACCTTTTGTTTTGGTTAATTCATTTAGATACTAGTAATAATATTTGATGACAAGATTTTGATGTGTTTTATTGTTAAAAATTTAGTGGCTATATGTCTCCTGAATATGCAATGGAAGGGCGATTTTCAGAAAAATCGGATGTTTTTAGCTTTGGGGTGTTGTTACTAGAGATACTAAGTGGGAGAAGAAACTCTAGCTTTTATAATGATGAGCAGTCCATGAGCCTTTTAGGATTTGTAAGTCATCCTTATCTCATTACCATATTTTTTAAATCCTCAAATAGTTTTCATTACTAATGCTAAAAATTTCAATCCTCTTTTCATGTTTCCAGGCATGGAAATTGTGGAATGCAAAGAACATGATAGCCTTAATTGACCCAATGATATATGAACCATACTTTGAAATAGAGATGTTGAGATGCATACATGTCGGCTTGTTATGTGTGCAAGAATTTGCCAAAGATAGGCCTATCATATCTGTTGTTATTTCCATGCTTAAAAGTGAGATTGTTGATCTTCCTCGTCCAAAGAAGCCAGCATTTACTGAAAGGCAGATTGCCTTAGATACAGATTCATCTCAAAGCTGCCAAAAAAAAAATTCTGTCAACGATGTTACTGTTACAATGCTTCAAGGTCGGTAGCTAGCGTGTGTTCTTGACAATTGACATTATTGGTTATATATTTCTGACTTTATGTCGGGATCTTTACACTGTTTACAATTATGTAGGTTACAGAATAGACATTATAATATTTTAAATAAGGAAGGTCTATTATCCAAAACTAGTTGTATACCCGCGCGATGCGTGGGAAATTTTGACATTTTTTTTAATTGATAAGTGAAAGAAGAAATAAATACGTGAAGCTTATAAGCTTATAAGTATTAGTCTTAAACTCAAAATTATATAATTATTTTTCTAATTGAGTATGATTGGATATAATGTATTATATATTTTGTAAGTTAAGTGGTTAATAACTTTTAACTTGAATTATGAAAAGTTTGCTATAAACTCCATTTATAAACAGATTGCTTTTAAGACAACTGTTTATAAATGTCCATTTTTAAAACCTGAATTGTTGTAGGAAAGAGAAATGACACCACGGTCAGAGCAACATTTAGATGTGTACATTTGAACATGATTTAGTTTGCAATTGATCATACAGTTTATGCTTTTGTAAAAAAAATTATGTAAATATCTAGATCATGCATATGTTCATATGCTAAATCTTGTTTGAAACCAATATTTGCTTTTGTAATATCATGGAATGATGAAGAATCTCTTTGTTATGCTGAGGTACTACTTGGAATATCATCTTAATTTTTAAAAATTCACATAATTGGAATATCATATATGCAATAGGGAAATAAAAACTCTTAGTAGGCTGATTTCCCCTGAAATTTTTTAACTATATGCTAAATTCCCTTCTCATTAAGAAGTTTGCGGGAAAAAGTAAAAAAAAGTGACTCTTATGAGCAGAAAAATTAATACTTTTTACTCATTGCCAATTGAACTTTAGTTACATGGGCATTGATTGATTCTAAGAAAGTCATTGTTCTTCCAAATCAACTTTACTACTCCTGTTCTCTGAAGGTTCATGCAGTAGCTTTGGAACCGTCTATCTTTTCAAGGTCTATGGCTTTCACCCAAAGCACAACATATAAACCAATGATTTTAGAAAATTAACCTATCAACTTAGCAAAGCTCTTTCTCAAAAAACTTAGCAAAGCTGAAGCCAAACACTTTTTTTATTATTATTACATAAAAGGCAAATTGTTACATTGACTATGCATTGAGAGTTGAAGATTGTTGAGAAGAGGGGGACCTCTTTGTGATGCACCAAGCCTGATAAAAAAAGAGTTAACGGCAGATCCAATTCAGCTTTCGCAAGAAATTTTTAAGTAATCAAAATGTGTACATTACAATGAGTCATTAGAAAACATCCAAGTAAGGCCATGAAAAACTGATTACTGACTTCCCATCAAAATTCCTAAGGAAAAAAAAACACCAAAATTCAATAGTTAAATGCAGATACAATTCTCTTAAGTCATACCCTGACAGTATTGCAGCAATGATTGGTTTGCTAACGCTAAAGATCATCCCTATTATTTTGGCAAAACTTCTTGAGCTTCATATATTGACCTTATCCATTCTAATTAATTTAAATACTTTAAGAATATTTAAAAAGTTTATTTAGTTGAATATAAAGAGAGAGAGAGAGATAAGAAATATGCATTACATTGACATTTTACAAAATAGATCAACATTCTATTTTATTTATCTATGTTATTTTTATCACATTTTTTAATATTCCAAGAGTATCAGGAATTGAACAATAATATATCAAGCTGCAGCCTTGTCCAAAAATGATAATTTATTTTTGAAAGACCCATTACACTGGTTCACTTTAGCAGCGAGCTATAAGAGATTTTTATAACATGCAAATCAAACATTTAAACTTCTGCATAATGGGAGAAAATGCAATTTCCACCAAACAAACTGAAGAAGAATGAGGGAAAACAGAAAAGGAAAAACTCACCTCAAAGAGACTTTCCAACCCTACTTGTACTTTGGCAACTTCTGCGGAGGTGGAAGGAGAATTGAAAATCTATATATAAATATAAAAAACCAAATTAATGGGTTTTAATTCTGAAGAGGCGGGCGTTGAAGTATTTGATAAAAGGAGGAAGAGTACAAACAAAGAGAGTTAAAGGAAGGCCAAAACGATGAATTTGATTTAATGGGTAAGTAAATAACGGAGAAATGTTAACCATTTTGTGTTTTAATGGGACATATGAGGAGTCTTGTGAGTTGGATGAATAATATGACACTTCAATAGAATAAATAGAAAGTAGAAGTAGTAAATGAGGAAGGAGGGTTTATTGGAAATATTAAAGAGGGAAGTCATAGATTTCTAAATGCATTAAATAATTGTAATAATTAAAGCAAATTTGGGGGAAAAAAGGAGAAGAAAAAGAAAGAGACAAAAGCTAAATGCAAATTACTAATGGCCTTCACTAATTAGTTACATATTGCATCAATACAATTTTCCATAAACATTACATCTATCCTTGGCTTCAAAAATTGTAGATGACTTCAATAAAGAAAAAAGGAAGCATCAACTCACTTGAAGTTATATAGGGGCAGCGCTAATTGTCATTGAACCAAAAAAATTGTAGTTACATGCCCCATCAATACAATTTTTGATTAATATAACATTTATCCTTGGCTCCACAAATTGCAAATGACTCCAATAAAACAAAAAAAGAAGCACCAGTTCAATTGAAGTTAAATAAAGACATCACTATTTGTCACAAAGTAAAACAAAAGAAAAAATGTGTTCAACTTTGGAAGAACTGACTGCATATGCTACTTGTGATTCTCTTTCAATGTTTTAGAGCATTAAGCTCCACCACAGGAGATTTATTTGTATAGAAACAGAAGAAGATGGATCAAATGAGAATTACAAAATAAAATACTTATAGGAAAAATAAACACCTGGAAAATATAGTCATTTGTTCTTACTAACATAATCCTTATGGAAAAATAAACAAAAGAAATGGTTTAATAGAACCTAAATATTATCACCCAAGACAAACCCTATAGTTAAGGCCAAATGAGTTCATAGCAAAATGATCAAATGTATGGGAAAGAGTGGAGACAGAAATAGCAAATGTCAAGAGGTTAGAAGAGATTGTGTAGCAATTCAGGCATGCTAAAATATAGGTTGAAGAGAGTAAGCTAATGTGGCACTTTATAGGAAAGTCTTACTGGCTAAAAGAATGTAGAAAGTCTTTCAATTCTATGGGCCACTTGGAAAAGCCTGGTTTTTAAAGGCAAAATTTAAGATATTGAATTGCTATAGATACAATAGAAATTTATTGAAAGCCAAAAGCACTTTTGCTAGCTTTAGGAACTAATATATCCTCTTGCAACAAACCTTGCATACGACCTAAGCTACATAAAAGAGGCATATAGTATTACAGCATCAGTAGTACCTTTTTAAACGTAAAGGAAGAGCAAGTCAAACAAGGAGCTTGACTGTCCTACACAGATTACACTTGTAAAGCAATACAAAACCAAAAGTTTTAATAACACAGTTTTATAGCCATTATGCCTGAAAAAGAAATCATTAATAACAATCATTAGTGAAACTAAATATAACAATCATTGCAATATATTGTCTTTTTCTTCAAACTAAAATACAATCATCATATCCATATCGCTCTTAGTTTTTGTCATCCTTAGCATTAATGCACACACTTTACATTTGTCACATGTATTCTTAGGTTGAAGGACATGACTCTTAAATATTCCCATCTAGGAAGTTATTTTCTGCTTAAAATAAATATTACTGGATAATATGGGGTGTCACTTTAGAGGCTTCTAAAGAAACTTGAATATAATTATTAACCCTAAGCACATCTCATTTCATAGACTTAAGATAATTTGCTTCCATCTACATGGTAAAAGTCTGCAATAAGCAAGACATATATAATATGTGCAGATTATGGTAATCGTTTTAAAAATTCACTTTTAAATTATCCTTAACCATCAACAGTTAAAAACAAAGTATACCTTTAAAGAAATGACCGCTTTTTTATCCAAAGGTAAGTTAATTTGTTTCCACCTGTGTCAATTAGAGGCTAATACATCATACAACCAACATCAGCATGAGCAACAATAAAGAAAACCCAATGAACGCAAGCTGTGTATCTGTAATTGTAAGTTCTTTCAATCAACTTTTCACAAATTTAATTGTTTCTAGTCCCAAGCAAAATACTGAACAAACGAAAATAAATTATAAATTCATCAAGATAGAAATATAATTAATCAGTTTTCTTTCAAGCATTTTATCAAACATTATGGATTCAAAATAAAATATATACCTACACTTGGGCTCTTTGCAATTCGAATCCACCACAAAAGTTTCACCTCCACTGGCACTTTGATCCAATCCACATAGATACATGGGTCTATGCTGTGATTGCATGTGTCATGAAAGAGCTCAATCCTTTAGTTAAGCTTCTTCCTCACGGATCTTTCTACGTGCCCAACAAAAGCAAATTATTCAATCAACCCAGTCTTAGCCTTAGGATCCAAATATTATCAAATTTGACAATTTCCCTTAATCACGTATTTAAACCACTAACATAAAGACCAAGTTATAAATTATAAAAATGGTGTGGGTCAGAAAATATATCAACCAATAAAGATATCAAAACAACAGAAACAGACCACTTCATTCAACAAAAACCCATTACCAAACAACAACAAAAAAATGAACAAAACAGAGTTAGTATTTTGTACCTCTTAGATACAAATGAAGGTTTTGATATTCATTCCTTGGTGGCTGTCCCTCCTTCGGTTTAGTATTTTGTACCAAAATCGGTAAAGCTGAAGCTTTGATTTTCCCAAATCTGTGTTCCTATAAACATTGCAAACCAGAACTCAATACCTGAAATAAAATAAAAAAATGAACTGAAAGAAACACAGAGAGAGAGAGAGAGAGAGAGAGAGAGAGAGAGAGAGAGAGAGAGTCGGATATCAAATAGAAGGAGAGAAACAAAAAAGTATGCGTTAAGCAACTTTTGGAGTTCCATTCAAGCAAATTTATTATAATTTACACCAAGGACCGTTCATCATATATTTATGATGGGTTATATTATTTTTTTATGATCAAGTTGGTCCCACTGATACACCAAGGGTCATTCATCATATTATAAATTATCTATGAAGACAGGTGGTTGTCCCATTTAATATAAATCTAACAAAATCATTGTTGTGAAATAAATTTCATTCGAGACCTAGAGAGAATTCTAATAAGATTTTGTCTCACTGAAATCTGATAAATGCTAAGTAAAGGCTCAATTCCCCAATTCACTCTATAATAATATTAAATCAATCATAGGAACCAATCAATACAGGGTAAATTATAATCAATTAAGTAGGATGGAGCGAGAACTTGTAGGTAGATCACTTTCTGAAATATAAAACCACAAAGGAAATTTCAAACAATAAAGAGTAGCCCCTTTCTCATTAAAAAAATAGTTATAAGCAATATACCACTCCAGACTAATCAAGCTTTCAAAGGACAGAGATGGTCTTATTAGATCACTTCTTTGCTGAGTTACCATTATCTATCAAATCATAAAAAAGGAAAAAAAAAAATCAAAGGAAATTAACATGGTCAAAGTTACACAGGTTGTGAACATATTTATCTTCTCCATATTTGTTCCATCGTTTAATCAGTCATGGATAAAAGCAATCCTATTTCTTTTCTCCACCATGCTTTCCTCTTCCAGCTTTGATTTTTCACAAAAAACAGATGCACTTCATCTGCCATGTACTGATGTCCAATACCCAACAATAAGTAGAAAATTTTCAATCCAAAAATAGACGCGCTACATCTTCCATATACAATATCAAAGGAATATTTCCACAGAATTTGCTTTACTTTTTGATTGCTCAAACAGAATTTGGGTGATGGAGAAGAATACACCAGATTATGTAATCCCACAAAAACAGTTGCCAAAATATAAATATGGAGATTAAGCCAAAAACTCAAAAGAAAACTAATTCTAAACAAAGCAGAAGAAGATTAAGCCAAAACTACTGCCCTCCTCCTTCCCCATCTTCATCCAACACGTAAGAAAGAAAATCGCAATCACAAATGAATTGAACCTTAACTTAATATAAAAAAGAAAAGAAAGAAAGATAGAGAGAAAGAACCAATGGTGATTTATGAGTTAAAAACATCTGGTTATATTCTTGCAAAAGGATACGGTTAGGAGATGCACTTTTGATTGAATTATTGAAATATGAAAGAGAGCGCAATGCACCCAATCAAATTAGTACATGCTGAAGTGAGATCAAAACCCACTACCTCTGCTAATCACTCAAAAAAACAAATACATATCCAAATGTAACTCTAAACCAAAATCAAGTCAACTGAAAATACCAAAGCCTAAATCATATTTAACCGACAACTATATAAAACAATATAAAGAACTTTACCTGTAATATTTTGGAGAAAGATTGGTCTAACAATGGATTTTTCTCTCCCTCTCTGATAGTCTGACTCTCGCTGCCCCTTATTGGCGATCTCAATAATAGTGAGAGGCATTTATGAATGTCGATTTTTTTTTTTTTTTTTTAATAGGGAAACCTGAAAATGTTAGAGCATCAATTCACAGCAACGTAGCAACAGAAAAAAAAAAAATGTAATTTATTATAGGCAACAGAACACCAATCGGTGGGAAAAATTTATTTGAAACGGTTTGGTTAAATAAAAGTAGATAATGTTAAAATAGATGGATATAGATATAGATTATATTTAAGAAAAAAAAAATTAACCCAAAAACCCAAAACATAAATCTAACCCAAAAACCTAAATCAAAACCAACCCAACCAAAATACCCAAAACTAACTCATAAGTTCATAACCAAATTGAAGGGGGGAAAAAAACATGGCAGATTTCAGAAAACAAAAACAATATTTGAAGAGGGAAAAAAGTATACATACCTTCAAAATATGCTGTTACAGAGACGAACTCGGCCAGAGAACGAACTGGGAATCAAAGTCATCGTTGAGGCTGTGATTGAATGGAGCCAAAGATGGGTGGTGCTGGACCAAAAACGTAACCCTAAACCAAAATCAAGTCCTTCAAAAGCCTAAATCATATTTAAAATTGAGAAAAAAAAAAAACATTTTGATAGAGAATCCAGAAACCCAAAGCAAAAACGAATCAAATCTAAACCTATCCAAGAAAAAAACTCAATCAAAAAGTAACATTTCATACCCAAATCTAAAAAATGGAAAAAAAAGCAATGTATGGTGCCCAATCGATGCAGTGTTAACCGTTTTGCCTCATCCTCTCTCATTGTCGTTCTAGAGCATTGGGTGTTTTTATTACTATTATTCAGGGAGGAACACAGGATTTTAAGCCGGGGGGGGGGGGGGGGGGGGGCCGGAGATAAGCAAAAAAAAAAATTTCAAATACGCATTCATATAGTATTAATAAACTATCAACCAAGACAAATACCCAAAAATCATTGTTTCTTAATATATTAAGATACAATCTACTAACAAAAACAAAAGATACGAAACACTATTGTTTCTTTATACAATCATCTATGAAAAGGGAACTCGACGCTCTTTCAAATCTTCAAAATCATCTACTATTGAATCCAAACTAAATGTCGAAGCTATATCCTTTTCAATGTATAACATCAAAGAGTCATTCAAAAAGTCATCTTCCATTTTGTTTCAAAGTTCAGTTTTGACAAGTTTCATAGCTGAAAATGCTCGCTTTGTAGTAGCAGTAGAAACTGGAAGAGTAAGCACAAGTCTCACCATTCTATAAACAAGTTTGTAGTATTCTGAATTTCCAGTTCTCACTAACCATTGAGACAACTCAGATAAACTTTTCAATTTTTTGAACTCTGGATCTTGGACTATATTATGCTCAAAATGATAAAGCTCCTTCTCCAACACTTGTTTGTCATAATCTGTGAAATCTTGTGGATAGAAATTCTTTACCAACAAACAAAGATCACTAATTCTGAAAGATTTTAATGCCTCTCGAGGTTCTAAAGTTGAGCTAAGCCTAAGTAACTCCATTGCATCTTCATTAAACCGATAATTTAGTTCCTGTAGTTGAGAATCTATTGTAGCATAAAAAATATTTACTCGATAATGATGCTCATTTGTAACGTTATCTTGTTGATTACGAGCTCGACCTCGCCTCGCAACATAACGAGCATTCATATCCAGGACATCAATGCGATGCTTCTCACAAAATGATATCACAGTGGTGAGTAAGCCATCCCATCCATCATCTCTAAATTTTTTGGATAAGTGCTTTAGTAGATGAAACTAAATGCATGGCATTTAAAATGTCTTGAGATTGGCTTTGCAAAGCTTGACAAAGTTTATCAGTGATCTCCATAGTTTCCTTCTCAAGATGCAAGATGAAAACAAATTCAAATGAAGTTAAACCTTCATAAGCTGACTCTCCTTCTGCCCGATTTTCTCCATCAATTGCACCATCAATTATATTTTGTAAAACTTCAACAGTTGAACTAAACATCCTTAATAAGCTAGAAACTGATGTAAAATGTGAACTCCAACGTGTTTCTCCAGGTCGTTGTAAAGTGCCAATTTGATTAAATCCACTTCCAGTCTCAAGCTCTTCAAGATCAATCAAGCGTGCTATTTCATTAGCATTGGCAACTTTCAATTGCTCATTGCGCTTGCATGAAGCATTAACAATTTTGATCAGAAAAAGCAATGTAAGAAAAAAATGACTAATGGGAACAACTTGTTTTGATGCTTTTACTAATGCCAATTGTAAGCGATGTGCAAAACAATGGATATAGTAAGCATATGGGCAATCATTCAAAATCAAAGCTTGTAATCCATTCCACATACCTCGCATGTTGCTTGCTCCATCATATCCTTGCCCTCGAATATTTTGTATATCTAAGCAATATTGAGATAACAAAGAATATATCCCTTTCTTTAGAGTCAAAGCTGCAGTGTCAACAACATGAATAAGCCCAAAAAAGCGTTCTTTCACAAAGCCTTCTGCATCAACATATCTAAACACCACAGCCATTTGCTCTTTCATGGACTCATCACGAGCTTCATCAACCATTATGCAAAACTTTGCATCACCAATTTCTTCCCGAATGGCCTTCTTCACTTTGGCTGAGAAAACATGTAGAATTTCCTTTTGAATCCTAGGTGATGTGTAGGTTGCATTTTTTGGAGCTTTTTCTATTATTTCAGCAATCTTCTCATTCCAAAAAGTCACAATACTCAATGATTCATGAAAGTTCCCACGATTTAATGAACTAAAACTTTCATCTCGACCTCTAAAAGCTATAGCTTGAAAGGTAAGATATCGGAAAATAAAAATTGTGGCCTTCAGTTGCAACCGATTATTTGCAATTTGTTCAGTAGTGAAATGATCAACTACCCTTTGCAAATGTTGCGATTGGTTCATCAAATCCTTACACATTTGCTCAGCAACTCTATGAGCTGAGTTAGGATCTTTTCCTATATGAATTTGAAAAGAACAATCTTTGCCCCCAACCTTTTTCCAATTTCTAAATCCACCAACAATGAATGTATTTTGTCCCACAACCACATTCGGATTATGAAAGACAAAGCAGGGTAGACAATAAGCTGCATCTGTTGTAGGAGAATATTCAAGCCATTTTGAATTATTTCTATACCAAGAAGCTTGAAAGCTACGATTGCGCTTTCCACATTTTTTGAATGTCTCTAGAGGAGGTTGGTGCGGACCTTTTTTAATGTAAGCCCGTCGAATTTCAGCACGTGATTAACATGATATTCCCATATTTGTTTGCATGTTCCCGGATCATAATCCAAAGAATCAAAGTCAATTCTTTGAAATTGTGTTTGAGAGATTGGAACATCCGCATTTTCCGGAATTGGAACATCCACATTTTCCGGAATTGGAATAGCAACATTAGTTGTTGGCAATTCCACGTTGACTTCGGAAGAATTTGAAGTTGAACCTTTTCTTTTGAAAAAATCAAGCATTGTAGTTGATTTTTTCATGATCTACAAATAAAATAAAAATTATATAAGAATTACCGTTATTTTTTTAAATTTGTGTGACAATTTTTTATATTATATGATTTATTTTTTTCTTTTTGTCTTTGGTCTGCCTTTAATGTCTTTGTGTTTGGACTGCCTTTATTTATGTCTCTATGTTGTCTCTTCCTTTATTTATGTCTTTTATGTCTTTTGTATCTTTGTGTTGTCTCTTGTCTTCATCTTCCTAATTCTAACCCACTAACCCAAATACCCAATGAATCCCACTACAGACAGTCAAGCACTACTAACAAAAACTTTTCTTAACTTTACCCTTTTTTTTTCCCCCTGTCGCTTGTCTGTTGCCCAACACTGCAACTCCACTTTTCCCTATTCCCTATTATTATGTCCAACTACTAGTCAACAAAGACAAAACCATCTGACTATCACTACAATCTCTACTCTCTCTATCTATCTCTTTTATCCATATAATGCAAGACAGCAAGAGTCACAAACACAGAGTCACAAAGCCAAAAAGCCAAAAAAAAAAAACACCACAGGCAGCAGCCGCAGCACAGATTCAAATCACCAAATCAATTCAGTTCATCAGTAAAAACACAAACAAGAAACACCACAAGCACAGTTTCTTTGATTCTCAGAATCTCAGATCACAAGGTTTTGAAATTTGAAGGAAAAGATAAGAGTTAAAAGAGTAAATACCTGTGAACCGTGATTCTGTGAAGGCTCAAAGCTGGGCTGGGCAGATCAGGCAACAGCAACCGGCGACAGCGGTGGCAAGTGGATCTCGTCTCTTGTGGCGGCGTGGGTCTTGCTCTCGCCAGCATGGGTCTCGCTCGAAGCTGGGTTCGCACTCTCTCGCTCTCTGTCTCTCTCCGTCACGGCGACACCGCTCTCTGTCTCTCTCCGTCACGGCGACACCGACCCGGGCCTCTGAACTGATCACTGTACTCTCTATCTCTGTCTGACTGTCTCGCTCGCAGCTCTCGCCTCTCAGTCTCTCACTTTCCTTTCTTTTCTTCTTTTTTTTCTTTTTTTTTTTCCTTTGTTTTTTGCTTTCTCCGTTTGGTTTTGGACTACTAAGAGCTGAGATTTTTTTCTTTTTTTTTTTTTTTTTTTGGATTGACATGGGTTATGGGCTCTGCTCTGAGCTGGCCGGATGATGGGCTAGGGGAAAGGGGGTTCCTGATTTTTGGGAGGCCGGATGATGGGCTAGGGGAAGGGGGGTTCATGATTTTTGGGAGGGGGGCCGGAGTAAAAATTTCAGGGGGGCCCAAGCCCTTTTTTTTATTTTTTTTGAAAAATTTTACTTGCTAAAATTTTTTTTTTTTGGGCCCAAGGGGAGCCCGGGCCCCCTTAGCCTTCTACCTGGGTCCGTCCTTGATGTAAAGTTTCCTCTTAAAGATTTGAACCTTGGTCCTTACCCTCCACACCCCACAAGTATTTATATTTATGGAATGACCACCACACCAAAGGTGCGCGGTAGTGTGGTTAAAACTTTATGAAACACGTTAAAAACTTTAAGGGTTTTTTTTTTTTTTTGAGAGCAGAAACGATAATAGACTTTATTTATGAAAAATCACGCTGTAAGATGAGAAAGTGGAAGATGGGACATTCTTCTAACCATACAATGACCTCCTCCTCTTTTGCTGCACTAACCAAAGCTAAGACAGCACGATTACATCTTAAAGTATACTACAAAAAGAAATAAAAGTAAAACTATCCTTAAAATGATTGATGTCTTCGAGTATCCAATCAACCTCAAGAGAACAAATTCTATCCGAAATCAGTAGGTAAATCAATTTAGCAAAATTGCATTCAACATACAACTTGAAGAAATAGATGCTTTGACAAAATAGCAGAGCCATTCTCATCACCAAAGCCGCTATGCAAAGAGGATTCAAGCTCTTTTGTTGTCGACAACATGTTGTTGCTAAAACTTCTCCCTTGCAGTTCCGAATAAGCAGTCCAACCCCAATAGATGAGCTGTTCCTTGATTGTGAAATGGCCAGGTTCAATTTATGAATTGAATCTGAAGGAGGTGGCTGCCATTTTGGGAAAAGACGAGTTGGAGCTTCAGTGTTTCTCTGCTGAACTTCCACATTCTCTAGCCTATATAATTCAGCCCATGACCACAGATCCACGGAGGATGGACTTTTATTCTCGAAAATTAACTTGTTTCTGCAATTCCATATCATCCAACATGCCGTGCAGAGGGTGTCAAAATCTGGTTGAGATAACTTCTTGAGAGCAACCTATAAAGCATCAATGAAGCAAATGTGTTATGGTAACTTGGAGCAGTAGGTTTCTAGCTAGAGTTTGGAGGTCTCAAGTAGATGTAGGCTTTTGGGCATGGAGGGTTCATAGTGTCCTAATGTATTGCAACTATTTTGCCCATTGAAGATTTCTGACAAATGGTCTGGGGAGAGGTTTTTACTCACGAGGCTTGGGTTTTCCTTTTATTAAACAGTTCTTGGTGTTTAGTGTGGTTTGATTGCTATATTACCATGCTTTGTGTAGTGTAGTTTAGTTTGTTTGGAAATTGGTTAAATCATTTACACTTACTATATTGTCCAATCCAGTTTACACGTGCTAGGAGTAATTTAGCATATTTCAAAATGCGTTATAATGTTAAATTTTTTGCAGATAAATGTCGGTGTATTATACCATGAGTAATGATAATTTTCTGCATAGGAATTACGGCCATACTATTTTGAGATATTTTAACAATGTTCTTTGCAGTGATACTTGAATTGAAACAGACTTTTCCAATTCTCTTATAACTTCACCACTAGAACTTCTACTTTCAAACTTCATGTTCTTTTATCTTGTGAGTTTCTCTTAATGCTTTTGTTTAAATTCATTAGATCCTCACAAGGAAAAACTGTTGGATTGAAGAAACGTTTCAACATTATTGAAGGAATTGGTCCATGTATACTTTACCTTCATAGAGATTCTAGATTAAAGATTATTCACAAAGATCTAAAGACAAGTAACATCTTGTTGGACAAAGAACTAAATCCAAAAATATCAGATTTTGGAATGGCCAGGATTTTTGGTAATAATGAAGACCAGGCCAATACTAATAGGGTCATCAGAACATAGTAAGTACCTTTTGTTTTGGTCAATTCAATTAGACATCTATATATAATAATAATAGGTGAAGTTAAGAGAAACTCAAATTAGATTTTCAATTTTGCGCCATGTGTCCTAAATTATTTATTCTTAAAGAGTTTTATTTCTTAATTTTAGAATCAAATGTGGGACTACATCTTAAATATTCATCTAAGTGAGTTATTAAGTACAAAAACAAAAGAGCCTAGAATAAATGAATTGTAAAAAAAAAAAAAAAAAAAAGTGGTTCACAATAATTAAAAAAAATATTGAAAATTTACATTTTATACTGAATGCTCTAAAATGTGTGAAAACATAAGAGCTATTTAGACCCCCAATTAAAATTACAGCTCGATAGATTTTACTCTAACTTTTACTAAGTGTGGAAAAGAGTAAATGCGAGCGTTTAAACAAACAAGCTACTCTAACCCATATTCATAATAACACAACAGTAAAATGAAAGGTAAAAGAGTAGGAAAGAAGGATGCAAACACAAATACAACATAGCGATGTATTATCGAAGAGGAAACCAAAGTCCTCGGAGTAAAACCTCTCCACCGCCCTCCAAGCGGTAATCGATATACTAGACAATCAGTTGGGATACATGGGTTAACAAGAGACCCTTCAAGTCTAACCTACCCGATGTACCTAAGCCTTCCAAACTCCTACTCCAACAAGGCTTCTCAGAACCGTGTCTTGTCTAACTCTCCGGACCCCACAACAAGCTCCATGTTGCATCCGCCATCCTTGGCTTCATCCAATGCTTCCCAGCAGCACCAAAACCTCACTGAACACTCTGAAAGGGTGTGGTAAGTGTTTGGGCTATCAACCTCTCAAGGATATGAAAAGGGAAAGGTAGGAGTTGAGGAAAATCCACAAGTAATTGTGTAAAAGATTGTGGGTATAACAATCTCTAACTCTCAAGGTTTATGGCTAGGGTTTTCTCTCAGAAGCACTTCTCAACTTTTGTGGATAATGATGGTATATATAGTGTGGGTACAAAAAGTATGTATTAGATAGGACAATCTGGCAAAATAGAATGTTTCTCGAGTATCTCATAGGAAGGCCTTACCCACGAGCTACTCGCGAAACACAGCTGTCTCCATCTGTCCTGACTCTTCGCATTCCAGTCATGTGCAGGGCACATGCATCATTTCACAAGATGCTTAGTCACGAGCTACCCGCGAAAACTCTTCAGTCTTCAATTTGCTTGAGTCTTCACACACTCTCTCTCTCTCTCTCTCACACAACCCTTACAAATAAATCCCTCAATAAATACAGGGTACAAAAGATTGAATAAAATTACAATCAAATTTGGCACGAAATTAAAGCCAACAAAACATATAGTTGTAAATTACAACTTTACATATACCTAATAATATATCGTTATAAATTTTTTTAAAGAGTTAATAAAATATAAAAATGACAATGAATAGTACTTAAATTTTATATATAGAAATTATATTATGCATCTTATTGTATATCTTTAAGTGAATTTATACATATACATGGAGCTACAAGCTAGTTAATAATAATATTTGATTACAAGATTTTGATGTGTTTTATTGTTAAAAATATAGATGCTATATGTCTCATGAATATGCAATGGAAGGGTGGTTTTCAAAAAATTCGGATGTTTTTAGCTTTGGGGTGTTGTTACTAGAGATACTAAGTGGAAGAAGAAACTGTAGCTTTTATCATGATGAGCTGTCTATGAGCCTTTTAGGATTTGTAAGTCATCCTTTTCTCCTTATTTTTTAAAACCTCCAATAGTTTTTAGTATTGATGCTAAGAATTTCAATCATGTTTTCATGTTTCCAGGCATGGAAATTGTGGAATGCAGAAAACAATATAGCCTTAATAGACCCAATGATATATGAACCATGCTTTGAAATGGAGATGATGAGATGCATACATGTCAACTTGTTATGTGTGCAAAAATTTGCCAAAGATAGGTTTATGGTATCTGTTGTTATTTGCATGCTTAAAAGTGAGATTGTTGATATTCCTCGTCCAAAGCAGCCAGCATTTACTAAAAGGTAGATTGCCTTAGATCCTCTTTCTTTTTATTTTTTTGTTAACGATGTTACTATTACAATGGTTCAAGGTCGATAGCTAGTATATGATCATGACAATTGACATAATTGGTTATATATTTATGGCTTTTTATTATTATTTATTTTGGCCATTAATCTACCTCTTAAATCTTGCAACCACCCTATGTTTACCAAAGCTGAGCTTCTCTGTTCGAATTGGTTTCAAAGCTATTCTCTGTGTTATCCAATCTCGCCTCAAGTTCTGTTCCCTTTCTCCACATGTTTTTGTGTTTATTTTTTAGTTGAATTTTTTATTGAGATTCTCTGTATCTTTGGGATTTTCCTTGTTAATTAATTTATTTATTTTTCAAGTTCTTAAAATACTAAAGTACACTTGTTTTGAAAAAAAATTAAAATGAAAAAAGACTAAAGTTTAGAGATATTTATTCTTTAAAAATTTTTAGTGTTTTTCCTTTTTTTTAGTCTTTAAATTAGTCTTTTTTCATTTTTTTAGTCTTTACATTTTTTAGTATTAGGGCAAAAAGGGGTTGGCAACCAAGCTCTGATACCAAAATTGTTAGGTGCAAGTTCTTATAAATTATATAGCTATGAGGAGAATATAGTGTTTTACTTTTGTAGAGATGTTACTATTATGCTAGTTATGAAAGAAAAACAGATTATTGCTGCATAACCATTTCATTGTCATTTTTATTCATTGATTCTTTTTTTTTTTTTTTGGATGTTACCTACTTCATTTTACCACTCACATCTATATATAGATGTGTTAGGAGTTTAGGATGACTACAAGCTTCAAGAATATACTACAGAAATTTGTTTCAGTTCTCATTAATTTACACTTGTCCATGAGGTGTCCACTTGCTTGCTTGTTTAGTTTTTCTGCTGTTGGATTCTTCATTTGTTGACACCTAAATGAAACTTAGGGACCCACTTTGACAATTGCAAATTGCATTTTAACATAATCTCCAATGGGAGTGCTTTCAAGTTAGGATTCTTCAACCCTGTAAATTCTACCGGTCGATACCTCGAAATATGGTATAATAACGTATCTGTTTGCACAGTCATATCATATGGGTATCTATCAGAGAGAAACCCCTCAAGGATTCTTCTAGGGTTCTTACAATATTTGACAACAGGTGATTCTTTGGTCATTGAATGTTACAAGCCCTGTTGTTAATTCAAGTGCCCAGTTTTTAGACTTGTGGAACCTCGTCTTGCAAACAAGGCTACCTCAATGTATTTTGGGCTTAAGGCAATAATTTTGAGTGTAGTCTTCTTTTCTTTCTTTTTTTAATTGAAATATTAAAAAAAATTATGTTGATTTTTTATTCACAAAAATAGTTTTAATTTGTTAACAAATAACAACTAGTGTTAATGTGGACCCACAAAAGAGTATACAAGTAAATTTTTTTTAATAAAGAATCAACGAAATTCTTTAAAAAAAAAGGTGAAATTTATTTGAAAAAATTAAAACCCTAAGAGTGTAAGTTAGTTCCATGATTACTAAAAATAATAAAATAAAATAAATTTTATGGTCCTATGCTACTCCACGTCCCAACCAATTTGTTAAATGAATGAATGAATAAAAATGAGTTTACTTATGTGCGGTGTCAGAATGTAAAGTAATTACAAAGAATAAAAAATAAAAATAAAAATAAAAATAAAAAGTAAAACAAAATAGCTTGACTTATGAAAAAGTTCAAGCAAGAAACAAAGGTTCTAAAGAATTAACAAACCTAAGGATCAGACTCGAACGAGGAGAAGAAGGTTTAAAGCGCAGCAACTACAGCTTTAAAAAAAATTCTGAAAGCTCAAATAGTACAAAACACTATAGCTTGTTTAGATCCCCAATTTTAAAAACACGACTTAATTGCTTATACTCTAACTTATCTATGTGCAAAACAAGAGTAAATGATATGCAATTGTTAAGGAAATTTTATGTAATTGGCTAATCCTTTGACAAAATGTACTTTACTTATAATTGGGTAGATCTAGAATGGGTTTAGTACTTCAAGAAACTTGTTGTTCAAGCCATGAATATTGGACCAAGAAACAAGTGAAGAAAAACTATTCATTAAAGCTTGACAGAAATAATATCTATTGAGATTTAATGAATGAAGCTCGATAGAAGCTCGACAAAAGTTGAATCTGTCGAGATCTATGAAATCAGAATTTCTAGATCTAATTTTCGGCCCAAGCTGATGTGTATGTGTAGGGTTTTTTTCTCACAACCCTAGACATATATAAGGCTTATTTTAAAGGCCGTTACAGATGTATTGAGTGACCATACATGGAAAACACATGCAAAAAAGTGACCTAGTGCCTTATTCTCTCTGCAAGAAGTTACTGCGTTTTTTGCGCCTTAGAGTTTTGTAACCAAGTGCTTCTTGATCTTCATTGTTGATGAAGTGAAGAACTTTGCAGTCAACAACATCTTCAAGTTGCTAGGAGTTAGTCACAGACTGGGATTCATGCAAAGGAGTTAGTCACGTACTGGGATCCATGCATCATTGGTAGCATTCATATATTGAAAAGTTTAGAGGTTCTGAAGCGGTAGAATGTTTCTACTGTAAGTTCATCTACTGGGATTATAGATTCTAGGGACAAAGGTTTTGTACTAAATCTAAAACTTCTCTTTATTATAGTGGGTTGCTTTTCGGGAAGATTTCCCCCTAGGTTTTTTACTGTGAAACTAGTTTGTTTCATTCGTTTTCCTAGGTCATCATATCTTGTCTTATTTACTATTCCGTTGTGCATGATATTGACATGATATTGATGTTTGTTTGTTTTAACAAGATTTATTCATAATAGATCTAATTAACAACTTGGGTTTAAAACTTGTTAATTCTATCAGCCAGTGTCTAAATTTTCCAACAACAATAATCAGAACTACTCTCTAAGCCATAACCACAAGCAAGCAAGAAAAAATATAAAACTTAAAGAGTAAGGGAAGAGAGATGCAAACACTAGATAATATCGAGACATGTTATCGAAAAGGAAATCAAAGTACTCAGTGAAAAACCTCTCTGCAGTCCTTCAAGCCGAAATTGATCCACTAGTGAATAAAGTTGGAGTATACGAATATCAAAAAGACCCTCCAAGCCTAATATACGCATTATAATTGAACCCTCCAAGTTCTAGCTTCCAAGGGCTTCACTGAAGCATGTCTTCACTAGTTCACTTAGCACTCAGATTGGGTGAGGTAAGTGTTTGGACTAAAAACCTCTCAAGGATTTGTAATTGGAAAGGTAGGAGTAGAGGAAAACAAAGAGAAATTATGTAGATGATTGTGAGTTTACATCTCTAACTCTCAAGTGTATTGCTAGGGCTTTCTCTCTGAAAATCTTCTTATGATTTCGTGGGTAATGTGGGCTTATATAGTGTTGGTAAATAAATGAGAAAAACACATTTCAAAAAAGGTTCAGGTAGTGAGTTTCGCGGGTCACTCGCGACTTGGCCTGAGTCGCGAAGTGACTTATGAAATCCAGTCTAGAATGAGATTGTTCAGATTCCAGCATGTGCTTCTCACGTGGCCTTTTGCGAGTTGTCCACTCGTGAGCCAGTTGCAAACTTCATTTTCTTCACAAGTCTTTACCAAACTCTCACACTCAACCCTTACATTAAATCCCACAAAAATACAAGGAAATGATTGAACAAAATACAATCAAATTTGACACGGAATTAAAGCCAACAAAAATGTAGTTGTAAATTACAACTATACAAATTCCTTTTTTATGCTTTAAACAGAGAGTGACAAAATTTCCAACAATTCATACAAGAAAAATTGAGGTTTGTAATTGAATATGTATATATTTTTTGTTTTTAGATTTCAGTTGTTTGGTTGAGAAAAAGAGTGTGTTCTTTTTCAACTTCTCTGTGTGGGAGTTAATGAATTCTACATTGGAAAACACACATAGAGAAGATGAAAGGTTAAACATCAAACCAAAAATTTATTTGTTCTAGTTTTTTCTTTGATAAAAAAATTACTTTTTATTTATTGGTTAAAATTTGGGGCTTTATTAATACTTTCGGGAAAGAAATATCCTATTGGGTAGAAGTAATGTTATAGAACATACTATTTTTCACAACAATTGAGTTAGCATATTTTGGTTTTTATTAATTTTTATTTGGGTCACTATTGACATTATTTCATTATCTAATATTTTGGGACTTAAAATATTTGATTGGTTAAAATTTGGGGCCTGTTTATGCTTGGAAGCCTTAGGAGATCACCTCACTTGCTTAGTATATAGAGCCTTACAAGAAGATACAACAGGGAGAATCATATGGGAGAGTTTCCAACTTCCTACTAATACATGCTTGCCCAACATGAAAATTAGTGCTAATTCAAGAACAAGGTAAAAAATTTGAGTTAACATCATGTAAAAGCCCCTATGATCCATTTGTTGAAAGCTCCTCTGCTGGTATTAATCTCGTTGGTCTTCCTCAATCATTCATTTGGAAAGACCATAGCCCATGTTAGCGCAGTGGTCCATGGAACACTTAGATCTTCATTGGAATACTAAACATGGCTTCTGTATTTCAAGATGGATTTAGTCTAATAAATGATAATGAAGGAACTTATTATTTATCTTTTTCTTATGGAAATTACACTTTATTACCCTAAATTATATACCAAATTACACTTTGCACCCTAAACTATCCGAAGACACACTTTGCACCCAGTGTTACTTTGGCTGTTATGTTTGACGGAATCCTACTGCATGTGACAAGCATTATGTTTCTTGCTTAGGTTGAACAAACTTAAAAGACCGAAATGTCCATTTTCAAAGCAATTAAAACAAAAGCCAATTTTTTCCACATCTCTCTTTGTCTCGTGTGCGTGCCAGCCTCCCCCCAAATTTAGACTCTTGTAAATTCTAAATCACCAATTCGAAAATTTGCTTATGCTCCCCCGCCACTGCACCGTCCCTCCACCATCGAGGCAACCTAAACAGTATGCATGAAGAGAACAATTCATCATAAATATTTCAAAATATTTCTATGAAATGCACTTTATTCACATTTTGAACAAATACCTAAGAATTTTGTTAGGTTCTAAGACTTTAGGAACTAATGTATTAGAACTTCAATTTGTACTATGCTGGCAAACCATGATCAAAACATAGAGTCTAGGTTTAGGCTTGCTCAAAGTGTGTTTAATTGTAAAATTGGAATCGAGTGATTGCAGAAGTTATTGGACAAAATCTGCAAGGCTCGATCAATTGAAAATTAGACTCGATAGATCGAAACTTATGCAGATTTAATTTTCTGCAGAATTTCCAATTCAGCCCAAGCCCATATGACATGCAGGGTTAAGTGTTTTACTTCAAGTATAAAAGGAAAAACCCTAGCTATGTTTTAGATGTCTTTGGAGAGTTTTGTGTTGAATCTTTAGTGAAATCTAGAGGTGTTTACCTTCATACACACACAAAGAGTTGTCAAAATCAAGATTCGCATCAAGAACCTGATGATCTCTTCAGTTGTTGCATAAAGAACTTTAAAAAAGATCTGAAACCTTTGAGTAGAGTCTCAAAGTCACAAGAAGGAGAACTTGTGGTTGCTGCAGATCAAAGAAAGACGTAGTCCATGGACTCGGAGCTATCACGTGGTCATAGTAGTAAGTTTTCTAATCGAGGTGGCAATAGGATGTTAGTGGTCTAAGTTCTATTGTAAAAACTTTAATTCTTTCATAGTGGATTTGTTTTACCTTAAACAACTTATTTTAAGGGATCTAAAAACATACAAGTGGTATCAGAGCAGGTTAGCTCTTATGTTGTTTGATCTTTTGATCTAAGAGTTGATCCTTGACCTCCGTTGTCATGGAACACGGTCACTCTCTTGTGATCCCACCTCACTTTGATGGGAATAACTACACCTACTGGAAAGTAAGGATGAAAGCATTCCTGAAATATATTGATGAGAGAGTGTGGAACTCCGTTGAATATGGATGGGAGAAACTGACTACTCCTGTTAGTGAGTGGTCAACTTCTTAAAAAGAGGCAGCCACTTTTAATAGCAAAGTCATGAATGCTATTTTTAATGTTGTTTTTATGGAGGAATTTAAGAGAATCTCAAATGTTAAGTTGCTCATACTGCATGGAATATTCTCCAAACTGTGCATGAAGGAACAAAGGCAGTTAAGATTAATAAGTAACAGCAGTTAACTACTAGATTTGAAAGCATTAGAATGTCTGATGATGAGTGTTTTGATGAATTCTATGCTAAGCTTAATAATATTGTTAATTCTACTTATAATTTGGGTGAAATTTATGATCAACCTAAGATTGTTTGGAAGATTCTTAGATCTTTGACTGAGGACTTTAGACCCAAAGTGATTGCCATTACAAAAAGCAAGGATGTGGACTCCATCCCTATTGATGAGCTTGTAGGATCTCTCCAGTCCTATGAGCTAGACCTACCTAAGACAAACAAATCCAAATCAATAGCTCTTAAGTCAGTTGATGATGTTGATAGGAATGGATTTGATGATGAACTCTCTTCTACAGAAATTGCATATCTTGCCAAGAACTTTAGAAACTTTCTTAGGAACAGCAACAGAAGGGCAAGAGGTAAAAACAATACTGAACCTAGGAATTTTAAGAGGAATGAACCAACTAAAGTTAACAATACTGATAAATCAAAAGAGAAAGTTGGTCAAACCTCTAGTAATTCACTGGATCAACAATATTTTGATTGTCAAGGGTATGGTCATGTGAAATTTGAATGTCCTACATTCTTGAGGTCAAAGGGTAAAGCTACGGCTATAACCCTTAGTGATGATGAAGTTTTTGATCACGAGTTTGGTAGTGATGAAGATGGAAACTTCATTACTTTCACAACTACTATTGTAGTTGATGAAAGTGTTATGGTTGAAGAGAACCCTTTTGATGGGGAACTCTCTAAGTGTGCTGATTTGTAACTTTTAATAAGCTATGCAAAGTTGCTACAAAGGATGCAATGAGTGTAGACTTAGGTTTAAAGAAGATCGCCTCCCTTGAACTTGAAAAGAAAAACTTGTTGCTAAAATTGCTTGGTGCTAATAATTTGATTGATAAGGTGAAGACTGAAAACATGATGTTGCTTGATAAGATTAAGAATTTAGAACTAGAATTATCTGTTGCTAGAGAACAAACTAATAGGTCTGTTAGTTCTAAACTTGATCATATGTTGAGTGTTCAAAAGTCTTCCTTAGATAAAACAAGTTTTGGTTTTGTTGATAGCATCTCTGTGTCTGAAACTCATTCCACAAATTTTGTTTCTTCTTCTGAGCCTCCCAAGATTGAGATTGTCAAATCAGCAGAAGTTACACCACCTCCTAGGAAGATTAGGGTTGAACTTAAAGAGTCTAAACCTAAGAATCCTAACCTCCCTAAGGATAAGAAGCATGATAGACCTTTATGGGTTTGTCATTTTTGTGGAAAGGCTGGGCATACTCACCCAAACTGTTTCAAGTTGCAAGCTGCAAATCGAGCAAATAAGCCAAGAGTACCTATGTCTCAAGCACAAAATCCTATGGTACTTATTGGTTAATTGGAAAAGGCTTTAAACATTTATACCAATCCTGGAGTTGCACATCATTCTAATATGAATAATAACTCCAAAGCCAGAGTTGCATCTAAGAAGGTTTGGATGCAAAAGGCTCAATCTAATTGAGACGTTTTGACATGGTCCTTGGGCTTCATTTCAAAATTATTTGTGACCATTCTTTTCTTGTTGTTTTGTTTCCTTTTTCTTTTAGGATTTGCATTGCATTACATTCATGCATTACATATTAGGTTATTTTTGTTATTTCTTTATAAAACAAAAAAAAAAAAAAAAAAAAAAAACAAAACAAAAAAAAGGAAAAGAAGGATGTGTTTTGTATCATATATCTTGGATTTATAGTTGAGGTTAGCCATATTTTGTTTCATAATATGCTTGTGTACCTTGTTTAGCTTGTATGAGATTATTTTTATGCACTTTGCTTGTTTTAGCTATGTAGTGCATGTTGTGTAGGAGTGTTTATAGTTTTTGATCGCATGATCTTGATTTTGAAGTCATATGTTTTTGATTGTTAGTGATAGGCCAAGAATGTATTGACCCCTTTTGATGAATTAACCAATTAATTAGCCAAGTTAATTAATCAATTCAATTTGCATGCAATAAGTGTGGCAGCACAAACAAATCACCAACTAAGTTAAAATGCAGTGAAAAATAAATTGACACGGTAATTTGTTTATGAATGGAGAAAACCTACACGGCAAAAACCCCATTAGGTGATTTTAAGGTCACCACTCCCGAGAATTCACTATTATCACAACAAGCGATTACAAGTAAAGGAATCTCAGTACCTTATACCAACCTACAATTGAACCCTTACCCCAATACCCAATTGGACTTGTTCTGTAGTGACAATCTCTCCTTTCAATGCACAGCTCCCAGTACGTGACTAACTAATTCAATGCGTGAATCCCAATATGCAGCTTACTTACCAACTTGAGAAAGATGTTGGCTGCAAAGTTCTTCAGTTCATTAACATGATGAAGATTACAAAACTCCTTGGTTACAAAACCCTACGGTGTACAAATACAGCAGCTTCTTGAAGAGAAAGATGAACTAGGGCATATGTCTCTAGTTCACAATATGCTTGTGAAAAACTTTTGCATTGTTCTGTAGTGACAATCTCTCCTTTCAATGCACGGCTCCCAGTATGTGACTAACAAATTCGATGTATGGATCCTAGTACACGGGTTACTCACCAACTTGAGAAGGATGTTGACTGCAAAGTTCTTCAATTCATCAACACGATGAAGATCATGAAGCTCCTTGATTACAAAACCCTACAGTGTACAAACACAACAGTTTCTTCAAGAAAAAGATGAACTAGGACATATGTCTCTAGTTCACAATATGCTTGTAAAAATTTTTTGCATTAAGGTGATTAGCTGTGACGTCCCTTAAAACAATCCTTATATACGTTTAGGGTTGTGAGAAAAGAAAACCCAAACATCTATACACGGATTGGAGTGAAATCAGATCTGAAAAACTGATTTTCTTAAACCTTGATAGATACCTCATCTATCAAGCAACTGTCAAGCATCAGGCTTAAACAGCCTTTTAAACCTCGATAGATACTAGCTGTCAAGCTAGCTATCGAGCTTTAAAATCCAGTACTTCTTCATTTGATTCTTGGACAGACTTGCATGGCTTTAACCCTTAAACTTGAAACCATGTTCCTTGAAGCATTAAACACATCCTAGATCTACCTAATTACAAGTAAAGTGTGTTTTGTCAAAGGATTAGCCAATTCTATATTGACATATGCTCCTAACATGATTCACATATGTCCTAACAGTTACGACTAAAAAATCCTAAGAGAAAGACATAAATAACTATCTCACCACTGTTTACTAACAAATCATGAACACCTTAGTCCATATCGTATGATATGTACATTATGTGGCTAAAAATGTAGCACATGCACAAAAAGAAAATAAGGTGTAGCCTTGGAATAATAATAAAATTGATGTGTACATTATGTGGCTATAATAAAGATTACACAAAGAAATAAAATTGGTGTGTACATTATGTGGCTAAAAATAAAAATTTCATAATGAAATAAAAATGGTGTGTAGATTATGAGGCTAAAAAAAAAATTACATGATTGCAAGCTTGTTTTCTAGGAGATGTGAGAGTTATATGATGTAACTCTTTAGGTGATAGTTACTTTCAAACTTATGTGATGAATAATATAGAAATTGTGATTGATTACCATCTACATATCACCTCACATGTATCTCATGCTGTTACTAGTTGCATACATAACACAAGTTATTCTTTGCTAAACTTAGTACATGAAATTATGTGTGAAGTTTGGTTTGGCCATCTAAGATTATATGTTTCTTGATGTTGATAAAAAAAATATGTTCATTGATTGATTTTTGGGGACAAAAAGTGTTACATTCTTGTTTTGGAAGATTTGGGTTGAATTCAAGTGTTTTTGAAAAACTTTTAAACTCATACCCATGCATTTCATTCATGAAATAAGTTGGTTTGAGTGTTTTCTACATAAAACTTCTTCTGTTTTTCAAAAATTTCATTTTTCCAGATTTTTAATCGATCGAGTGTGTTTTTCGACTGATTGAACATGCGTTAAATTTTTTGGTTTGAATCTGCCTGACTAAATTGGTGCTTGATTAATCGAATCTATTTTTTGATCGATTGAACCCCAATTTCAACCGATTGAATTTCGAAAGATAAGTCTTTTAGAAAGCTTCTCCCTCACGTGTTCTTCATATTTTTAAAAGCTTTTCAGACTTTTTCTCTCTTTTTCTCTTCGACCGACCCAATCTAAGTGATTTTTGTCGTTTTCTTCCTTAAAATTCTCCAAAGTTTTTGTCCTCAAGCATTGGTAAGACCTTTATACCCTTTCTTTTTCAATTTAATTACATGTTTTATGCATTTTCATACATTTTTCTTGAAAATTTCGAACATAGGAATTTAGGGATTTTTTATTATTTCAATTGTTTTTAATCATTTTTTATCAACGGGTTTTTGTTCTTAGTTCAGATACATGTGATTCCCATGCATTAATTTGATCAATTTTGTGATTTGGGGAGAATTGAAAAATCTAGGGCTTGGAACTTTGAGAAATTGGGGTTTTTGTTCAATTGGACTATAATTGATGAAATTGACTTGTATAATTGATGGATTAATTCATTATATGATGTTTTATAACTAGTATAATGGTTAATTGATCAATTTGATTTATTTTTTTGAAATTGGGTTTTTCAAAATTTGGGGTTTTTGGATTAAAACTCTATGTTCAAGTCAATTGTTGGTTTATAAAGTAAAATTGAACAAATCTTAATGCATTAGAGCATGTATCATATGTGCATTCATTACATCCATCATATAGATTGTTATTTGTTGATACTTTTGTGCTCTAACCCTCTCTAATGCAGTCTGCCCTTGGTTTTCTATTTTGTTTTTGTTTTCCTTTCCCATAAACTTTTAGTATCATGGTTAGGATAACTAGAGCTAAGAAAACCCCCACCCCATCTACTCCTAAGTTCCAGAGTGACAAGTTTAGGACCTTGAAAAACCAAGAAGCTTAATGTCTTTAGACCGGTGTGGGCTGAGCGTAGGGTTATCTTAGATGAGGTTGATCTTGAGATACGTAGGAATTTTGAGCGTAAGGGCTAGTCACCACTCTTAGAGGTAGAGCATCCTCCTCCGGCTGCATTGATTAGAGAGTTCTATTCGAACCTCTTTGTCCACTTTGATGATTCCAACATTTAGTTTGTGAAGAGTTGGATAAGGGGTGAAAAGTATGTCATTACTCCTGAGGTAGTGGCCTCTGCTCTTGGTGTACCTTTGGTACAACAGCCTGTGTCCCCTTACATAGAGACCCCTCATCTTGATGACATCATGTCTCTCATCACCGGTACTTCCATTAGTTGGGCTATTGATCCTCGTGTCACCTCTCATGAGCTTACTGAGCTCAATTATTTGTTTTCTCGGATTTCTTGTCATTGTATTTGGCCTATATCTCATCTTCATACTATCCCTATTGAGAGATGTGCGTTCTTGTACGCTTTCATCACTGATGCTCCTATGAGTTTTCCCACTCTCTTCATTCGCTCACTTGTTGAGGTTCATAGGAGTAGTGTCAAATCCCATGGCTTGTTCTTTCCGGTCTTTATTTATAGGATTCTTTTGGACTTAGGATTAGAGGACTTTCCCGCGTTCGAGTCCATACATATCATAGCTCCCATAGGTTCCACCTTCCTTAGGCAAAGAGCTGCTCAGTTGAAAGCCAGCTCTAAGCACCCTAGAGTCGAGTCTTCTACAAGTGATGCATCTCGACCTCCTCCTTCTGGTGATCCTTCTGCTGAGGCGTATGTAGACCCCACAACTGCCATGGATCCTCCACCATCTACATCGAACAACTCTTCCTTGCGTGCTATGTTAGGTTTTAAGACTTTAGGAACTAATGTATTAGAACTTCAATTTGTATTATGTTGGCAAACCATGATCAAAACATAGAATCTAGGCTTAGGCTTGCTCAAAGTGTGTTTAATTGTAAAATTGAAATCAAGTGATTGCAGAAGTTATTGGACAAAATCTACAAGGCTTGATTGATCGAAAATTAGACTCAATCAATCGAAACTCATGCAAATTTAATTTTCTGTAGAATTTCCAATTCAACCTAAATCCATATGATGTGTAGGGTTAAGTGTTTTACTTCAAGTATAAAAGGAAAAACCCTAACTATATTTGAGAAGTCTTTGGAGAGTTGTGTGTTGAATTTTCTATGAGATCTAGAGGTGTTTACCTTCATACACACTTAAAGAGTTGTCAAGATCAAGATTCGCATCAAGAACTTGATGATCTCTTCAGTTGCTGAATAAAGAAATTTAAAGAAGATTTGAAACCTTTAAGTGGAGTCTTAAAGTCACAAGTAGGAGAACTTGTAGTTGCTACAGATCAAAGAAAGAAGTAGTCCGTGGACTCGGAGCTATCACGTGGTTTTGGTAGCAAGTTTTCTATTCGAGGTAGCAATAGGATGTTAGTGGTCTAAGTTCTATTGTAAAAACTTCAATTCTTTCATAGTGGATCTGTTTTATTTTGAGGATAGCTAGGTTAAATCTTCCCCAGGTTTTTTACCGTTTAGGTTTTACTGGGTTATCATATCGTTGTGTTCTTTATATTTCCACACTATTTACATGATATGATTTTATTGTGTTAACCTAGAACTGAATAATTTACCTAAGTAATCACTTGGCTAAATAACTAGGTTAAACAACTTGTGCTAAGGGGTCTAAAAACGTACAAATTCTCTGAAATAAATTGAGATAGAAACCTAATATGTCATGACATCGAATGGTCCAAATCTAGTCTCATATAAATTAAGAAAATCGATTAACAATTTTAATCAATCTGTATATATCTCATGATTAAAGAAAATTTACTATTTTTTAGCTCTCACATAAACACTGCACTTAATTATTATTATTATTTTCCTTCCTCTTGGCAACTTGTACTATATCATTGCCTTCTCCTAATTCTATTTGAAATATGAGACCAAATCTGCGCTAAAAATGACACGTCCAAACAATTGGGCCTTCACCATGTGGGCTGGACCAATGGTGCCAGTGCAATGTACAATGACACGCCCAACAGCATAAAATTTTGTCCATTTAATGATTCACAACTTTTCGGCTTTTATTCCTTTTCATCCACTTTTTTACATCTATATTTTCACCTCCATTTTTATATTTTGAATGTGGATTTTTTTTTCTTTTATTTTTTGAAATGTGTACATTTTAGCATTAATTGTGGATATGTGTATGAAATAATAGATATGAAGGAATGTGATAGAATATTTAGCCTAACTTTTAGGATTTATTTTCATTTCAGCTAAATGATACTTTCTATGGAAAATCTAATAAAAAAATGTAAAAATAACAGGAAAATAATTCAACTAACTTCCTAGAGATGGAATTCATTACCTGCATGTACGGTTCCTCATGACTTTCATGGAGCCATTGCGTTGTTTGATGCTGAAATGTTAAGAAGTATGTGAGTTTTTCCACAAGCCCGTGATGGTGATCTTGTGTGTGATTGCAACCCATTGGGTATCCAATTTCAAATATTTCACATTTTAGTCAATATGGGCTGCGTTGAATAATGGAAATTCCAAGTATGCAGCTCTTAAAGAGATATTTCTGTGAAAGAGAAGTTTGAAAAGAGGCAATGACTTAATGGTGTTCCTGGCATCTAAAATCTTCATTCATAGCATTGAACACGTGTTCAAAATACAAGCATGTCAGTTCTTCTAGTCTTGCTATGCTGCATTTGTTTAGAATTTGGCTCTGCCACAAACACTGTAAGGTTGAATTTAATCAACCATCTTGTTGGCTTTATTCCGTGCCAAATTTGCTTGTATTTCAGCATTTAGTAACCTTGTATTTAGGTGGGATTGTTGTAAGGATAGTGAGTGAGATAGAGTGTTGAAATGCTCAAGAGTGTGCAAGAAAACAGAGACTTGCAACTTGATCTCGCAGGTGACTCGCGGTTTCAAGCCGCCAAAAGCAGCACACGTGCCAAGCATGCCAGAAGTTGAAGCGTCATGCTAGCTGGAGCACTACAGGACAAAATAGGACAACTAGCCGTTCTGTTATCGCGCGGCTGGATCTCGCGACTTAGTCAAGCCGCGAGCCACCCCTGTTTTGAAAAACCTGACTCTTCACATTCCATTCTCACCCTAGTATAAATACCCCTTATACCCACAAAAGAAAGAGAGCTTCTAGAGATAATTTTGAGAGAGAAACCCTAGAGTAAAACAAGATTGATTCATCTACAATCTTTACATAAGAGTCTCTTCAAATTCCTCAACTCTCATCCTCTCCATTGTTAAACCCTTGAGAAGTCTTTTACCAAAACCTGTTCTCACCATATCCATTACTGTGAGAGGGCTGTTTGGTGTTCTGGGAAGCAGTTAGGAAGGAACCAATCTACATTGGTTGATGCTATGGTCAAGTAGCGGAATCCGGGAAGCTAGAAAAGAAATAGGTTCGGCGTAACCTCGTTGGAGCAAGAAGCTTGGTGGGCTTAGGTACACTGGGTAGATTAGGCTTGGAGGGTCTATTACTGTTCATGTATCCCAACTACATTTTCTAGTGGATTACTTACCACTTGGAGGGCGGCGGAGAGGTTTTACTACGAGGGCTTCGGTTTCCTCTTCGATAACACATCGAGTGTTGTCCTTGTGTTTGCATCTTCCTTCCCTTTTATCTTTGCCTTTTATTATCTGCTATGATTGTGATTTTAATTAGCTTAGATTGTTTACGAAATCTGTTTATAGCTTTTGTTCATTTTCTGCACACTAGTTGTTTGTCATAAAGCTTGAATTGGTTATTTTGTAATTGGGGGTCTAAACATTCAAGGGTGTTTTATACACTATTTGAACTTTCAAACACCATCACAGCTTCTCAACCTATCAACGACCCTGGCTATATAATCTCCAATAATGGGAGCGCTTTCAAACTGGGATTCTTCAACCCAGAAAATTCTACCAATCGATATGTTGGAATATTGTATAATAACATTTATGAACTCAAAGTTGTATGGGTAGCTAATAGACAGAAACCTCTTAGGGATTCTAATGGGGTTCTTACTATATCTGAGGACGGAGTTCTTGTGCTACTAAATGGAGAAAAGGAGGTAATTTGGTCAGCGAATGTTACAAACTCTGCTCCCAATTCAAGTGCCCAACTTTTGGATTCAGGGAACCTTGTCTTGCAAGAAAACACTACAGGGGCAATCATATGGGAAAGTTTCCAATATCCTTCTGATGCGTTCTTGCCAAAGATGAAGCTTAGTGCTAATGTAAGAACAGGTAAGAAAGTGCAGATTACATCTTGGAAAAACCCTTCCGATCCATCCATTGGAATATTCTCTTGTGGTATTGAACCTCTTAGTCTTCCACAAGTATTCATTTGGAAAGACGGTATCCCATATTGGCGCAGTGGTCCATGGAATGTTCGGATCTTCATTGGAATAATGAATATGTATTCTGTATATGTTGAGGGTTTCAATGTTGTAGATGATCAAGAAGGAAACTTTTATCTAACTTTTAATTTTACAAACAAGCCTTTCTTGTTATATTATGCCTTGAACTCACTACGAAATCTGGATGAAAAATACAGGTATTATGAGAAGGAGGATTGGGTGTTTGAGTGGTCTTCTTTGAAGACTGAGTGTGACGTTTATGGCAAGTGTGGCACATTTGGAAGTTGTGATCCACAGAATTCACCAATTTGCAGCTGCATCCAGGGGTTTGAGCTGAAGAATACAGAAGAATGGAATAAAGGAAATTGGACTAGTGGATGTGTTAGGAGGACATCCTTGCTATGTGAGAGGGTGAACAATAGTGGTGAAGAAGGAAAAAAAGATGGGTTTTTGATGCTGAACATGATGACAGTGCCAGACAATGCAGATTGGTCAAGTCCTCGAGATCAAGACAAATGCAGAGAGCAGTGCTTGGAGAATTGTTCTTGTATAGCATATGCATATGACACTGGCATTGGCTATATGTGTTGGACAAATAAACTAATTGATACACAGCAATTCTCCAGTTCTGGAGTTGATCTTTACATTCGTGTGGCCTACTCAGAACTTGGTAAGTTGTTTTCCCTTTATACTTTTATGTGAAAGTTAGGCTTCAAATTATCCACAAATGTTCCAGTTGCTCAGTTACTTAGTCTTTTTACTTCGACCAAGTAAATCAGTGTAAAAAGACTTCATTTAACACTGTTTTGCAGTCTATTTTGTTCGAACAAGTATTATACCTTTTTTCCCCCTGATTTACAGATAGAGTGGTAGATGTGAAAAAAATTGTCACAGTCACATTGATCATAGGAACAATTTTCATTTTCATCTGCACTTATTTACTATGGAGGTGGATGGCAAAACAAAAAGGTAATATTCCCACTTAAATTAGGTCAGTGGACTAGTAAAATCTTGTTATATATTAGATTACTCACATGTATAGTGGACATTAGCAAGGAAAAAGAAAGCGACCGAGATCTTATTGTTCAACAGAGAAGAAGCACAATCAAATCATAGTGACAACCTGGACCAATACAAAGTCCAGGAACTACCTCTATTTAATTTTGAGAAGCTGGCAAGTGCAACGGACAACTTCCATCTATCTAACAAGCTTGGGCAGCGTGGATTTGGTCCTATATACTGGGTAATGATTGTTGTACTAGAGGTTTTTTGTCTAATAATAATTTGAATGACTTGTTAACTATTTGATGTTTATTTATAGGGAAAATTTTTAGATGGGCAAGAGATTGCAGTAAAAAGACTTTCTAAAGCCTCTAGACAAGGGTTACAAGAATTTATGAATGAGGTGGTGGTAATTTCTAAACTTCAATATCAAAATCTTGTTAGGATCTTTGGTTGCTGTGTAGAAGGAGAAGAAAAGATGCTGATATGTGAATACATGCCAAACAAATGTCTGGATGCATTCCTCTTTGGTTAGTTAATTTTGATGCCCTTTCTTATAATACAAATGTGAGAAATCATTTTATTATTGGCTTTATTCAGTGACAAAAAATTGTTTGTAATGCATTTTATGTTTGATGTAATTTTTCCGGTGTTTTAATGTTATTTGGGGTAGAGTACTTAAGCCTCTCCTTCAAGTTTGGAAGCTACATCAACCAAGGATCTCGTGGCCTAAATGCGACCAGGAGGCGACCTAGCTTGCCGTGAAGTCCATGTGGCAGGTGGTTTGGATGAGAGTGCAGTCGTGTACCTCATGACCTTCGGGCATGACCAGGTTGCGAGTTGTACTATCTCTATATTCTACATTCTGGACTGCACCTATCCAATGTATATTTGCCAATACACACACTCAATTGTGAGGCATGGCAAGGGGCTTCAGATAAAGGTTATAAAAACCATAGAATTCATAAGAAAAATATCCAGGAGAAGCCTGTCAAGTGTATGAAAAGAGAGAGCTTTTTCCTTTGAGAAAACCAATCAAACCTCTCTTTTCCATCTCCTTCATTGTATTGATTGAGATATTGTAATCACCTTCCTCACCCATTAACACAGACATTGTGAGTGAGAGAATGGCTGTGGAAACTCGAGAAGCCACATTCAAATCCAATTTTCATTGATGGTGTTTCCATTGGTGCTTTAATGGAAGGTCTCTGATAAGCTAGGAAGAGAAGGGATTTGGAGTAGCAGATGCTAGCTGGAGCTTGGAGGGCTCAAGTAGATGTAAGATTTGGGCTTGGAGGGTTCATAGTGTCCTAATGTACTGCAACTATCTTGCCTAGTGGAGATTTCCAACGAGTGATCTGGGGAGAGGTTTTTACTCTCAAGAATTGGGTTTTCCTCTTCTTAAACACTTCTTGGTGTTTAGTGTGGTTTGATTGCTTTCCTCTTTATTTCCTTTGCTTTACTATATAGCCATGCTTTGTGTAGTATAGTTTAGTTTGTTTGGAAATTGGTTAAGTCATTTACACTTGGAATATATTGTTTAGTTTAGTGTTAAAATAAATCAACCTAGTCATAAAAGCTTGCTTTAAGGGTTCTAAATACTTTCTAGGAGTAATTCAAAATGTGTTATAATGTTAAATGTTTTACAAATAAATGTCAGTGTATTGTACCATGAGTAGTGATAATTTTCTTCATAGGAATTATCATTATACTATTTTGAGACATTTTAACAATGTTCTCTATTGTGATACTTCAATTGAAACAGACTTTTCCAATTCTCTTATAACTTCATCACTTTAACAATGTTCTCTTTTGTTTAAATTCATTAGATCCTCACAAGGAAAAACTGTTGGATTGGAGAAAACGTTTCAACATTATTGAAGGAATTGGTCGAGGTCTACTTTACCTTCATAGAGATTCTAGATTAAGGATTATTCACAGAGATTTAAAAGCAAGTAACATCTTGTTGGATAAAGAGCTAAATCCAAAAATATCAGATTTTGGAATGGCCAAGATTTTTGGAAATAATGAAGACCAGGCCAATACTAATAGAGTTGACGGAACATAGTAAGTACCTTTTGTTTTGGTTAATTCATTTAGATACTAGTAATAATATTTGATGACAAGATTTTGATGTGTTTTATTGTTAAAAATTTAGTGGCTATATGTCTCCTAAATATGCAATGGAAGGGCGATTTTCAGAAAAATTAGATGTTTTCAGCTTTGGGGTGTTGTTACTAGAGATACTAAGTGGAAGAAGAAACTCTAGCTTTTATCATGATGAGCAGTCCATGAGCCTTTTAGGATTTGTAAGTCATCTTTATCTCATTGCATTATTTTTTTTAAACCTCCAATAGTTTTCAGTATTGATGCTAAGAATTTCAATCCTGTTTTCATGTTTCTAGGCATGGAAATTGTGGAATGCCAACAACATTATAGCCTTAATAGACCCCATGATGTATGAACCATGCTTTGAAATGGAGATTTTGAGATGCATACATGTCAGCCTGTTATGTGTGCAAGAATTTGCCAAAGATAGGCCAACTGTATCTGTTGTTATTAATCTTTGATGACCTTGATATTTTGTAAGCATGAAAAATATAAGAAGATAATGTAATCTAATGGTAGATTCGTCAAAATTCACATGGAATTAAGAAATATAGGGTTGGGTTCAAGTTACACGTGATGTAACTCTAAAGAATCTTACACTAACCAATAACTTATTGTTGAATTCATATTTTGAAAATCCAACCGTTGGATTACATTTTCTATATGTTCTTAACATGTATGCCAATTTGCGTTCCAATCGGATGTAATTTACCATTTCATCTTTAACTCATCTTTTATGCGTTATTTTGAACTACAAAAACTTGAATTTAAACAATTGATTGATGACATGGCTATTAATCTTTCATGACCTTGAAATTTTGTAAGCATGAAAAATATATGAAGATAATGCAATCTAACGGTAGATTTGTCAAAATTCACATGGAATTAAGAAATATAGAGTTGGGTTCAAGTTACACGTGCTGTAACTCTAAAAAATGTTACACTAACCAATAACTTATTGTTGAATTCATATTTTGAAAAGCCAACCGTTGGATTACATTTCCTATATGTTCTTAACATGAATGCCAATTTGCATTCCAATCGGATGTAATTTATCATTTGATCTTTAAACTCATCTTTTATGCGTTATTTTAAACTACAAAAACTTGAATTTAAACAATTGATTGATAACATCACTATTAATCTTTGATGACCTTGAAATTTTGTAAGCATGAAAAATATATGAAGATAATGTAATCTAACGGTAGATTTGTCAAAATTCACATCGAATTAAGAAATATAGGGTTGGGTTCCAGTTACACGTGATATAACTCTAAAGAATGTTACACCAACCAATAACTTATTGTTGAATTCATATTTTAAAAATCCAACCGTTGGCTTACATTTTCTATATGTTATTAACGTGCATGCCAATTTTCATGCCAATCAAATGTAATTTACCAATTGATCTTTAAACTCATCTTTCATGCATTATTTTAAACTACAAAAACTTGAATTTAAACAATTGATTAATGACATGGCTATTAATCTTTGATGATCTTGAAATTTTGTAAGCATAAAAAATATATGAAGATAATGTAATCTAACGGTAGATTTGTCAAAATTCACATGGAATTAAGAAATATAAGATTGGGTTCAAGTTACACGTGATGTAACTCTAAAGAATGTTACACCAACCAATAACTTATTATTGAATTCATATTTTGAAAATCTAACCGTTGGATTACATTTTCTATATGTTCTTAACATGCATTACAATTTTCATGACAATCGGATGTAATTCACCATTTGATCTTTAAACTCATCTTTTATGCGTTATTTTAAACTACAAAAACTTGAATTTAAACAATTGTTTGATGACGAGGCTATTAATCTTTGATCACCTTGAAATTTTGTATGCATGAAAAATATATGAAGATAATGTAATCTATCGGTAGATTTGTCAAAATTCACATCAAATTAAGAAATATAAGGTTGGGTTCAAGTTACACGTGATGTAACTCTAAAAAATGTTACACGAACCAATAACTTATTGTTGAATTCATATTTTGAAAATCTAACCGTTGGATTACATTTCCTATATGTTCTTAACATGTATGCCAATTTGCGTTCCAATTGGATGTAATTTACTATTTGATCTTTAAACTCATATTTTATGCGTTATTTTAAACTACAAAAACTTGAATTTAAAATATTGATTGATGACATGGCTATTAATCTTTGATGACCTTGAAATTTTGTAAGCATGAAAAATATATGAAGATAATGTAATCTAACGGTAGATTTGTCAAAATTCACATCGAATTAAGAAATATAGGGTTGGGTTCAAGTTACACGTAATGTAACTCTAAAGAATGTTACACCAACCAATAACTTATTGTTGAATTCATATTTTGAAAATCCAACCGTTGGATTACATTTTCTATATTTTCTTAACGTGCATGCCAATTTTGATGCCAATCAAGTGTAATTTACCATTTGATCTTTAAACTCATCTTTTATGCGTTATTTTAAACTACAAAAACTTGAATTTAAACAATTGTTTGATGACGGGGCTATTAATTTTTGATCACCTTGAAATTTTGTATGCATGAAAAATATATGAAGATAATGTAATCTAACGGTAGATTTGTCAGAATTCACATCAAATTAAGAAATATATGGTTGGGTTCAAGATACACGTGATGTAACTTTAAAGAATGTTACACCAACCAATAACTTATTGTTGAATTCATATTTTGAAAATCCAATCGTTGGATTACATTTTATATATGTTCTTAACATGCATGACAATTTTCATGACAATCGGATGTAATTTACCATTTGATCTTTAAACTCATCTTTTATGCGTTATTTTAAACTACAAAAACTTGAATTTAAACAATTGATTGATTACATGGCTATTAATCTTTGATGACCTTGAAATTTTGTAAGCATGAAAAATATATAAAGATAATGTAATCTAACGGTAGATTTGTCAAAATTCACATGGAATTAATAAATATAGGGTTGGGTTCAAGTTACACGTGATGTAACTCTAAAGAATGTTACACCAACCAATAACTTATTGTTAAATTCATATTTTGAAAATACAACCGTTGGATTACATTTTCTATATGTTCTTAATGTGCATGCCAATTTTGATGCCAATCAACTGTAATTTACTATTTGATCTTTAAACTCATCTTTTATGCATTATTTTAAACTACAAAAACTTGAATTTAAACAATTGATTAATGACATGGCTATTAATCTTTGATGATCTTGAAATTTTGTAAGCATAAAAAATATATGAAGATAATGTAATCTAACGGTAGATTTGTCAAAATTCACATGGAATTAAGAAATATAAGGTTGGGTTCAAGTTACACGTGATATAACTCTAAAGAATGTTACACCAACCAATAACTTATTATTGAATTCATATTTTGAAAATCTAACCGTTGGATTACATTTTCTATATGTTCTTAACATGCATTACAATTTTCATGACAATTGGATGTAATTCACCATTTGATCTTTAAACTCATCTTTTATGCGTTATTTTAAACTACAAAAACTTAAATTTAAACAATTGATTGATGACATGGCTATTTATCTTTCATGTCCTTGAAATTTTGTACGCATGAAAAATATATGAAGATAATGCAATCTAACAATAGATTTGTCAAAATTCACATGGAATTAAGAAATATAAGGTTGGGTTCAAGTTACACGTGATGTAACTCTAAAAAATGTTACACGAACCAGTAACTTATTGTTGAATTCATATTTTGAAAATCCAACCGTTGGATTAATTTCCTATATGTTCTTAACATGCATGCCAATTTGCGTTCCAATTGGATGTAATTTACTATTTGATCTTTAAACTCATCTTTTATGCGTTATTTTAAACTATAAAAACTTGAATTTAAACAATTGATTGATGACATGGCTATTAATCTTTGATGACCTTGAAATTTTGTAAGCATGAAAAATATATGAAGATAATGTAATCTAACGGTAGATTTGTCAAAATTCACATGGAATTAAAAAATATAGGGTTGGATTCAAGTTACACGTAATGTAACTCTAAAGAATGCTACACCAACCAATAACTTATTGTTGAATTCATATTTTGAAAATCCAACCGTTGGATTACATTTTCTATATGTTCTTAAAGTGCACGCCAATTTTGATGCCAATCAAGTGTAATTTACCATTTGATCTTTAAACTCATCTTTTATGCGTTATTTTAAACTACAAAAACTTAAATTTAAACAATTGATTGATGACATGGCTATTAATCTTTGATGACCTTGAAATTTTGTAAGTATGAAAAATATATGAAGATAATGTAATCTAATGGTAAATTTGTCAAAATTCACATGGAATTAAAAAATATAGGGTTGGGTTTAAGTTACACGTGATGTAACTCTAATGAATGTTACACCAACCAATAACTTATTGTTGAATTCATATTTTGAAAATCCAACCATTGGCTCACATTTTCTATATGTTCTTAACATGCATGCCAATTTTCATGTCAATCAGATGTAATTTACCATTTGATCTTTAAGTAGGCAGGTGAAAAAAAAAAAAAAAAATTTGGGGCTCGGAAATTTAAAGGTCTGTTGCGGCAGTCCAACCCGTCGAAAAAAGGATCCCTATTGCGGCGGGGTTTGTGGAGTGCCGCTATAGCTTTGTTACCGCCGCTAAAATAGGTTTGTTGTGGCGGTTTTATGTCCCGCCGCTGTAGGACGCCGCAAAAAACCCTACCTATAGTGGCGGTCACAAAAACCGCCGCAATAGATCTCATATATAGCGGCTGGTCAAAAACACGCCGCAATAGGTGACATATAGCGGCAGTTTTCGCACCTGCCGCAATAGGTCGTTTTTCTTGTAGCGTATTTATATGCTTAAAAGTGAGATTGTTGATCTTCCTCATCCAAAGCAGTTGGCATTTACTGAAAGGCAGATTGCGTCAGATACAGATTCATCTCAAGGTGGCCAAGTTTTTTTTTCTATTAACGATGTTACTATTACAATGGTTCAAGGTCCATAGCTGGCTTGTGTTCTTGAAAATTGACGTAATTTGTTATATATTTATGGCTTTATGTTGGGATCTTCATACTGTTTACATTTTTTTTTTTTAATTGAATCATTGCTAAGGAATTTATTTTTTTATTTTTATTTTTATTTTGGCCATCAATCTACCCTCTTAAATCCTGCCACCACCCTATGTTTACCTAAGCCGAGCTTGTTTGTTCGAATTGGTTTCAAAGCTATTCTCTGTGTTATCCAATCTCACCTCAGGTTTTGTTCTCTTTCTCCACATATTTTTGTGTTTATTTTGTAGTTGAATTTTGGACTGAGATTTTTTGTATTTTTGGGGATTTTCCTTGTTAATTAATTAATTTATTTTTCAAGTTCTTAAAATACTAATAAAGTAGACATGTTTTGGAAAAAAAATTTAAAAATGAAAAAAAGACTAAAGTATTGAGATATTAATCGAGATTGGTTGGAATTTAAGATGAGATAAAATAGAGGAGTTATTTGTACTGGTTAACAAACTGAGATGGAATTTTCTGACTGTTCCGAGCAGAACATAATGGAATTGATAACATTGATCCTAACCCCAAATGCCTATCTTGAACTCCAATATCCCATGGACTTTGTTCGTGGGTCTAATATGGTAGAAATCAGTGGCAAAAATAGGCACGACAGTCAACACTAAAGTGTTCTTTCGAGGTCTAATATGGCAGAAAGCACTACAAAAACACAGAGAGAGAGAGAGAGAGAGAGAGAGAGAGAGAGCCTATAGATTCACAACCAAAAAAAAAGAAAAACAATTCGGGGGATGGGGAGCAACAGCTAAAAGGTGTTTAAGAGTTTATTGTAAGGGGTATTATCAATTATGTAGGTTACAGAATAGATATTATAAGATTTTGATAAGGAATATCTATTATTCAAAATAGCAATTCTATGTGAAGAAGACAACCAAATAATAGAACAACAATTCCAAAGAAAATTTCTTTAAAAAAAATCTTAAAGAAGAGATATTATATTACAATTATTGAATGATTGAGCGCTTTTCTGTTTTTTTAAATGTCTCTATTTGGCCGTTTTGAGCAAGCAAATTCACATTCGTAATGCTTTTGAAAGAACATCTGCCACAAAATGGATAGCATACTTCGTGATTTTTTTATTTTTTATTTTTTGGGTTTCAGCCATTCACTTTATAAACCTAAATCAGCTGTAGGTCTTGGCCTCGGAAGAACTGATGATCTAAATAAAGCTTTGATCTCTAAGTTGGGCTCATCAGTAGCTTCTAATGCTGATAAGACGTGGGTTCATCTCCTCAAAACCAAATATGTTCAAGATTGAAGAAAAAAACTGCTCCCATCTGGAAGGGAACTTACACCTCTATTCCATTACTTAACAAGGGTCCGTGGCACCCCAACTTCACTCCACAACTATCTCCATTCTCCACCCTCCCAACCAATCCCAGAAAATCAACCAAGAAGGCTACTAGCAGCCCCCATTCTCCCTGCTTCATAGTAATGGAACAGTGGTCTTTTCTCCAAAATTTGACTCCAATATAGCCATCATCTGGATTTCTAATAAAAGAGTTGCAGAAAAGATTTTCGCATCTTCACCTGTTCCGGCCAAAGACGAGTTCTTATATATCACGAAATAAATGGTATACTGGTATCAACCAGTACTGAATATTTCATTATCCTAATCAAATCGAAATTGCTTTGGGTATTAAATTGAGTCCTTTGCTTATAGTTCAATAAAATTACTTTGTTCCCATAAAAAATAAAAAATAAAATAAAGCTACTTTAACTAGATTCAAATCGTCCCCCGCGTGTGTTGTTAGAAAAAAGAAAAAGGAAAAGTAATAAAATAAAAAAAATCTTCTTAATTTCAGCCGTAGTCCTTACTCCTTATATTAGTCTTTATTCAACTGCGTTTTTTGGCCAACACAACATAATGAAATATAAAACAAAGACTCACGAAGGTCTGGAGAGGCAATTTTCCTAGAAAACAATCATAAATTGTTTGAAATACTGCTTTATGTTAATTTATATATTTCAGATCAGGGCGTTCATCAGGGGTTCACACGAACACCCTGACTAACATATGGCGCCGCCTTTGCAGACTCACCATAAATTGTTAAATAAACATTGCGTCCCTGACCAGACAAGGAGGTTGCTTTGAGTTGTGTAATGGTCCCCCTGCTTTAGAGATGTTATCAGGGAGGAGGCTTCAGTTTTCTTTGTTGGGTCTTGAATAATATCACCACCAACATTATCAATCCAAAATAACAATCACACAAGAACACAAAATTTTCATTGAAAACCCTTTCTCTTTGAAGAGAAAAACCACGGATCAAACTTCGAATAATTTTACTGTTATCAAATCAATTACAATAATTCTTGTGTATGTCTCACTGTTAAAGAAAAATCTCTCTTATTTTTCTTTGCTCTCACATACACTAATTATTTCTCTCAAAAGCAGCACCACTTTGCTCTCTCCTCTCTATATTCTTCTTCACGCATAGCTCTCTCTCTCTTGGCTATCTTTTTTCTCTAAACGGCTCCCTCTGGGCTGCTCTCTTAATTCTCTTGTGTGGTAGTCTTTGTTGTTGCTCTCTCTTCAATATGTGGCACTCATTTACATTATTCAATTAGGAGTAGGAATCTTGGTACACCACGTACAGTACTTTGCAAAGAATTAGGACTCCTCGCTATTCAAGCCTATCACAAACTCATTAAAGAGTATTGATTAGATGCGGCTCGACTCCTAGGAACACTCAAAGTACATCCTAATCATGCTCTCCTATTTGAACTTGATATAGGAGTCTTCATCACTTGGACTTTTATTGCTTTTATTCTTCATGGGCTGGACTATGGTACATGTGCACCCAACAATCTCCCCCTCCGGCCCACCAATGGGAGGAGATCTTCATTCTAATTCCCTAATTCAATTCTATGCCAGTCAAGTCAACATGAGGCTTGACCTTCTTCATTATCTTCACTAGCACTTAGAACACCTCAATAATGTCAATCCCTTTCATTCTTAAATAATTAATCTCATCTTGGATATCCTTAATTCAATCCCTTGGCTCCCCCTCATCAGAAGCCCAATTATTCTTGAAAATAACAATTCGATGTTATCCAGTAGTTCTCTTCTCACGAGGTTCAACAATCTCTAGTGGAGGATATTGCTCCCCTTGTTCAAGACCTCTAGGATTTTTCACTTCATTATTATCCCATGTAGCCTTAGTATCTTCATTTTCTTCATCACCTACCACTTCCTCTTCTGAAGCACTATTAGGGAATGAGAATTTCACCCTCTTGACATCATCACCATCAATCCCAACTTTTATCTATAGAGTATTTTCAAAATCCTTAATCTCATTGAACTTCTTCTTACAGGTTTTCACACGAGTCTTGTACATACCGCAACAAACATATCCTCTTGCAACAACCAATAACCCCTCAGTAAGTTTTCATCTTCCATTACCAAGATAGTTACAATAACCCACTCAATCCATAGCCAATGTATAAAACACATTCTTCTTATAGGTTTTCAATCTTATGGTGCTATCAACATTGGTTTCAATGCATACATTACCAATTCTCACAATTTTTGAATAACTAGAATTACCCATCTTCACGGTACCAAATTCCCCCGCTTTATACATGGTAAACAACCATTTCCTAGGGATAACATGGTGGGAGGTTACAGAATCAACAACCCACTCAACATCATTATTAACAACATGCTCACACTTTTGCTCTTCAATAGAGAGCACCACAACGTCCTTAGCAATCATAACAGCTGTAGTATTTTTCTCAATATCATTCTTATCATCTATACCTTCATTTTGTTCTTTATTCCAATGCTAGTAGTCTTTTCTTATGTGGCCCTTTTTCCCACAATAGAAGCATTCTCTAGTTTCTTTAAACTGAGATCTATCTCTTGATTGTGACCTACTATTGAATTTTTGATCATTAGGTCCTCTACTTCTATCTCTGCTCTTGTTCTCCGTGACAAAAGCTTGATCCTGTGCATTGTTTATATTTGCATCTCTCCTACAAACCTCTTCACTTAAAATCAAATCTTAAATATCATCATATTTGAGTTTGCTTGTCCCTGTAGAATTACTTATTGCCATTCTCATGGCTTCCCAATTGTTTGGTAAAGAACCAAAAAAACCAATGCATGAACCTCATCATCAAATTCAATTTCCACCAAGGATAATTGATTTGTGATCGTATTGAACTCATTCAGATGCTATGCTACAGGAGTGCCTTCTGCCTTCTGCCTTCTTTAGGTTGAACAACTTCTTCATCAAATGCACTCTATTGTTAGCTGACGGTTTTTCATACATGCAAGACAAAGCCTTCATCAAATCCATTGTGGTCTTCTTCTTTTTTCACAACATTGTGCGCAACTGATCTTGATAGAGTTAATTGAATATTCCCAATATTTGTCTATCAAGAAGGTTTCAGTCTTCATCCTTCATATTTTCAGTTTTCTTCCCCAAAAGAGGCAAATGCAATTTCTTCCCATAGAGATAATCTTCAATTTGCATCCTCCAATACCCAAAGTCTGTTCCATCAAACTTCTCAATTCCTGAAGTCTTGCCTTCTTCTCTAGCCATTGCCTCCACTGAAACCTTATCTTTGATACCACTTGTTGGGTCCCAAATAATATTATCACCAATATTATCAATCAAAAATAACAATCACACACAAGAACACACAATTTACATTAAAAACCCTTTTTCTTTGAAGGGAAAAACCACGAGACAAACTCCAAAAAATTTTACTATTATCAAATCAATTACAATAATTTTTGTGTATGTCTCACACACAACTCTCTCTCTTGGCTATCTTCTTTTTCTAAGCAACTCCCTCTTGGTTGCTCTCTCAATTCTCTTCTGTGGCAATCCTTGATGCTACTCTCTCGTCAATACGCGGCACTCCTTTTTCTCTTGTATGTGTTCTTCTTTTTAGCACCACACGCATGCCTTTTATATAAAATCGTTCCCTCACACTCTTAATTCAATTAGGAGTAAGAATCTTGGTACACCACATACAGTACTTTGCAAGGAATTAGGACTCCTGTCTATTCAAGCCTATCACAAACTCATTAAAGAGTATTGATTAGATGCGTCTCGACTCTTAGGAACACACAAAGTACATCCTGATCATGTTCTCCTATTTTAACTTGATGTAGAAGTCTTCGTCACTTGGACTTTTATTCTTCATGGGCTGGACTATGGTGCATGTGCACCCAACATTCTTTTGTTTTGGTGGTTGGAATAAAATTTTCAGTTCATTGAAAAAAACAGATAAACATGGCTTCCCTAAGCCCTGTTCTGCATTCTCACTCCAAGTAGGTTCGAACAAGTTATGGGACTTCTTAACAAGAGTAACTTCTTGTCTGTTCTTTGTTGCCTTTGTTTAAGCTTATGCATTGCCGTAGACACCATTATATCTTCTCAATCCATCAAATACAAAGACTTTGACTACATAATCTCCAATGGGAGTGCATTCAAGCTGGAATTCTTCAGCCCTGTAAATTCTACCAGTCGATACCTCGGAATATGGTATAATAACGTATCTGTATTCACAGTCATATGGGTATCTAACAGAGAGAAACCCCTCAAGAATTCTTCTGGGGTTCTTACTATATCTGCCTCAATGTATTTTGGGCCTAAGACAATAATTTGGAGTGGACTTAAAAAAAAAAAAAAAAATTTTGAAATATTAAAATTTTTTCTATTGATATATTTTTTTTCAGTAAAGTACTTTTATTTGTTAACAAATAACAACTAGTGTTAACATGGACCCATACGAGAGTATACAAGTAAATTATTTTTATAAAGAATTAACGAAATTCTCAAAAAAAAAAAAAAAAAAGAAGGTGAATTTATTTTAAAAAATTAAAACCCTAAGAGCGTAAGTACAAATGTTGTTCCATGATTACTAAAAGTAATAAAATAAAATAAATTGTATGGTCCTATACTACTCCACCTCCCAAACAATTCGTTGAATGAATGAATGAAAATGAGCTTACCTTTGTGCTGTGTCACAATGTTAAATTAATTACAAAAAATAAAATAGTTTGAATTATGAGAAAGTTCAAGAAAGAAACAAAGGTTCTACAGAAGTAACAAACCTGAGGATCAAACTTGAATGAGGAGAAGAAGGCTTGAAGCGCAGCAGCTACAACTTAAAAATATAAATAAATAAAACCTTTTTTATGCTTTAAATTAAATAGAGAGTGGGGCAAAATTTCCAGCAATTCATACAAGAAAAATTGAGGTTTGTAATTGAATATGTATATATTTTTTGTTTTTATACTTCAGTTGTTCGGTAGAGAGAGAGAGAGAGAGAGAGAGCGCGCGTTTTTTTCAGCTTCTCTATGTGGGAGTTAATGAATTCTACACTGGAAAACACCCAAGGAGAAGATGAAAGGTTACTCATCAAATTAAAAATTTATTTGTTCTAGTTTTTTCTTTGATAAAAAAATTACTTTTTATTTATTGGTTAAATTTTGGGGCTTAATTAATACTTTTAGGATAGAGATATCCTAGTGGGTAGAAATAATGTTACATAACATAATTTTTTTCACAACAATTGAGTTTAGTAGATTTTTGTTTTTATTGATTTTTATTGGCGTCACTATTGACATTATTTTATCATCTAATATTTTGGGACTTAAAATTTTTGATTGGTTAAAATTTGTGGCCTTTTTTGCATGGGGGCCTTAGGCAAACGTCTCACTTGCTTAGTATATTGAGCCGGCACTGCTTGCAAGAAGATACAACAGGTAGAATCATATGGGAGAGTTTCCAACTTCCTACTGATACATTCTTGCCCAACATGAAAATTAGTGCTAATGCAAGAACAAGTAAGAAAGTTGAGATGACATCATTTAAAAGCCCTTCTGACCCATCTGTTGAAAGCTTCTTTGCCGGTATTAATTCCGTTGGTCTTCCTCAATCATACATTCGGAAGGACCGTAGCCCATGTTGGCGTAGTAGTACATGGAACACTCGGATCTTCATTGGGATACCAAACATAGCTTCTGTATTTCAAAATGCATTTAGTATGATAAATGATAAGGAAGGAACTTATTATTTATCTTTTCTTATGGAAATTATACTTTATCATCCTAAATTATATACTAGATTATAATTTGCACCTTAAACTATCCGAAGGCACACTTTGCATGATAAACTATCACACTTTGCACCATGGAGTTACTTTGGTTGTTATGTTTGACGGAATCCTACTACACATGACAAGCATATGTTTTTTGCTTAGGTAGAACAAACTTAAAATATCGAAACACCCTTTGTCAAAATCAATTAAAACAAAACCCAATTTTTTCCACATCTCTCTTTGTCTCGTGTGCATGCCAGCCTCCCCCTAAATGCAGATTCTTGTAAAACCTAAATCTCCAAATCGAAAATTGCTTCTACTCCACCACCGCTTCACCATCCCTCCACCACTGTGGCAACCTAAACGGTATGCATGAAGAACACAATTTAACATGAAATTTTCAAAATATTTCTACAAAATGCACTTTATTCACATTTTGAACAAAGGGTTTGGCTTACTTCTAGTACTTTTTAAAAATGAATCTTCTTTTGTTTTAATGAAAGACTACCACATCACCCACTAACTAAATAAAAGGTGGGGATTAAAATCCACTACCATTTGTCATTGTAAATTTAAAACAAAAGAACATATCCAGTGAAAAAAATACTTGATGTAAATCAAACCCTTGAACAAATACCCAAGAATTCTTTGAAATAAATTGAGATAGAAACCTAATCCATCATGACATCTGATGGTCCAAATCTAGTCTCATATGAATTAAAAAAATCGATTAATAATTTTAATCAATCTGTATATGTCTCACGATTAAAGAAAATTTACTATTTTTTTTGCTCTCACATAAACACTGCCCTTTTTTTTTCCTTTCATCTTGGCAGCTTGAACTATATCATTCCCTTCTCCTAATTCTATTTGAAATATGAGACCAAATCTAAGCTAAAAATGACACGCCCAAACAATTGGGCCTTCACCATGTGGGCTGGACCAATGGTGTCAGTGCAATGTGCAATGACACGCCCAACACCATCAAATTTTGTCCATTTGATGATTCATAACTTTTCCGGCTTTTATTCTTTTGCATCATCTTTTTTATATCTATACTAGTCAGGGCAGCACGTGCTAGCCATGGAAAAAAAAAAATAGTGATTAGAATCAATTTTATATTTTATTTGTATCACAAAATAAAGATATAAATCATTTGATTTTTTAAATATATAGAGATTTACATTAATCAAAAGAGACATTAATTTTAAGAATTTTAATAATTATGTCATAAAAAGTTAATCTCATTCGTATAAGACCGTGACAGATCTCAGTCCAATATTTTATTATTTTATTTTGACCTATAACTTACACCTTAATAGTTGTGAATATGTTGTAATAACAACAAAATGTCATGACATTTTTAGTTGTGCTAGATCTCGGTAAAATATTTTATTATTTTATTTTGACCCATAAGGAATTGACACATGCATCACAACATTTTCATAATATCACTATGTATACATTGTACTTAATTATAATGTAAATTTATATTATAGACACAAAAAAATTGGCAAATTTTGTACACATTTACAAAACTTGTACAATATTTACCATTTTTTGTGCTAATGTGTATAATATTAACCACTTTTGTGTATTTACAATGTAAACTTGCATTGCAAGTACAAAGTAAACTTACAAAGATCTAAAACAAAAAACAAAAAACAAAAACAAAACTCAAACCAACTGACATACTTGAAGGGAAAAAAAAAAAGAAAAAGTACCCGATTGAATAAACCAAAAAAACACTATTCATGAGCCAAACTTTTGGCTTTATTTATATAGTTAATAAATATACCAACTTACATAAATATTTAAAAGAAAAAAAAAAAAAAAACCTTTAGGCACGGTAGAAATTAATGTTAAAATGTTGTGAACTTAGCATTTTTTTATTTGATCTATAAGAAACTAAAATCTCAACAATTGTAAAAATATTGTGATAACAATAAGTGTTGTAATATTTTCTCAAAACATTTATTTTTAGTTGTGTTTGATCACAGTCTCATATTTTATTATTTTATTTCAACTTGTAAGAAATTGACACGTCAATAATTGTGAAAATATTGTGAAATTTGTTGTTTCAGTATAACAGTATATATACCAGCTTACATACATATTTAAAAGAATAAGAAAAAAAAAAAAAAGTGCCAGTTGAATAAAGTCATAAACCAAAAACATCACACAATAAGTGTTGTAACATTTTCTCAAAACATTTATTTTTAGTTATGGTTGGTCACAGTCTCATATTTTATTATTTTATTTCGGCTTCTAAGAAATTGACACGTCAATAATTGTGAAAATATTGTGAAATTTGTTATGTCAGTATAATAATATATATATATATCAGCTTACATAAATATTTAAAAGAAAATAAATAAATAAATAAAACGTTAGGCATTGTAGCTACCGTGCCTGTTGAATAAACCAAAAGCACTACACAATAACTGTTGTAACATTTTCTCAAAATGTTTATTTTTAGTTGTGGTTGGTTACAGTCTCATATTTTATTATTTTATTTCGACTTGTAAGAAATTGATACGTCAATAATTGTGAAAATATTGTGAAATTTATTATGTCAATATAACAATATATATACCAGCTTACATAAATATTAAAAAAAAAAAAAAAAAAAAAACAACAACAACAACACTTTAGGCACTGTAGCTACCGTGCCAGTTGAATAAACCAAAAGCACTGCACAATAATTGTTGTAAAATTTTCTCAAAACATTTATTTTTAGTTGTGATTAGTCACAGTCTCATATTTTATTATTTTATTTCGACTTGTAAGAAATTAACACGTCAATAATTGTGAAATTTTAGTGCTGGCTCAACCATAGAAGCAATTGGTAGAGGTCTACTTTACCTTCATAGAGATTCTAGATTAAAGATTATTCATAGAGATCTAAAGGCAAGTAACATCTTGTTGGATAAAGAGCTAAACCCAAAAATATCAGATTTTGGAATGGCCAAAATTTTTGGAAATAATGAAGAGCAGGCCAATACTAACAGGGTTGTCGGAACATAGTAAGTACCTTTCGTTTTCATCAATTCAATTAGATACTAGCAATAATATTTGATGACAAGATTTTGATGTGTTTTATTGTTAAAAATTTAGTGGCTATATGTCTCCTGAATATGAAATGGAAGGACGATTTTCAGAAAAATCGGATGTCTTCAGCTTCAGGGTGTTGTTACTAGAAATACTAAGTGGTAAAAGAAACTCTAGCTTTTATCATGATGAGCAGTCCATGAGCCTTTTAGGATTTGTAAGTCATCCTTATCTCATTGCCTTATTTTTGAAAACCTCTAATAGTTTTTAGTATTGATGCTAAGAATTTTAATTATGTTTTCATGTTTCCAGGCATGGAAATTGTGGAATGCAGACAACATTATAGCCTTAATAGACCCAATGATATATGAACCATGCTTTGAAATGGAGATGTTGAGATGCATACATGTTGGCCTGTTATGTGTGCAAGAATTTGCCAAAGATAGGCCTATTGTATCTATTGTTATTTCCATGCTTAAAAGTGAGATTGTTGATCTTCCTCATCCAAAGCAGCCGGCATTTACTGAAAGACAGATTCTCTCAGATACAGATTCATCCATAGGTGGCAAAAAGAAAATTTCTGTTAACGATGTTACTATTACAATGGTTCAAGGTCGATAGCTAGCATGTGTTCTTGACAATTGACATAACTAGATAATGTTCCACGCAATGCGCGGACACTTTGCAATTTCATTTGGAATTAATTTTTATGTTTTCTATTGTATATAGTATTTATGTTTTCCCAAAATATTGTCGAATGCTTTAGCTCCCTTTTCTTAATTCATATTTATAATTTTTCTTATTCTAGAAGTAGTTCCAAACTATTGATTGGCTTTTGTTTACTAATATTGATATATGAGATTGAAATTGTATAGTTCTTAGGAATTCCTAAGAGACCATATCATATTATAAATTTAATATTAAAAATAATATGTAGAAAAATTGGTACTAAATTGCAGTTACAGTATACAAAATAAGGTATAATGAAAGAATAATGCTAGAAATACAAACTATTTTACAAAAATTTTTACAAACTGCTAATGTGGTGAATGATTATTGGTAAATAAAAAAGTGATATTAATAGTGGGCCTAGATGAAAACCATAAAGAGGTTGCCACATCAACATTTTGTAAAAATATTCTAAAATTGTTTGTGATTGTAGCATTATTCAAAACCAAAATACTTACTTTCCAAACTGATGTATGCCCTTTTCTTTAATTAGCTTTGTTAGAGTATCTGTGCAATTATCCTCAATGTTCATGTGGGAACCGGCCCAGAGTAACAAGTGGGTTGGGCCTTGGCCCGTCCGAGAACCAAGCTTTCCGAGGAGACTCAGCGGCCCAGAATCCCTGTTCTAGTCAGCGGGGGCCAAGAAAACACGTCCGAGGAGTGATTCCTCCTCGGACGTTCCAAGATCCAGATCAACGATGCATCTCGTTTACTGCAACTCTCACCCCAGACACGTGAAAAGAGAGAAGATTCAAATATTCCATCAAAAGCTGTAACCACCACATTAAATGCATCCCAGCTACTCTCCTGGCCGCATTAATGGGGAGAAGACCCCTGAACAGTGCCACCTTGGTCACTGCAACTCACAGGGAACTGGTAAGGGCGTCTGATGGGACAGGTGCTCAAGTGGGGGTTTGGATGATCAACAGGTGTAAGGCCCAGATAATGAGAAAGAGCCTATATAATATGTAAGAGGTCCCCAGAGAGAGGAGAGAGAAATTCATTGTAAGAAGGCAGGACTGTGAATAAAAATTTCTAGTTCCCCATCCATCTTCTTGATTCACGCTTCTATATCCATGAGGGACATGCAACGAACCGTTTGAGCAAACCGAAACCAAGTTCTTCAACCCATACTCTACAAAATTCATTGTGGGGGATTCATTAAGCCAGGGCTTGACATTTCAAGACCGGGTTAACAAAGATCGTGTCCCTACAATTGGCGCCGTCTGTGGGAAGGACTAAGGTATCAGTTAGCACGACGGTCGAGCATGGCGGAACCAGGCCCACACCAAGAAAACCCTCACCAAGCTAACTCTCAACAGACACAACCCATCGAGTCTCAGAGGCTAAATAACCTTGCCAACCAAGACGGCAGGAGGAATCGTGAGGGAGGCGTGCATCCTGCCCAGACAGGCCAGAGTCACACCCAGATAGGCAGTCACGTATCCCAGAGGCGAAACAGTCATCAGGCCATGCAGCGAGAGATAGCTGACCTGAAAAGGGAGTTAAGGCGTGTGACACGAAAACGATCTCCCTCCGGCTCAGACGAGTCCTCTAATGGGGAGAATGCGAGTTATCGACGGAGGTCAAGGACCCCCCCGAGTGAAACCTTTTCTTACGAGAGGGAACCGCGCCCTGTGCGGAAACATGAAAGGCCATCCAGCAAGGGTTCGGGAAATGATGCTATGAATAGGGCGCTGGACCAGATTTCAAGGTCACCCTTCATGCATAGGATCGAAGGGGCTGAGATGCCTCGACGCTTCAACCAACCAGTGTTCGCCATATATAACGGCCGAGCGGACCCTGTAGAGCACGTGAGTCAGTTTAATCAGAAAATGGCTATCTACTCACGAAATGAAGCCCTAATGTGCAAAGTCTTCCCCTCCAGCTTGGGACCAATGGCGATGAGATGGTTCAATGGCCTGAAGACAAATTCCATAGGCTCATACAAGCAGCTCACTCAGGCCTTCTGCTCCCGCTTTATTACAAACACCAGGGTCCCTCGTCCCCTGAGTTCGCTATTGTCCCTGTCCATGCACGAGGGGGAGACCCTGAAAGCATATTCGGACAGATATTGGGAGGTGTATAACGAGTTAGATAATAACCATGATGATGTTGCTATCAGCACATTCAAAAGCGGCCTTCCCACCGAGCATGGCTTAAGAAAATCTCTCACTGGCAAGCCAGTTGCCAACGTTCATCAATTGATGGACAGGATCGACAAGTACAAAAGGGTGGAGGAAGATCAGTTGCAAGGAAAGGGAAAGGAGAAGACCATTCTCCCCAAAGCAAGCGATTTCAAGTCGGAACGATATAACCATAACCAGCCGAGGAGAGATTTTTCGCGACAGGCCGGACAGAGTAACACGCAAACGGTGAATGCCATATTCCGAGAGCCAGTACAACAGGTGCTGGATAAAGTAAGGAACGAGCCCTATTTCAGATGGCCGGGAAAGATGGCTGGAGACCCTTCCAAACGAAACCAGAACCTATACTGCCACTATCATCAGGACCATGGGCATACTACTGAGGACTGCAGGAATCTATGGAGCCACCTGGATCAGTTGGTCCGAGAAGGGAAGTTACGTCATCTTCTGCACCCCTCGAGCGGCCATCCAGGTCAAGTAGTGCAAGAGCCCCGAAAGGACGCGTCGTTGAGACCCCCCACTGGCACGATACATGTCATCCTCGCCGCACCAGGAAAAACCGGGCCACCCCCTTTCAGGGTTTTGGCTGTTGGTCGGCTCCCCTCCAATGACAGGCGAAGAGAACCTAAAAAGTCTAAAAAGGGAAGCTCTCTGATACTGGGATTCTCGGACGAAGATAAGAGAGGAACCATCCAACCTCACGACGACGCCTTAGTGGTTACGTTAAGAATTGGAGGTTTCGACGTGAAAAGGGTGTTAGTAGACACAGGAAGTGCAGTAGAGATAATGTACCCCGACCTATACAAGGGGCTGAACCTGAGGCCGAAGGATCTAACAACCTATGACTCTCCCCTTATCAGCTTCGAAGGGAAGACTGTTACGCCCAAGGGGCAAATCAAGCTGCCCGTCCAGACTGGATCGGAGATAGTGGAAATAAATTTTATCGTGGTCGATGCTTACTCACCCTATACAGCGATAGTGGCCAGGCCATGGATCCACGCCCTAGAAGCCGTATCCTCCACACTTCACCAAAAAGTAAAATACCCGTCCAGGGGCCAGGTAGAAGAGATTCGTGGAGATCAAACCGTGGCCAGGCAGTGTATGGTGGCCGCCATTCTGCATCGGTCCCAGGCTGAGTCCTCGGCCCTTGAGAACTTATAGCAACCAGCCCCCTCGGCAGGGCAGGACGATGAGCCAGCTGAGGAGATAAGGTGTGAAAATTTAGATAGGTTCATCGTCAACGACGACCCGGAACAGTTTTTCCAGGTCGGATCCGAGTTGCCTTTGCAAGAAAAAGAGGAATTGGTCGGATTTCTCAGAAGGAATGTCGATGTGTTTGCATGGGACGCTTACGACGCCCCGGGGGTTGATCCTAGCCTCATTTGTCACTACCTGAATGTTAATCCCTCTTCCACTCCGAAGAAGCAACCACCCCGACGCCCCTCAAAAGAACATGCTAGTGCTGTAAGAGACGAAGTGGCGAAGCTGAAAAGAGCAGGGGCTATTAAGGAGGTCTTTTACCCCGAATGGTTGGCAAACACGGTGGTGGTAAGGAAGAAAACGGGGAAGTGGAGGGTCTGCGTGGACTTCACGGACCTAAATAAGGCGTGCCCGAAGGATCCATTTCCCCTACCTCGAATTGACCGGTTGGTGGACGCGACGGTGGGACACCCTCGAATGAGTTTCCTGGATGCCTTCCAGGGCTATCATCAGATACCCCTTGCGTTAGAAGATCAGGAGAAGACGGCCTTCATGACACCCGTCGGAAACTATCATTATAAGGTGATGCCGTTCGGACTAAAGAACGCAGGGTCAACCTACCAAAGAATGATGACCCGGATGTTCGAGCCACAGCTAGGCAAAATCATTGAGGTGTACATAGACGACATGGTTGTAAAAAGTAAAATAGTGTCCGAGCACGTGAAAGACCTTGAAGTCATTTTTGCTATATTAAGGGAGCACAAGTTGCGACTCAATGCCTCCAAGTGTTCATTCGGGGTTGGGTCGGGGAAGTTCTTAGGGTATATGGTAACCCACAGGGGAATAGAAGTAAGCCCTGATCAAATCAAAGCAATTAACAGACTACAAGCTCCTCGAAATCCGAAAGAAGTACAGAAGCTCACTGGCATGATCGCAGCATTAAATAGGTTCATATCACGATCTGCGGATTGATGTCGGCCCTTCTACCTCTTGACTAATAAATGGAAAGGGTTCGAATGGTCGGAGGACTGTGTTCGGGCCTTTCAGCAACTTAAGGAATACCTGTCGCGACCCCCCATCATGTCCAGCCCTGAGGCAGACGAGGTATTATTTGCATATGTGGCCGTAGCTCCCCATGCCGTAAGCCTGGTATTGGTACGAGATGATAACGGGGTGCAGCGACCGGTTTACTACGTGTGCAAATCATTACACGAGGCCGAAGTGCGATACTTACCTTTGGAAAAAGCAATTCTAGCGATAGTGCACGCCACACGAAAGCTCCCTCACTACTTTCAGGCACACACGGTCATCGTTTTAACCCAGCTTCCCCTCCGAGCGGTCCTTCGAAGTGCCGACTACACAGGAAGGATCACCATGTGGAGTGCGCTTCTGGGGGCTTTTGATATTAAATATATGCCCCGATCCTCCATCAAAGGTTAAGTTCTCGCAGACTTAGTCACGGAGTTTGCTGAACCCTCCGAAGAAATAATAACCGAGAGGAAAGACATGGATGGAAAATCGGTTGGTGCAATTTCAGCAGGGGGGACCGTGCATTGGAAGATCTACGTGGATGGCGCGGCCAATCAGAGAGGATCCGGAATTGGAATAGTTTTGATATCGCCGGACGGTGTTGCCATTGAGAAATCACTGAGACTCGGGTTCTCAGCTACGAACAATGAGGCCGAGTACGAAGCCTTGCTTCAAGGGATGACGATGGTTCGAAGATTGGGCGGAGGGGCAATAGAAGCGTTCTCGAACTCTAAGTTGGTTGTTGGCCAAGTGACAGGCGAGCTGGAAGCTAGAGATGCTAGAATGCAAGAATATCTGGGACGAGTCAAACGCCTGCAGTCGAGTTTTGAATCCTTCAACCTGACACACGTCTCCCGGAATGCAAACACCCATGCAGACTCGCTGGCCACCCTCGCCACGTCCTCGGTGCATGATCTGCCACGAATGATCCTGGTCGAAGATCTAGCCCAAGCGAGCCCCATTGCAACAAACCCGACACAGGTCCATCAGATCAGAAAGAATCCCAGCTGGATGGATCCCATAAAAAACTTCCTCCAAGGCGACATCCTACCCGAGGGAAAATTGGAGGCAGAGAAGATACGGAGGAATGCTCCTCGGTTCTGGTTGTCGTAGGACCACAAACTATATCGGCGCTCCTACTCTGGGCCATATCTACTTTGCATACATCCAGAAGAATCCGAGTCTCTACTCGAGGAGTTACACGAGGGGATTTGTGGAAGTCACACCGAAGGGAGGTCGCTAGCACACAGGGCACTCACCCAGGAATACTGGTGGCCAAACATGCAAAGAGAGGCCCAAGAGTACGTCAAGAAGTGTGACCAGTGCCAAAGATTCGCCCCAAATATCCATCAACCCGGAGGTACCCTCAACCACCTCTCCAGTCCTTGGCCGTTCGCACAGTGGGGACTTGATATTGTCGGTCCTCTCCCCAAAGCTGCGGGGAACAAACGATACCTAATAGTCGGAACCGACTACTTCACCAAATGGGTGGAAGCTGAACCTTTGGCCAACATTAGGGACGTGGATGCCCAGAAATTCGTCTAGAAGAACATTATTACCCGCTTCGGAACCCCACACACACTCATTTCAGACAACGGTCTCCAATTCGACAGCAAGAACTTTAGAGAGTATTGCCGTGAGTTTGGGATCATTAACCGATACTCTACTCCCGCCTACCCCCAGGGAAACGGACAGGTCGAGGCCGTGAACAAGGTCATAGTGAACGGACTAAAGAAAAGGCTGGACGAGGCAAAGGGGAGATGGGTGGAGGAGCTCCCACACGTCTTATGGACCTATCGGACAACGCCGCGACGGTCAACCGGTGAAACCCCTTTTTCGATGACTTATGGGGCTGAGGCCGTGCTCCCAATCGAGAACAACTTCCCCACACTGAGGTCTAGCTCCTTTACCCCGGACAGTAACGATGAGTTACTGGGAAAAAGTCTAGATTTAGCCGAGGATAGAAGGGAAAGAGCCACAATCCACATGGCCTATTATCATCAGAAGCTGAGACAAGGATATGACGCCAACGTCAAACTACGACCTTTAGGTCCGGGTGATCTCGTGATGAGAAAGATTCTCGGCAGCGCAAAAAATCCCTCTTGGGGCAAACTGGGGCCCAATTGGGAAGGACCGTATCGCATCACATCTGTAGCCGGGATAGGTGCTTATTATCTAGAAGATCTGGATGAGAAAACTGTACCTCGACCATGGAATGTAAACAATCTAAGAAGATACTATTATTAATGAAAATGGCTTTGCCCATGCTTTGTTCCATGATTATCCTGTACCCGCTGATCTATGGCATTTATTCAAGGTTTTAAACAGAACCTAAGTCCTGCATGGCTCCTCGGTCCACAGGCTTAGGGGAAATTATTACTTCGGCAATTTATTCAAGGTTTTAAATAGAACCTAAGTCCTGCATGGCTCCTCGGACCACAGGCTTAGGGGAAATTATTACTTACGCGATTATTCCAGGTTTTAAACAGAACCTAAGTCCTGCATAGCTCCTCGGACCACAGGCTTAGGGGAAATTATTACTTACGCGATTATTCCAGGTTTTAAACAGAATCTAAGTCCTGCATGGCTCCTCGGACCACAGGCTTAGGGGAAATTATTACTTCGGCAATTTATTCAAGGTTTTAAACAGAACCTAAGTCCTGCATGGCTCCTCGGACCACAGGCTTAGGGGAAATTATTACTTACGCAATTATTCCAGGTTTTAAACAGAACCTAAGTCCTGCATGGCTCCTCGGACCACAGGCTTAGGGGAAATTATTACTTCGGCAATTTATTCAAGGTTTTAAACAGAACCTAAGTCCCGCATGGCTCCTCGGACCACAGGCTTAGGGGAAATTATTACTTCGGCGATTTATTCAAGGTTTTAAACAGAACCTAAGTCCTGCATGGCTCCTCGGACCACAGGCTTAGGGGAAATTATTACTTACGCAATTATTCCAGGTTTTAAACAGAACCTAAGTCCTGCATGGCTCCTCGGACCACAGGCTTAGGGGAAATTATTACTTCGGCAATTTATTCAAGGTTTTAAACAGAACCTAAGTCCTGCATGGCTCCTCGGACCACAGGCTTAGGGGAAATTATTACTTCGGCAATTACTCCAAGTTTTAAACAGAACCTAAACCCTGCATGGCTCCTCAGACCACAGGCTTGGGGGAAATTATTACTTACGCAATTATCGAAGCCCTGCACGGCTCCTCGGACCACAGGACTAAGGGTGATTACTACTTATGCAAATTATCCCAATTGTCAAAAGTTTTTAAACGATATCCATCTCTCTTGTCCATATATATATTCGTATCATTGTAAACAATAAATAAAGGGATAATATCAGAAGACATCCATAAAAAAAAGAGGGAAAAAGAAGAAACAAAGGAAATGTTCTATGTTAATCCTCCGAAATCATTACAGTGAGGGGTCTTTACAAATGAGCAAAAACAAGACAACCCTTATACAAAAAGAAGAATAAAGAGGCGGGCAATGCTCAAAAACCTAAAATCTAAACCATAGCAGGGGGAGTCTCTTTCTGCTCTGGTTGAGGAGGAGTAACCTCGGGGACGGACGCCTTCGCAGAATCCTTGGCCTTATCAGGAAGAGGAATGACACCAGATATAGCCGGGACCTGCTCAGAAGCTTCAGGAGCTCCGTCAGGATTCTCTCGGATCTCCGAAAGAAAACCTTCTCGGGCAACCTTAGTGCCGAATCTGCAGGAATTCCTGCAGCATCAAGGGCGTGAGCCCATGAGATGCTGCAGTAATCCCTACACACCTCCGGAATCTCCTCGGAGAGCCTAGCTTCAGTCTCTTCAGCCCCGAGCTGATAGGCAGCTTTCTTTTCAGCCTCGGCAGCCTCCCGCAGCAGCTGAGCCTCTTCTTTGGCCCGCCGGGCCTCTTCCTCAACCTTTTGTAGCGTGGCCCTGAGATCCAGAACTGTTTGTTTTTCAGTGGCTAAACTGGTCTCGGTCACGTACAACTTTTGGCGTTGATCCTCCGCTTGGGCTTCAGCGGTCTTCAAACCGGCCTCAGCACTTCGGCGCTCTTTCTCCTCTTTTTTAAACTTCTCCACAAGTTCAGAATGCTCATGCTGGAGGGAACCCAGAAGTTTCTCCACCTCTGTCCGAGACTGGACCTCTGCATCAGCTAAGCTGCGGTTGCTGCGGCAAAACTCCTTAGCCACAAACACTTGTTGAGTTATCTGCGAACAAAGCAAAAACTATTTCAGAACACGACAATGTTCAATAATCTAACGAAAAGGTAGAAGAGCGGCTTACCATTGCCAGATCCCTTTTAAGGGACAGAAAAAGCTCGGTCTGAGAGAACCGCCTGTAGGCCTCCATATCCCGGGGGAGGAGCACCGGCTGTTCCAAAACATCAGCTATATACCCTGCTCGGCCCCTGTTGTATTCTCGGACCGACGCAGTATAAGGGATAGCAACCCCATCTAGCTCCATCCTCGGGCTCCATGTACGTGGTTGAACACGCACCTCAGCCCGGTTATCTTCCTCTCGGCCCTCTAAGGAGGAAGTCCCTTTGCCCTTCTGCCCCCGGGTGGTCTTCTGCTGCTTGCTCTGGCGGGGCACCACTTCGCCTTCCTCAGGGGTGTCAGCAGGCCTTTTCTTTTTTGGGTCCGGATTAACCTTAAAGCCAAGGTCAGAAGGAGCCTGAGGAGCGACCAGAGGGCGGTCTTGGGCCTGCGACTCCGAATGCACCTTCGAAGATTGACCTTTTCCTCGGGATGACATCAACTCTCGCAAGGTTTTTCCCTTGCCAGCCATATTGTCCACCTCCTCGTCCGAAGAGCCGTCCGAACAGGTTATAATAACTGGAGCTCCGATCGCAGAATTTTGATCTTGCTCTCCCTCAGGATCTTCACGAACCTCCTCTTCCAAATAGAACTCGTCTATTTCCTCCTCAAGAGAAAGACGCGAGGACTCGGTCTCTTCTTCAACTGGCGCAGCAACGTCAAGATTGGCTGTCGGAGGCAGTTGCACGGCTGGTGGAAGAATCCGAGCGCCAGGTAACACAACGGGCTTAAGGTCCTGTGCTGCCAAGAACTTGGGCTTGGATACGTCAATCCTGGCCAACCTTGGGCTACCGACTCTTATCGCGTGACCAATGGGTTGAAAAGAGCGGGTCAGTGGTTGGTGGCCCAAAATCAAATGACACGCGCGTAACTGTTTGTCCTCGGTGACATAGATTTCTAACCTTAGAAGATAGTTCAAGGCCTGAACGTTTACGTGACTTAGCTTGGGAGTAAGCACCGCTTTATCTGCAACACAGCCGAAAAGGAAATTAAAATTAAAATACGATTTACGACTTAAGCAAAAAAGGGGGGGCGAGTCCGAAGAGCTAAGCCCCCTCCCTAAAAGACTGGCCCTAAAGGCGCCGCACCTGGAGTTCCTGCCCGGGTTGGGCAATGAAGACCATCGCTCCACTCTCCTGAAGCAATGAGGAAGTCATCCTTCATGGTCTTATTGGATATGGGGAGGCAGGAGATCGGTCTAACCGCCTCAAATCGAGATTTAAGGTAATACCCCCCTTTCTCGACGAAGTGGCACTCGTACAGGTGAACCACATCGTGCCAAGTCAGACCTAGGCCCATCCACTCGTTTAAAGCATCTATGCAGCCTAGTATCCTGAACATGTTTGGGGCACATTGGTGCGGTGTCAACCTATGGTGTAACAAGTAGTCCCGGGTAATCCTACGCATGGGGAGGGTCATTCCTCCCTCTATAAAGGCGATCATCAGAATGACCACTTCGCCCACGTCTCTATCTAGCAATACTCCTTCTGTGGGACAATACCGCAAAGCCACCCCCTGCGGGATGTGGTATTTTGCCCTGAAAGCCTCCATGGCAGCCGGGGTGTCTACTAGGTCTTTGAATCTACCCATATAGGCCAAACTAGAGGAATGGAAATAAAGACCGAAGAGAAAAGTAAGATCCGAGGAGGAATTCGAAGCGACAAAATGAACGCAACTTACGGATTTTTTCACTAAACGACCGGCGAGGCGATCGAAAATCTCAAAAGGGGACTTCGCGAAAACGATTATGGAGACTTGAAGGACGGAGATGCTCGTGGACTTCTGGACGCCGGAGTTCTCTGGAGTTCTCTGTTCTGATAAAAGGAAGAAGGGACCTGTTTGGCGCTTTATATAGTAGGTGAGAGAGAGAAACAATCCCTCCCGCTCAAAAATTCAAGGGACAATGCTGGCCGTTGGATGAAGGAAACATAAAGCTGTCTGGAGTAAATGGCCGCGCCTCGAAAATTGTAACGCATTAAAAGTAACCGCCCGCACGTGTGGATCGAGTTTCATTCGTTCCGCCCTTTATAAATGTCAAAACCCCGCTTGTTCTCCTCGGAGGGAGATCGAACCCGGAGTTTTGAGGGGCTATTGTGGGAACCGGCCCAGAGTAACAAGTGGGTTGGGCCTTGGCCCGTCCGAGGACCAGGCTTTCCGAGGAGACTCAGCGGCCCAGAATCCCTGTTTTAGTCAGCGGGGGCCAAGAAAACACGTCCGAGGAGTGATTCCTCCTCGGACGTTCCAAGATCCAGATCAACGATGCATCTCGTTTACTGCAGCCCTCACCCCAGACACGTGAAAAGAGAGAAGATTCAAATATTCCATCAAAAGCTGTAACCACCACATTAAATGCATCCCAGCTACTCTCCTGGCCGCATTAATGGGGAGAAGACCCCTGAACAGTGCCACCTTGGTCACTGCAACTCACAGGGAACTGGTAAGGGCGTCTGATGGGACAGGTGCTCAAGTGGGGGTTTGGATGATCAACAGGTGTAAGGCCCAGATAATGAGAAAGAGCCTATATAATATGTAAGAGGTCCCCAGAGAGAGGAGAGAGAAATTCATTGTAAGAAGGCAGGACTGTGAATAAAAATTTCTAGTTCCCCATCCATCTTCTTGATTCACGCTTCTATATCCATAAGGGACATGCAACGAACCGTTTGAGCAAACCGAAACCAAGTTCTTCAACCCATACTCTACAAAATTCATTGTGGGGGATTCATTAAGCCAGGGCTTGACATTTCAAGACCGGGTTAACAAAGATCGTGTCCCTACAGTTCATATTCAAAATATTTTTAGTATTTAATATATTTGTAAGCAAGCTCCCAAGCATTAAAATATAGTATAAGGAAATTCAGCAATAGATATATATATATATATATATATATATATATATATAAAGTATAAGGAAAATTGCCAAAAAAAAAAATCTAAAAGATTTCATATGATTTTTAAAATTCATATAAAATAACTTCATGTTAACTATTAACAATTCTAAATAATTTCATTTATGCGTGTGCAATATGCATAAATAAATTCATATAAAATAATTTTAAATACAATTCTAATAGTTCACACCAATAAGGGAAAAAAATTATTTCATTTATGCGTGTGCAATATAATACATTAGTATCAAAGTAAAAGTAAAAAAAATACAAAAAGACAATTGTAGAGAATAAGTTAAAAAAAAAATACAAAAATACAAAAAGACT